>CAEMYA010000041.1:530016-583518 GCA_903131615.1 Diplodus sargus
TGAGTGACCTACAGTACCTGGCTGCCAGCCTGCCAATGCCATGATTCACTGCTTGTACCTGTATGAGTGAGTGACAAATAAACACTCTTGAATCTTAAATCAAGAGTGAGCAAGTGAGCAACACACTGTGTAGTTATCATTTATTTTATTCAAGGCCTCGGAATATAAAGGGATATTGTTTAGTATAGTGGTGTTATTAAGCGCTTGTGTGTTTGTATGTACATCAACGGGACAAGTTGACACAATATCTGCGCGCGGATTGTAGTGGGCTGGTCTGGACCAAAAAGTCCAGGGCCAGATTTTTGTCCCAGTCCACCCCTGTTGGATGTACTATGTAGTACCTGACGGGCAGCTGCCATGATCTGTTGTCCTTGCACGTGCTATCTTACTAGTAACTTACTGTTTTGCATACATATGCCTTTTTAAATATGTGCAACTTTGCGAATAAAGCAACTGAAAACACATTGTATTGATAGATATGTATTTTGAGCAGCATTTCTTTCTCTCTAATTGTACATTGTGGAATATAAATCTGAGTTGAATCAGCCAACTTCATTTGGAATAATGATGTCTATACAGGAAGTGCTCCCAAACCATATCCACTTTACGTTTCCTTGCAATAGTATCAGCCTAAAGGATGCAATACACCATACTACTCATCCCATTTATGCTCATAACACTGCCTTTTTTGATTGGATAAATAGTCTCTATAGTCCTTACAGTGCAGTATCAGCTGTGGATCCTCACTCACAAATCAGGCGATGGGGCAATCTCAAGATTGTAATATCAGCAGGCCTGTGCTCTGGTCCAACACAAAGCTGGACTCACCAATGAGCAACATGCAGTGTCATCTGTCATCATCATGAGACAAACACAACCCTCCCCTTGAAAAGACCTAATCCTCATGTTATTTATACAGTTTATACAATTTCATCTTACTTACCATGTTGGTTTACCCTCCTGTGTGTTGCTAGAGAGGCTTTTGTTATTCACTGTGAATGCTTTGATCCATTAAATGGAGCCAGGGTGAACCTGACACTGTTCTGTCTTACTGGGGTTGATGCTCATGACAACCGTAAAACATCGGCATGCTCAATCTTACATTACTCCTATCTGGGTCACAGTCATCCATACAGAATTCAGTATTGTCAAAATGACCAGGCCAATGGTGTGTGTGTGTGTGTGTGTGTGTGTGTGTGTGTTTGTGAACAAGAGAGAGAGATCAGGTGTGACACCATTCAGTGTTTGTGAAGGGAAGAGAGTTTTAGACACTGACCAAAGTCTTTCTTTTTACCCCTAATCAACATCCACCTCTTGTGTCCTTTCACACATTTCAGTGACGCTAGAAATCTCTTAAAGCACAGAAACTGGCAATTTCCAAGGAAATGAGAGGGCCCCTTTGCTTCAGTGGCTAGATTTGAACAAAACCTAGTCGAGATTGGCCCTACACGCGAACAGCACAGTTAAAAAATGTGTTGTTGTTTCTGTGTCGTTCAAATCCACCATAATTCACACCATTTATAGAGAGGGTAAACCCAACCAGATCCACTTTTTAATAGGTTTAAACACACCATGTACACCTTTTGTGATGTCATAAAATAAACAGTATATTGACCATTTTTGTGTTAAATGTGTTCATCAGTAATGAATATTGAACACCTCTCATCAGTGTATCCTTGAATCCCCCTTAAATATGCACACTGCAAGCTAGCTCATCAATTTAACCTTAGGCCTGCTGTTATTTGCCAGCTGAAGAGAACACAAGATTACCTGATTGCTGTTCCCAAAATTCACTTTTCTTCTTTACGTGACCAGAAAAAAGATCCGCTTAATCTTGTCATTGTAGTGTAAACAACATTGACACCCACTTTGACAAAAGGGGGAGGGGCTCTGAGTAAAACACTGACTGTATAAAATAGTGGACAAAGCCACCATGACGTCCCCCATAGGTTTCTGAAGAGCCCAGTGCTCTCTTCAAATCCAGTGTTTATTCCACCAGAAGGTCTGGGCTCTGCCAAAAGCTGTTTCCTCCAGAGATCAACCGCATTAAAACTTCTCCAAAAGTCATCAATACCACCGATACAGTTGAAAGGTCAATTTCTGTGACAGGAAATAGATAAGGTGAAGCCCTGCAGATTCTAATTATGAATTAATTTAAACAGTTTTTTGTACAAGACTATAAACATGTTTACTTCTGCTGTAAAGTTGGGCATTTTAACGTGAGCTCTTACGGAGACTGACTCACCTTTGGAGCCTCAAGTGGCTATTTGAGGAACTGCCTGGAGGAGAAAAACATGCGATCAAGTCATCATAGTGTCATTATGGAAAATGAACCAATGGGCTGCTGCTACTGCCTGATGGGTCCGTCAGTCAGTCCACTCCAAGGTACATAGGCCCACCGCATAAACGCCTGGCATGCCAGTTTACCAGTCCAGCCCTGTCTACTCCTAAAATAACCCACATTACTCAAAAAACAGGAGACCAAGAACGGATGTAAAATTTGGCAAAACAATGTCCGTGACACACAACCTTTTCAGTGAGTATGTCTTTCAATTCATCTTTTTAATTATGTAACTCTTACAAAAACACATACAAAAACATGATATTAAATGTGATTTATATGAAATGTGCAAAACAATCGAATGAATCATACATTTGAGAATGGGAAAGATTAACATGAGGAAGTAATAACGTGTTTATAATCTCTCACCTGAATATTCCTTCAAATCCTGAATCTTTAAACAAAAATTCAGCGGCAACATAATTACAAAATGCTGTAGAAGAAAAAGTGTTTTACATACTATACAAAATGAACAGCAATAATCCAATATCAGATAATCTGCCAGCCAAGCTGCTTTATGTTTTTCTCCATGATAATCCACCATTTTCAAGGGGGCTTTAGAGAACATATTATAAAAACAGGCAATTCAGCAATTACAATTAACACACAGTAGTAAAACTGTGAAAGTTTTACTACTACTTTACGACTGTAAAAATCGATGAAGTGAGCTACTGTCCAGATCTCAGTTTACATTTACATCTGTAAAATTTTTTGTGTAACTGTTTCTCGGGAGAGGCACTGTTACAATGTAGGCTGCTAATGAACACAGCATATTTGATGGCAGATGAACATCCCACCTCTTGAAAACCTGCTTGCGACCATTACCTAAACAATCCTGTCAGGTGCAGCAAACAATGTGAAGCTCTGATATGAGGACTGTGCTGCTCCTGTAAGGAGATTTGACAGGTCAGGTGTGCTGCCCCTTTAGAGGAGAATTGACAGTTCAGGTGTGCCGCCCCTTTAAGACATTCACTGTACAGTACTGCCTGGCCATTGTTTGCACTCAGAAAATGTGCAGCTGCTGTTCGTTTCTTCTTCCCTCACTTTTTTTTTGCACACCCTGAAAAATAAACGTCTGCAAGTAATATGTGATTTTTGATTTACATACTTACCTCTTTATGACACTTACCTGCAGTAGTTATGTAGAAAAGACCTTTTGATAAATTGCCAGCTGTCTCTGGAATGTTTATTGGAGGACTTGTTTGCTATCTGCTGATCTAGAAAATCACATCCATGTTCTAGTAAGGGCAGAATAAGGACCAAAGTTAGTACAGTGATGATTATGTTCAAAAGATCCCTTTCTGGTCAAATCAGTTTTATTTGAACAGTTAAAATATATATTTGTCTCAGAGTCCTCTACAGTCTGCACATCTTCTGTCATTAAACACATCTAACATAATAAAGGAAAAATTTAAAGTATATCCTTTAATGGGATGGACAGAGAAAGCGATAGTAGAATTACAATATAATACAGAAAAGGACTGACAATTTTACAATATTAATATTCTGACAACTTAAGAAGCCAGAATATAGTTCCAGCAAATTTGCCCTCTTAAGCTACTGAACGACAACCAGAAACTACTCGTAACTACATATTTGTATTACTCCTTTCATGTGTAATAATTTTTCGCATGCTTATTAGCACAAAATAGACTGGGTCCCTTGTGTGTTTTTGTATAGTCACAAAAATCATTAAGATGTAATTTCTACAAAGAATATATTTGTAGAGGCAATTGCACTTTTGTGAAGTAATATATCATTCATATTCATTTTGTGCTGCACAGGTGACTTATTCTACTGTTCTGTGTTATGTCACAGTATGTATTTATGTCACATACTCGACATCACTTTGTCAAAGCTCTTCACACAGTCGGAGCCACAGAAGTCAATGTGGACTCAACTGTATGTCACCTTTCAGCAGGTTCATACAAATCACATGCAATGGATTTCTCACTGAAATTTAACCACAACTACGTTTCTGTTTATTTACACATGTTGACATACTGCTGGCAATACTTTTGTCACAGCTGAATTTAATATTAAATTCCAACATAACATAGAATTACTAAGATTACACTTTTCTACATTATACTGCATCTACATCTAAAATGCATAAACTCCTAACTTGGCATATAACAATGAGCTCCTATTATCTCTCCTTGAGGACCACTATGAAAGACTTGTGTAAGGTGAGTCAGAATCAAAACAGTTTTTGTTATTGTGTGGGACGTACAGTGAGAGACTGAGTGATTTAGAACCATCAAGGATGGTGTCACTTTTTCTTCCACATTACTCCCCATTCCTGATGACAAGTCCTATTGAACAGTTCTACAAGAGTTTATCTGAGACGCGCATCAAGTACTCTGGTTGCATTAGTACATTTTGGACGAGAGACAAATTGTTGTGCTGAGCTGCATGTTGCAAGAAAGATCTGCATGAAGAGTTAAAAAAGAGTGAATATGGTATGAAGATATGTGAGTTAGCAGATATAAAAAACTATAACTAATACACAAACACACAAACACTTGGTCATTTCTGCCACAGTGTCCGTTGAGAGCAGCTGCAGTACAGCAAGTCGACTTCTGAAGAAAAAGAGGGACACCCATAGGTGCTGTTGAGGTACTGCAAATGTTACTCCATCAGTGTGAACATGCAGGTGTCAACCAAATCAGACAAATACAACAAAGAACATGAGTTATGGATGAAAATAGTGCCTCTTTCTCTCATATGCTCAAATATATCACTGAACTAACACATATATAGATTCAAGCAGATTCAAAAACACTTGAAATTGATGAAGACTGCAATGGTTGGAGTGAATTGTATAACAACACATTTGTTTTTAATTGTTTTAAATGTGTATATAGATATGAAGCATACAGTAATTATTAGTTAAAAGTATTTTGTCGCGCAGAACTGTATAGCAAAACCATCACAAACATACACACTCTCTTACGCTTTGGCATGGCATTGCATTTCTCTTGGTCTCTGACTCAAATGCATTAATACACACTCACAGACACACAGGCAGCCTTGACAGCTGAGTGACAGGCTGGCATTGAGTGAGTAGGATAGTGCTTTTGTGTTTGTTTGCCCCTCTATATCAAACCATGTCAAACGTGTCCTTACAGTAGTGACAAAGGAGCTGTCTGTCCATATGTTTCAGCATGATAGCATACAATGTAGTGCAGTAGGCTGGTGTGTCTTGTTCTTTTTCTCTCTCTCTCAAGCACACACATACACACACTCTCTCACACACACACACACAGAAAGACACACACCTCAGAGGTAAACTCTTTGTCCAGTTTTGCAAGCCAAAATGCTCCCCTATTATAACACAAGACCGACTCGCCTGATTCCCCACTACATTATAAGTGTTAATTAATCCCAGCCCAACACAATGCATTCACAAATGGGTTCTATGTGTAATGCCGTCTGCCAAGTACAAGTAGATGCAGGATGAAATTTTGGTCTTCATTTTCATGGCTGGTGAGGGAGAATTATACAGCGACAATGCTGCTTTTCTGTTAATAATGTTCAACTTCTTTTGTTGGGCTGAGAGGTTATAGTCTTTGTGTAAATGCTATACACCAAGTGGTGTTACACCAACCAACTCTGTTTGGTGTGTAATATATGTCCTTGCTCACTGCCTATTTGCACTTGTCACAAAGTCATGGAAATTGCACACAAGCCCAGTTATGAATCAGCAACTCATTAGTTTGAAATTCAAATCTATTTTCATACCATGTTGTGCTCATTTAAGACCACTGTTGTGCAACAGCTCTAATACTCTGTAATAAAATGCAAACAAGCCCGGTAATGTTTCTTTCATCTTTCATTTGATATGCGGATAGATAAATTGTATGATCAATTGTATAATTAAAGTAAATATCAAGGTTTTTTTTTGTGTTTGTTTTTTCTTGTTTTGATTTTAACAACATTGATGCTAATTGCTGATTGATATAATGGTCTTACATGGATGCTCTCAAAATGTTGCTTGTGCTACTTGTTAGCTCCTAATCTACAGTTGTAGCACAGTGATAAGGTAATGAGAGGCGGGTTGTTTAATCTAAGTGACTATTAGTTTAATGAAGACTTTATATAGGCCTACATATTGTCTTACATATTCCAACATGTGGCCTATACCCACAGTCACTCTCATTCTATATTTTACATTATGTACATACTGTTTGTTGAAGGCTTCTGCACTGGTTGTCTATGGTAACATTTTAATCATGTATAATGTGTTTTAGCAGAATTTTTTAAATGTCCATGCTCCATTTCCATTTCAGAACCTTACACCTCCAGACAAGCCAGATGTTGTCTCTGTTCCCTAGGTGTGGTGATGCTTACAGTCATTCCTTTTCAGTTCAATCCACACGTTTCCTAGGGAGGTTACTAGAGAAATAATTGTGGTCAATACTTCTGGTGCTGGTCAGAACTGAAACCAGAACTGAATGTCATTTCATGTTCCAATATTAGTGTAAACAAGAGACCTGATGGCCAGAGCTGCTAAAATAAAACCCAAATTTCTGAGCAAAAGTCACTATAAGGATTGGGATGAAGCTTCATCTCCACTAAGCAGTTCTCAGTTTAGTTAAGTTTGTTCTAGTTATTTTTGCGGTTCAGTTGTCAAAAGTTGTGGGTTTGGTATATCTGTGGTAAGCCTATCTGCTGACTCTATTTTGTCTAAAAGCCAGAATCTGACGAATCCTCAACCAAGGTTAGCACAGAGGTGCTCCAGTCTACAGAGAGCACCAGTGAACCGTTATGACACATTCTGAAGTCTGCATTGAAGCTCTGTCAATTTGTTTTGCACTGAAACTTTTTAAGCCCTGTCACTCTGAGGAGAGACAGGAAGTGCTGTCAACGACTTGAAGGATGTGGGAGTTTATTGAGATGGAAAATGGCTGCTGGTTAGTGTCCTGGGCTAAGTAAATGATATAAAAGCCAATCCCAGTGTCTTAATGGCCTTCATTCTTCTCTGAGGGGGTGGAGGTAATTATAAAGTTCATTACTGTAATGAGATAGGCAGCGTTTTGAGAGAGAGCCATCAGTAACTGGGCCAAGACACAGCGATACAACTGTTGATCAAGTCACTGGAACAGGACGTGAATGAGGTTAGGACAAGTTCTGATGATGTCATTTGTTCTTAAAATTTGTTTCCTTCCTACATGACGGATGAACCTTCAATTTGACGAGTGGCTTGTAGAAACATTTTTTTTCTTCCTTTTTTTTTGTCTCGACACATTCTTTATACAACACATGCCTTATGTATTATATCATTACATGTCATGGTTTCCCTGCCACAAAAACACAGCTGTCAGCATTGTTTTTGCAGTACAAGTGTGTTACATACAGCAACATACTTGCTTTAACGGTAATATGAAAAGGAAAAAGCCATCGCTAATTAGAAGATAAAGAGTCTATGTATAGTACATGTCACAAGTCAAACAGGTTTGCTTTCTTGTGTGTATGGCAAGATTAAAATCTTATGATGCAAAACAATGAAATGAATGAATGAATTTTAATACCATCACAGAAATGCATGATGATATTACCAGTTTAGCAGGCTGCAGCATGAGCAGCTCTGGTGAAGCTCGCTGCTTCGGACTGTCCTCAGTTCTGTACATTTAGTCTGATTCAAGCTGTTATGATCATTTTAGTACAAAACAAAGCACTGTTTATAAGGTTAAAAAGAAAAGTTTAGCCTTTATTGATTACCATGGGGGTAATTCTGTCTTTGCAGCAGATCAAGAGCAGAAATAAGTACAGATAAATAAAGAAAGTAAAAAAACAAACCAATGACAGTAGGTTTATGAAATAAGAACAGATGTAAAAATAGCAACTACACACAAGCAATTAAATATAATGAGGCTACTGGATAAAGTGACAGTGGAGAGATTAATAGCAGCAGTCAGCAAGTGTAGTATATTTAAACAAAGCACACCAGATTAATATATAATAAGATTAAACAAAGATATTCAGTCTAATAGCTTAGCAGCTAACGTTTATTATTGAAGCCAATGGACACTATTGTATCTTTTGCAGTTTTGAAATATTCTCTTCATGTTGGAGTAACGTAACGTACTCCTCAAACATAAATGTATTACATATTACTAGTTAATATACTTTGAAAGGATTTGATAAAAGTTAAAGCATTTATATTGCTGGGGCATTACACAACATGTAAAGGGAAATTACATACAATAAGGCAGGCACGCAAATGGTTTCCAAATGGATTCATTACATGTAGATTACATTAACCAGTGGTAAACAGTCCTATGCTTAGCCATGCAGTGCTGTGTCGTATGCTACCTAGGTCTACTTCAGTGTTACCTGTCTTTGAAGAGAAAGATGCTGATGAGTCATGTTGGGAAAGGTCGTGATCCCACAGTTGAATAGTCCTTGCAGTGCAGTGTCTGAGGTTTGAGGAAACTGGTAGCAAAGTTTGTAGCTGTGTACTTGGTTCATGTTCCTCTTGCTTGCATAGCGAGCTGGCACGCTTTGTGTCACATCAGCTGGTGCGAGCTGAACATGGGCACCAGACAGGAACTCCTGTGCCACTGTAGAGAGAAGTTCTAGAGCCGCGGCAGGCAGTTTTTAGCGGCTGTTGAGCCCGGGCCAGTAGAGCTGGAGGGCAAGACAGCCCAGTGAGAGACCAGGGGAAAGGAGAGAGAACAAAGAAGGAGCTGGGTCATTTATATACTGCATACACATGAATACAGAGCACATTCTCAAGAATGAAATGTTGGCAGTTTACGTTTCTGCAAACCACAGCCATCTTAAAATTTGTATGTGTCATATAAAGTATTGGCGTTTTCAAAAGATGTCTCATATTACGTTCACAGTACATTTTTATGACCAGACTTTCACATCAGGCCTTGTTGCTAACTGCAGTTTGAGTCGGTGTTTCAACATTTTAAGCGTGAAACCCCTGAGGGAGCCCTCAGGACAATTTCCAGCTGTGTTTGTAGCAACAAAAGCCAGATATTTTTGACAGGAATATCTGCAGCTGTGACAGTAGTGACAAAACAGGTTCTTTAAGCCAGAAGCAGGATATGATGAACCAGAAAATATGTTGCATCTCAACATGGACATTCTTGACTGATCATGTAAACACTAGGGAAATTAATAACCAGGTGTATCAAGTTCCATGTAAACACCTTGGCTCTATCGATCTATCTCGATCTCTGGGTCTCCTGTGTCGCCCCCGCTGTGTGCATGGGACCTCCAGACGCAAGTTTGCTTCTGGACGGAGGGTGCTGTTCCCTGCCGTGCTGGTGGCGGTGTGGACGGTGGTGCGGCTGTTCCCTCCGTGCTGACTGACAGCCGCTCCATTTATTCTTATATATTTGCTTTGTTTGTTTTCATATATGTTTATTCCACTTTGTCAAGTGTCCTTGGGTAACCTGAAAGGCGCTATATAAATTAAATCTATTATTATTATTATTATTATTATTATTATTATTATTATTATTATCTTACACTTAATGTAAAGCGGCATACAGCACAGGTGTCATTGCTAGTTTAAGACTGACACAGTTCATTTTCAGACCCAGCACCAATGTTGTGTAAATAATAAATGTACTTTGTGCCCAAATTTGTGGTGGTAAAGTGAGGTGTGGTCAGGCGCACTGATAGCAGATTTCTATCTAGGCAGCAGAAGTTACAGCGCCAGAGACCGACAGTAAGCTGGTCTAAAGTCAAAAGTGCAGTCTGTTTCCTGATATTTAAAGGACACATTAGATAGGCCAACACAGGAGAGTTCACATCGTTCATACACTCTGATATAATATTAGTAGGGGGTTGCTTTCAGTTAATTTAAACTCTGTAACAAATATTGTGGCACATTTAATCAACAAACCTAAAAGCTGTAGTTATAAGCTCTCCAAAGGAAACGAGTCAGGGGTTTTAAATAATCAGTGAAGCTTATCAGCTGTTTCTCCTGCGCAAGTGTGCATGTTAATGTAGAGATGCACGTATTGTTTCTGCTGCTGGAGGATCTCTGCAGGTGATGTCATTAATATTTTCCTCATTAAGGACGTATTTCTCCTCTCTCATCCCACTGGTTATTGATCAGGATGATACCTTTTATGACCTGTCCTGCCTGATCCATGGATTGATGTTGGAACACACAGAGAGGGGCGCTCCTCCAGCACTCCTCCTCCTCCTCAGTTTATATCAGTGTGTTTTTTCTTATCAGATTCATTTAATTCATGCTTTGCCCAAAACACACCCACTACTAAGAGTCATGGAGTCACTAAGAGTCTAAATACAACCCCTTTGCATGGTACGCTGGCACTTTGCACACAGGTTACCCACTGTTTGACTGGCAAAATAAACTTGTAAAAGCTGCATGCTGCGCTTCAGACTATGAGATGTAGACCGTCTAAATAGGGCCCCATATCCTTAATGTGAGTGAAACCAGAATAGGACTCAAAACCAGGATACTAATGTACATGTAAACACTCATTGTTTGCCAGTTGTCCTTCAAGTTAAAGTTTTACAAATTGTAAGATCCTATCATATAATGTGTCCACTCTGGTATTTAGCACTTCACTGGATTATCAAGGACAACTTCCGGGTGGAAAACTCTGAAATGTACAACTTTTACAAATTTACTGGGAAGCCTCATACACATCATTACTTTACAAACCCATTACATTTAATGAACTCTTTTCAGCTTTTAACTTAACCACATTTACTTAAAGGACTAATGAATAAAACGGCTCTAATCAAACCAAAGTGTGACAATTGAGTGATGTAGAATGTTTAAAACCAACACCACAACCACAACAATGGGCCTGTAACTGAAATTATCTTGAGCTGTTAACAAAGACATTTAGTCACTCAGCTGTGCAAACAACCATTCACAGTAATGTTAGATGAGGTTGTGTTGGGTGATCCATTGATTTACCCACTACTGACAGATTTTACAGACATTTAATTTTAGGCCATATAGAAAATCTTTATTCTATCATTATCTCCATAACAAAATCCCATAGCTGTGTCATCCTACTCTTTCCACTTAAAGTGTGTTTTCATAGTCACAACATCAGCATAAAGCTCGATGGTGCATTCCACCAGTCTCTCCAGATCCTCCCCATATTATCAAATCTTTGTTCTTTTAATAGAATAATGTCCTGTTTTATGAACTATCTGCTAACTGGGTGAGCTGTATCAAAAGCTTTGAGCAAAGTTTTACTTAAACAGAAAAAAAGGAACTCTGCAGAAAGATGACAGACACAAGTGGCTTGCTCTCTCTGCACAAAAGAACATGAAGCTGAAATAATGGTTCATTTTGACTGTGACTCAGCCAGTATAAAATATGCCTGATTTCCACCGTGAATTATATTGGCTTCTGGCAGCTGATTTATCGAATAGGAGGGCTACATTTGTAATAAAGCAGAAGAAATTATTGCCCGGTGTTAATATTGGAGATTTGATTGAAATGGATACAGGGGCATTGAAAATTAGACAGTAAATCACCGTGTTCCAGCCGGGCTCGCTGTTCTGAGAGGCTTTCACAGATATTGACAGATACATTTTTTTCTTTTGCTTTGATTGGTCATTACAGAAACCTTATTTTCATTAGCATTTCTATAACTAGGATAGTATTTTCAACCAGCCGTTGTAATTGTTACTTGTTACAGTAGTGTGTTTTCAGGCATGGGTTGGCAGGCACACAAAGTGTCCATAAACATATTATATAGTAGTTATTGCGTGAGAAGATCTGTCATGCGTTTAAAAGGTGAAAAGTTGTAAACAAAGCACAACATCTTAAAATGTTGGTTGGTAAATTCTACAAACTCTAACAGACTGAGTTATTGAATGTAGCGCCACTAGGTGGCACCTCCTTTTGTTAAGTGGAAAATGTAACCTGTACCTAGAAGAAGAGCTGTTGTACTTCCGCTTCACCATGCGTAGCAATGCCGCCAGCGGAGTGAAGACCACCCTTTTATTGTACTTTATATTGTGATGTATAGGTGTAGGATCCTCGGCCTATGTGTGTCAAGGCATGTGTGCGTGTGAAAACTAGTGCTGTAGCGACCTGGCTTGGTATGGTCTGTAAATTACCAGTGGAGTAAAAGTATGTGCGGAAATCCCACATGTTGCTTGCCGTGTCGTCTGAGCTAACCGGAGCTAGCCGCCATTGCAGCAGACCATAACCTTCCCCTTCAGCGATCACGTTACAAAGCATTTTTGTTTTTATTTGGAGAATATCTCTTTACGTACTGTCAGCAATCAATGAATCAAATTCTCTGACAAATGAAAGTAAAAAAATCTAGTATCTGCGGCTGTCACAAGCCTTTAATAAGACCGTCAAATTGTTTCATTCAGCCTGTGTAAAATGATTGGACAGGTGACATGTCTGTAACCCTACATACCTGACTGCAGGCACACGCTCATTGTGCATCACTGAAGTCTTCCAGAAGGCGAGGAGGACATATTGCTAAAGTTTTTAGCAAATTGGTCACACAAGAAAGGCAGAGAAAATGCCGCCAATATATCCTAAGTATATAGTCCACGTTGGATGCTTACGTTCATGATGGTAATGTTAGGTGTTTTCTTACATATGAGTGAGACATGGGGTAGGTGGTTATGGTTAGCGATGACAATATTGTTTTGCACTCACAGTACACAGCCTGAATCTGTCGTTTAGCCGCTAAACCAGTGGCACAAGGCACACACCTGCAGCAAGAAGGGGTGACTGTTGGGCTGGTTAGCCTTTATACCTGAGGTACGTTTTGCTATCTCACTCTTGTTTCTTTGATTTTGGCATTTAATATAATTATTTATTTCTGTATTAATTAGACCAGAAAAAGGTGTTCTCAAGCAGTGTGTTTCGGAGGAGTGGTTCTCGAGGAGGCTTGAAGGGAGGGGGGTCAATACTTTCATAATATTAGCTTGCTGCTACTGGTTTCTGCAGTCGTTCCAGCCTCAGCTCTAAAGCTGTGACATGAAGGGCAGGGCCAAAGGTCTCATTGAGGACAATGAAGTCATGTCCTCAGTGAAATATCTATGAAATTGGGGGTTTCATCACATGAGGAAGAGTTCAACACATACACATGGTGCTTTTTTTTTTTTTAGATATAGAGGGACATTAGGGGAAATACACTAATGATCTTGCTGGCAGAGACTTTGATTTGAAAAGTGATACCAATATGTCTGTACTTTAAATGTGAAGTTACAGCCAGCAGCCAGTTAGCTTAATGTCTGTCCAGAGGAAACAAAATCTGCCAGCACCTAAAGCCTACAAATTACCACATCACATCTCTTTGTTTAATCTATAATAAGTGTGAAAGTGTGAAATGACAAATAGTGATTTAACTACGTGTTGCTGGGAGCAGTGACTTACAGGAGTCTTGCCATCAAAGTGAGACTGGATCAAGGAAGAAACACGCTCTCACCACCTCCTGTTTCACCACCAGAGGAACAACAATGGGTCAGACAGAGCAGGCTAGTTGATTTCCACCACCACAATTACCATGACAAGGTTCATGTTAAGTTCATTCTTGACCTTGGAACAGCATTTTTTTAATAAAACAATCACAACTTAGAGTATAATTATAGATCCTTGCAGGTAGCCGCCATAGCTTGGCCTCACCTGTGCACTTCTCAAAAGTATATGTCAGGGCTAAAGTAGCAAAAACAACTTAGTTGAAGATTTTTGGTAGTGAGGACAGCTGCAATCATCACTCTCATAAACAAGATGGATGCACAGGTATACTCTCCTATTCAAAAAGGAGACAAGCAGCATAGAAGTTACCTAAATGTAGATTTAGCCTGATCCTATGTGCTGCTATACATCAGTCTAGTGTTGCTGTGGTGGCCTCCATATGGAAATGATAAAACTGGACCTTGGATCAAAGCATACATCACAGGATCTATGTTGAGATGTTGTTACCAGCTCATTTTAACAGAAATTTCTGAACAAAATTTTGTCAGAAGACTGAGACAAACACACAGCAATACAATTCAGAATGTTGTAGTTCCCATTACAGTAGGTGTCTTCAGGACCACAAATTTGCATCATCACAGAGACTCAGAAACTGAAAACATGACCAGCCTGCCAAGCTTGTAGTTTATATTATTTATATATATTTTTTTTTCTTTTAAATTGTCAGAAAATTGAATAGCTTTTCATTATTGACAAGTCAAGTCAAATATTTCTCATGTGTATTGGTGACTCATAAACACTATATGTCTAAAATCCTGGCAATGGCAAATCAATCAGTAACCGTACATGGTTATTGCATACTATCATAAGATCCTACAACAAAGCCTGATATGCAGACAGAAAAGTCATCACTCAAAAAAAACTGATTCCTTGATCCTCCCTTCTGATGCCACTTTTACACCAAAGTTTGCATGTGCGTGTATGGGGAATTTTTAAACATCGATAAACCTGCTAAAAATGTTAACTCCTTTCCAATTTCCAGGAGATGGGTTTGCCTTTTTTTTCTTGACAAATGCGCCAGAAAAACAGCAGAACGCAGCAGATCATATACCTAATAGACCACATCTAGCACACCTTAAACTTGAATAAGTCTTAATCAATACATTTCTGAATTAGACAAGCTTGCGTCTTTAACTTCATAGCATTATGCCTGATAAAGGGTGAAAGTTAGTGTGTCCATCCGGGTGATGTGTATCCATCACTCGATCACAGCTGGAGCTGATAGACACCTGTGACAACTGCACAGTCGCTTGATGCAGGAGAGCCCAATCAAATTAAAAACAAAAGCCAAATGGTCCTGGGTGTTTAGACACGCTGATCAATTTACTCATAACAAGGAGGAGTCCACAGCTTGTGGAAAATATTTAGATATCTTATGTTGTGCTGGATAAACCCTGTTAAGAATTGGTTGAACCTGCTCCAGTGTTTTTGGAGATTGACCCCTATGTCCAACTAAATATCATGGTTTCTCAACCTCTGCTGCTTCAATGTTCTTTTCTTAATTCTTCTGTCCCTCACAGGTCCCCCAACTACATAGAGGGGCACTACTAATTAGGTTGAGTGACCCTTTAAGTCATATACGATATATATATAATTATATCTAGCTTTCAGCACACTGACAATTATGAAACGAAGCATTTACAACACATTGTTCATGTATAGTAACTGTGAACATTACATTTACATTACACACTCCACTCCAGATGTTTAGTGTATTTAGTAGAACTATTATTGCAAAAACTATTTTAATTATTCTTAAGTTATAGCGACCGATATATCTCTAATTTTTCATCAGCAGTCAACTGCAAACAAACGCAATATTTCTTCTTCTGGTCCTATTTTATAGCAAAACACTACAATACACATGCATTGTGTATGCATGTGAGAATTTTACTGTCAATATGTGAATGCCCTTCCAGACCTCGTAGTGACTGTGTCACCGTTTACACCGTGCGCTTGTTTGGAACTGATTACATTTTCTATAACCAAACAATCCTCTGCATTGTGTATTTGTTAATATGCATGCACTCTCCAAGTATTGCAAATGCAGATGCATATTTACTGTGTCAATAAACCCATTACAATAGATTTTAATTGCCCGACGGAGATAGAGGGGAAGGAGGGGAGAGGAGAGGGGATTTGCCACTGTGGCAGGGAGACCATTAATTGCCAGTGACTCTGACTGTGTCCTCCCTTTACTCGACTCGCCTGACACTGGCCAATCAATACTCAGTGCTGGCTGATTATAGCGGGAACACCCCTCCTTTTACAGAGGTCTGTGCCTCATCCTGATCAATAGCTTCAGTGAGCGGCAGCTGTCTGTGTCTGGCTGTGTAAGGCCACTTAAAAGGATTATAATAAGGCTTTATGATCATGATTACAAGAAAAATGGACCAAGCTTCAACAGGTAGTCAGTCCTAAACATTCAATAGTCTATTTTAATGTCTATCAATAACGTTTTATGGATGATGCTGTAATTTATCAGTAAGCATTGTGTGTTCATACAAACATGGTCATAAGGAATTATGGGTGCAGATCATTCATTTGCACCATAGATGCTGTAGTAAGATGATCATTTTAGGTTGAATCTTGGATGTGTTAGCTGTCAGCATGGACTAAAACATTAAAAATCAAACTTTGACCCAGAGTTTGGAGGGGCTCTTCCCCTCCAAACTCTGCCCTCCCTTAAAATTACCCAAGATTCATTACATCCTGCCTGCAGCAATTTAACACAGCAATTTGCACTTTTGGCAGGAAGAAAAAATTACCTTTAGGAAGTACATTATGGTTTAGTTTTTAGCTTTTAGTCCAATTTCCTCCCATTCTCAAATTAAGTATATTTTGTGAATGTGTCATGGACAGATTGTACTGCTATACGGGTTAAAAGGCAATGTTCTTTGGGTTCAAGTAAACAACATGAATGGTTAGAAAGATGAGGGAAGTTATAGGTGGACGACCTTAGAGGACAAAAGTCATCAAAATTAGTCAATATTCAATTAACCAGACAATAACGTAAGGTGGAGAATTAAGAGACATCTGAAAATCGTAATGGAAAGCATAAAATCATGTTATAAAACCCAGCAGAGTTAGAAGGACTGATTGACACTTCAGTGTGTCCTCTGTAGACCGTACCCAGCTTCCTAACAGCCACTGGGAAGCAGCCAGATCATCTGGATGAATTAATTGATTTATATGCAAGTTAATACATTCTTAAATCTCTGATGCTTCACATCAAATGCCTCACTGGTAGGTGCTTTGACACCTAGGCTGTTTGGTTTAAGTTCATTTAGGTCGGTGTTAAAGCAGTCAGTTTAACTCTGGAATGGACCAAAAATCTCAACGCTATATTGTACCAAACCACCACCACATAAACCTACAACTATGGCCTCGTCTACCAACAGAATCACTAAAATAAATGTTGGCAATGTATGTTTATGCAAAACCAAGGATATGTGGAAACTTAACATTTATTAAGTTAAATTTTGTATTTTATCTTCTTTGGGTTTTTTTCATTAGCTTTATGTTGGAGAAGATAAACAAACACACAAAAATGTCGATCCTCGAGTGCGACCTAACAGGCAGGAGAGTAATGGTGGGCCGCTCCTTAAGCCTGTCTTTTGGCGAGAGTTTCACTTTAAGTAAGAGCATTGGACAGTTCAAGCCTCCAGATCATCCATTAATTCCTGATGATGGTTGCCTTGAAAAGCATTAGCTCGTTATACCATGGTCACTTGCAAAAAATTAAGGCAATTAGTGTATATTTTCATGTGTTTTGCAATCAAAGAATTAAGTTTATCACAAGCAGTTGCTCCATTTCCCTGGCAACACCTTACAACAAGAAAAGCTAGCTAACCAGCCATGTTACTGTCCCCAAATCAATAAAAAGGGAGGATTGCTTGATACAGTCAGCTTAAAGGGACATTGTTGCAGCTGTAGTAGGAAGTAAACACAGTCAGTTTACCCAGCTTTTTAAAATCAAACAGGGTAACTAATTTTCTTCTGAGCTGACCATTACTTGTTACGGACAGTTCAGCTAGCAGGCAAGGTTACCCACTTTTTGTATTATTACATTTGTTTCAAACATTGTGGTGTCTGCTGCCAGTGACACTCCTTTTAGATACAGGTTATAGAACAGTGAAGATCCAGTTTGACTGAAACTACTTGAAGAGTTTCAGAGGTGTCTGTCAATCAAAATATAATTGACACCCTCGAGCCGATCAGAGTAGTATTCACCCAGACCATGGCAGTTCAAGAGTTTGTGTCTACCCCCTTTGGTTTAAAGTCAGTCCCAACATTTACAAAAAGTAGGACTATTGTGTTAGTTTGACTGAAACGGGACTTTTAAAGTCCATGTAAACATGTCAGATCTTACTAAATTGAATTTGTCAAAGTTGGACTAACACACCCGAATAATGTGGTTGGAAGTCAAGTTACTCTTTTATGTATAGGCCTTAGTCAGACCAGAATAGGCTTCACCATTCTGCGCATGTACCACAGTGCCTGCACTAGGCATTAACCTGTTTGTTGTCCGTGGCTCAAATCTGTAGCAGGAAGCTGGGAAAAACAACAGAAGAGTATGACGATGAAGCTATTAACAGGGGGAGTGCTACAATAAGAAATATACATCACTGGACAGACGAGGAGACACATGTGGTCTCAGCGGAAGGAAAGTCATCCATGTTTCCACCGTCCACTGTGCAGCCTGTTTGCCTCCTCTTAACTTGTTTGGTATGGGAAGTAGCAGGTCAACCGGATGAAGGTCCAGAAGCAACAAGCTGAAACAGTGCATTTCATCACCTACCGTGGTGGAGTTGGACATACTTCGGTCAATAAGTCAATTCTCTCTGGGTGCTTGTGTACTGGGATAATGGCAGTAGTCCAATTAAATGGCCTAATCGAGCTAAGACCGTAGCTTGACTTAAGTGTGCATGGAAACTTACTGACTGTGAGCATGGACCAGAACTCAAAGGCAACAATAGATTTTTCTTTCTTGAACCAGCCCAAATGAACTACACTACAGGTGTTGAAGCCATCCAGAGCCACTAGCCTTTTCTTTTCTTTTTCTTTTTTTATTTAGTGGCAAAGCTGATTCTCCATATATTTTTCTAATTGGTACATATTTTATTCAATCATAGATGCATTTTGAAAATTTTGGTTTTGGTAACTCTTCTACTAAAGGGAAATTGTCATATTTCTTTATGATGGATAATGGAACTTCCTCAAACCAACATGGTTTTGGCCCCATATTTGGAATTTTGAAAGCTCAAAATTACATCTTCATGTTTTTGAACAGTCAGTCCTTTTATGCCTGCTTCCACCCTAGAAGCTTTTTGTCTTAACAGTTACTGAAGCAATCACTCTTACTGAAATACCTTTTTCAGCAGGTTTTTACACTAAGTGCTGTGAGACATGCATGTATACATTCAATGTGCACATACACTCCTTGCACGCCTTGCATATATGACTTGCATGCATCAGAACTTGTTTGTGCATGTATGGCATCTCCATATAGAGTTGGTTTATGTAAGAGGTACCTTGTGCATCTTTGATTTCCATATACTGATACCAGCCTGTCCTCTTTAGAAAAACAACCATATAGGTTGATCGTCAAAGCATCTTATTACGGCCCATATATATGTTTCTTGCTCAGAGTTTAACTCGTCTGGCTGCAATAATTACTACAGCTGCAAAGGAAGTCAGGTGAAGTAGTATAAAGAGTGAAAAGTCTGCTTAGGATGGAGGTCGGGGGCAGACAGTTGGGTTAAACAAGCACATGACTTCCACTCAAGGAGACAGCTGTTCATGTCCACTGTGGAAACAGAAGTTATGAGTTATTTTGACTTACTAATATAGTGAAGTTACCTGACGTGCTAAAATAACTGTTAGTTATGTATGTAATGTCAGTACAGTATGTGTATAAAAGAAAATAGATAAATAATGTAGTTTTTATTTTTAACCCAAACCACAATGTTTTCCTAAATCTAACCAGGTACTCACTAAGCCGCAACTGTACAAGTGCATCTGTCACTGGTATGTAATGTTCTCGTAGTTTTGAGAATGGTGATGCATTTTGTTTTGGAAGTCACTTGCAATCGACCTGTTGGGTCATTTTAGTATGATGGTGTGTTGACTGATACTGCCCTTTCCTTCCATATGTTGTCTTACTGAATGCTATTGTCATGGCAGATTAAAGGGGAGAAACTAAAAGGTGGATTCAAATGCAGATTTAAACAGGAGGCAGGATCAGGGAGAACAGAAAGCAAGCTTTTATTAAAACAAAAGCTGATTGCAAAACAAAAACCAAGGACCACAAATGAAAATGAGTTCAAGGACCAAACACCAAAGTAGCAACAAAACAGCAAGACAAAGTCAAAAAATAAGGATAAAACAAAGTACAACCAAAAGCAAAGTTCAAATCAAAAGTGCATCAAAGAAATAAAAATCCAAAACATACCAGGAGACACGAGAGGAAGCAGGGCAGGAAACTTTGACGAGGGGCATCACAGAGACAGAATCAGGAAAAGAAGCAATGAACTGACAAACACAAGAGGGAAGACAAATACTACATACACAGACACTAATGACAAGACGGGGACTAGGTGAGGAGAGAGAGGAGGGAGGAGGCCAGGTCAGGTAACGAGGAGGGGGGGAGCACAGAGGAGAAAACACTGACGGACAGAGGGAGACAAACTGCAACACGGGGAAAACACAGGGCACAAGAGGGCATGGAAAATCAAAACATAAGACACGACACAAAGGAATGGAAATTAAATACAAGAAACCACAAGACACAGAGTTATGAACCATGACATCTATTTTTTTCACTTTCTCTACATTGCATCTGTACACATAAATGTATAACATATCAATGTTAACACTTTTATAATCAAGGTTATGAAAAGATCAAAAATTCACCTTTCTTATTAAATTGTACACACAACTCTGCTACAATGAAGGATACATGCAATGAATTTTTGTTACAGACACCGTTACCACTGTCATGTTTATGTATGACATGGGTTCAGGTTTGCTACAGTAACATAAGCGTTTATTTTTCTTCATGCAGACTTTACCTCCAGGCTCAGTTTTGACAAGAACAGCCTCTTTTGTCAACTTAAGAAGGTACCAGAAGGCTGGAGGACAGCAAGACAGGCAGCATGAGGGTGAGGCTGAAGAAGACTCACTGTTCACACACATACTGCCTGTGCGTGTGTGTGTATTTTCCGCATGGCAAAGGGTAGGGTTCCAAACTGTAAGAGGATTAGTGACTTGAAAAAGGTAGCCGTCATTTAATTGAAGGCTTACCAGCAGCCGGAAAAAGGCTAGCAGTCAAAGTGAAGGTATAACCCAGCCCAGAACATCCTGTTGAGACCACATTTGCCAAAGTCCATGTGTTTCCCTACGCCTGCCTTCCCCGCCTTCTTCTCAACCTCAGAGGCACGCATCACGTTTTATCACTGAGCCTCAGCTTCTTAAAGACGTTTACACGTTTTGCAATTTTTAATCTCTTCAGCTCGCTAAGAAAGGTGCCTTCAACTCATATTATTCAAATGCTGTGATCTTTGGAAACTGCTTGGGCCTCGAATCCCTCTTCCTTGCCTGGGAGGAAGCTGGGGCCATGTCGAGAGTTTATGATACGTGAGGAGCTGTATCTGTCTGTGTAACACTTTTACTGAGATTGTCACTATTGAGCCATACAAGCACAGCCTGCAGTAGGGCTAGGAGCTATTGTG
This sequence comes from Diplodus sargus, assembly GCA_903131615.1. NCBI lineage: Eukaryota > Metazoa > Chordata > Actinopteri > Spariformes > Sparidae > Diplodus > Diplodus sargus. Next base: position 551,555 of record CAEMYA010000041.1, read on the forward strand.
TGGATATTCATTCTTCTGGTATGTTTACACTTGGCCATCAGGTTTTACTGTAGGTCTGGGTCCTGTGCAGAGCATGAACCCACCCAGCTTCCATTTATATGTTTGTTTTAAGAGTAAAATAGCAATTCATGATAAGTATAAAGTTTAGTGAAGACCATCTTCATCACCACTACTACAAGTACTACGACTGATGTACTATTGCTGCTACTTCTAGTACTATTCTGGATCCAGTCCTATTCTTGTATTTCTAAACAAAACTTTTAAAATATGGTAATAAAGTAATAATAACACAAATAAAGCATACTATGAAATTTAATGAGGTTATTAACTTCTAAAACGTGCAGTTTGGTCACGTTTAGGTGAAAAAAAATACAAACTTTGGGTAATGTAACTATGTTGTGCCTTGTAACTTACCAAACATAACTTGCGTAACATGAGTGACATACATACTCACTTAACATAACAATGTATTGCCATGTAATTTCCATTCATTAAAGTACTTCAGTAACATAACTTGTATTCACTCTAAATTCTTTGTCACAAATGGGACCTGGTCTCCATACCTACCAAATTGCTTCTGAAATGGTTTTCTTCTCATATAGCTCATCATCTACTTAAACTCCTTAAAATAGCACTTACTCCGTCTTTCTCATAAAAAATAGCAAATGCAAATACCAGTTAAAAGGTTCCTGTCGTACACAATATGTCTTCCTCTTCACCGTAAAGTTCGTTCTCATCTCCCAAGATATCGTGGAGTAACTGCGTCCTGACGACAGAAAGACGTCGCACTACCTTTATAGTGGGAGTCACTGTGCTCCCCTCATCCATTTTTAACATAGCAGTCTTGTACCTGAGCAGTATTCTTTAAAATGGTTCTTAAAACATTTTAGGCACAACATAAGCATTGCAGTAACAGAATCTTGATACCTATTTGATCAGCCAGATCAGATGTAAGATACATTCGCCTATCTTTACAGCAGGACACAAAATATCACAAGATATCTAGCAGCAATGAATGTTGTATATTCAATCTTTAAGGAGCTATTTGTAAGAATCTTTTTTAAAAACATTTTTAAAAAGTACTGAAATTCTTAAATAACAGTTTTGACATTGTGTCAAAAACATCTGTGAGTTGTGCTGCAGAGATGTCTAGCTAACCACCTGGTCTGTCACCCAATATCACTGTTAGCCTGTTAATGAGCTACTGTAGTTTCTACTCTTACCCTCAGTCCAACATCAGAGGATGAAGCAGTCCCTTAAGGGCAAGAAACCATATTCAGACAGAAGTGACAGAAATAGACGCAAAACAATGCTTAGCTGAACATTGGCTGTTCCAGTGCTTGAAACAGCTCTTGGCAAGTACACTTATATGTCATCTTTAAATGTGCACAAATCAATAATTTCATATGGTCAATTGATTATGTGAAATGTGAAAAGTGATTCTGAGAATTATTAACCAACAAATACTCAGACAGCTGTTCCAGCTGTAGACAGAACTTCACTTCATTGTTTAGATTTAGTCTTACCACTTTCATCAGCATTGTTTCCAGCAGCAGCAGGCAGCTGTTTTCAGAAAACAAGTTGTATTAATAGCACTGTACACTACCTTCCATGCATGAAACAGCAGACATACAAAGTTAGTGGTGGTGGTGGTGAATGTAGGTGAGCATTTAGCAGCTGAACAGAATTCACAAGCTGGCTGTGACCAAAGCAGAAGTAAGGGGAGTTATAATATAGAAAATATACAGTATATGTCAGGTGGTTGGACACAATTCTAAATTAACCATTTAGTGCAAATAGACCACTGACGGCCAACATTAGCTGTGGCAACTTTGTAAGGCCATGGTATGTCAGGCCTGTGTGTTTGTCAGGGAAGGACTGTAATCCTATCAAACATCCATAACCTCCATAGTTATGTATTTTGAGTTTAACAGTAAAAGATCCTGGCTGCCTTCACCATGAAGACGAAAGTGGATTATGTGTTGAGTCACTTATTTTCTCCCTCCTTCATGCTTATTCCCAACAAATTAAGCAAAATGCCGGTGGTCATGAGTGAGGGGATTGCTCTCACTCATACACATAAACAGAATATTTTAGGCAGGGATGTACAGCATGTAAGTATGATGAGAATTAGTCTTACTTTCTCTGCATAACACAGACCTTAAAATCAATCAAAACACAACCCACAAACCTAATTTTCTCTGCTGCAGCATTGTAAGCTCCTCAATCTCTCTTCGAATATGGTTAGCACATAATGAATTGAAGTAGGGAAGCCAAAAAGTATTTGTTGTGATTGTGAGATTCATGAAAGCATGTTTAAGCATGTTTCTTTATACTGTAACTACAGGAAAGTATCACATTTACACAATATTTCTGACAATTAGAAAATATGATTCAGTTCATAGTTTCTGCTTGTCAAGACCTAATAATTGATACCAAGAATCATATCAATGAGCCCATTGATCAAGAATTCATAGGCAGACTGATTGATCAGTTGTGTATCATTAAATATAGTGGTATTTAAGGGTTTTGTGTTCCATTGTGTGTTCCATTGTGTGGTACATTATTACAACAAAAATTAGCTACAGATATCTGTTACCAAAAATCATCCCCCAATCGTTCAGGATTAAAAGAAAATCTGCAAAAGAATACTGCGGAAGCCCTGAGGGGCAAGCAAGAATGAATTTTTCATGTGCGTTACAGTGAAGAGAGATTTTTTTTCACAAGAAAAAACCTTGTGTCGAGCTGAGTAATGTTTTTTTTTTTTTCTGTGTGTGAAAGCCATTGAAAGCATTTTTCTCACAAGAGGCAAGCAAGGCTCAAGTGTTTCCTTCTGTAATACTAATTTTGACCGCAAGAGGCTGAAGTGCACGACCACTCATATCCTAAATAAGATGAAAAGCATCCATTTTCCTCCAGGGGAATTTCTCTCTGTGCTCTAAACAAAAGATGCATCTATTACAGTATGTGTTTTGTATCATAAATGTCTGGTGTCTTGTTTATTATCCACCCTTCATTAGTGGGTGACTACACAACTGAGAGGAAGATGAAGAAGGTGCATATTTCTGGCACAGAAAACAGACTCTATGTGTCGGAGGTGGAGGTTGGAAAACACTTTTCCTTTAGCAGCGTGAGGATGATGAAAGTCCATGCATCCATCATCATTACGCACAAGTGCCATTGCGGTATTTCGATGTTTACAGCAATCACACTGACCAAATCAGCGCGACAATCAGTTGAATCCCTCAGTCTGGGATATCATTTGAAAATGGAAGTTTGACACTATTTATATATTGAAGTATAGTTAAGGTGAACTCGGCCTGCATCATGATTGAGACTCACAATGAAGATATGGAGTGTAACGATTGTGTGAGAGGTGTCACTGACTTTATTTACAGACTTTCATAAATCATACAATATATATGCGCAGGTGGTGAGGGTCCACATGAGCTAATGAGAGAAGGTGCAGAGACATCACTATCGCCAGTGAGTGCAAGGTGTGCACCTGACAACAGAGTTGTGTCTACTGCAGTGGTTTCAACAACTGCATGAAAACTAAAATTGTACCTGGTGAAGCATTCATTGTTTAATGCTATTTGATTTAATCTTGGAATTCTACCATCAATTATGATAACTGCATCAGTTAGTTATCAAACAGTCCAGCCCTCTCTGCTGCTGCACTCCAGGGGAGAGAAAGTGATGATGACACAGGGCAGACCAAGGAACTATGGATTAAAGATTTGAGTTGGCTGATATTTTTTTACAACTGAAAGGTGCTAAAGGAATAATTATCACACTTACACTGCAAGCGCAAATATGGAAGTGCAAGTACGAAAGTAGCATTGCTGATTTGAATGTTTATGACAACGTGGATCTATTCTTAACATTTAATTTGAAGTTAAATTAAATGTGTGATGCATTATATGTGTAAAATAATGCCTCTCGTGTTTACTCCCTACTTCCTCTGGCTTTTGTTAACCAACTCAGAAACAAATAACCAAGTAATCCAATAAAGTAAATAAAGTCACCAAATACCATTATCCAGTTGATTTGACAGATGAAAAGTATTAGTAACTCATTCATGCAAATCAAAAAGGCTAAATTACAGACCAAGGCAAGGTCAAAAGAGAAAGAAAAATAAAGGCAACTGAGGTCAAATTAAAAGGAAAACAGGAATACAGAGGGCAAAACTAAAGAACACAAAAGCACAAAAGGGTAAAACAGCAGTAGCTATGACAGGTGAACCACCTCTGGTATGGGGCAATTAATGCCAGAGATCACATAAGGTGCAGGAAGCAGACAGGGATTCACACAGGTTCAACTAACACTAGACCACTGAACAACAGCCACCGCAGGGACACAGAGCAGTAGGCAAATGGTGAAAACACTGGCAAACAGGTTCGTTATATAGCCTTCCCTGGCTGCATTCACAAACACTACACAGCACTTTCACTGCACTAGGGGAATATTCCCCACCATACAGTCTTACATTTGGACAATGCATCTGTATTGTAAATATCTCAGGGTAAACAATATTAGCTAAAACATTTAAAGTGTAGTAGCCTTCAACATATTACTGCATTATACTGCAGGATATTACGCGTGCCTATTGACGTCACCCCAGGAAGACTTTCGTAAAACGGAGGCTTCCTTTCTCTTGTTAACACATGACAATGTCGCCAAACACTGTCTAAACTCTTAACAAGGGTCACATTAGTAAAGCTTAGCTGTCTTAGTTGGATAGTCATGGTTTATTTACAATTTACCAACCAGTATAAAGCAGGTACAAGCAGGAGCAACAAGGACGAGTTACGCTCTGTTTCACTCCATATTGCCTCTGAGGAAGCAGCGAGAAGGGTGAACACAAACGTTCCACCACAGCCACATGGCATTCACATGATACACATTAGTTTTAACAGGACATTTGGGGGTTTTTTTTGCGTGCAAACAATAATATGTAAAATGACACAAAATAATTGGCCCAATAATTACTCTCAAATCTTGCCACATAAATGTGGTCACATTCCTTTAGGTGCGCCACATTACTGCCATCTTCTCCGAGTCCACCTGCTCCACTCCGCACTGCTCGTCATGTTGCTTCTCTCTCTCTCTCTCTCTCTCTCTCTTTCCACCAGTTCTGTAATTGTGATTGATTTCACCGATTTTACCTCCAGTAGTTTATTTCATTTCTGTTGTATCTGATCCTTCTCAATATTGATATGTATCTTTATGTTATCAGTGCATTATGATTCCTCGTGAGTGCCTTGATAGTGTAAAATATACAAGATACTACAGACATAGAAGTGTGTGTGAAGTCCCTATACACACACACACACACACACACACACACACACACAAGTATTTGACTAAACTCTAGATCCAATTTGCTGGATGCAGTAGAACAGCCAGGCTCTTCAGTAATGAAAATTACAGTGTAGCTGTCATTATTTATGGCTCTACCAAATCACACAGTTCTAGCTGCTCTGCCAAATGCACCTGCACAGGCTGTTGAATGCAAGCCTGCGTACTCTCCAAACCTGTAATTGTCACCATGATACCAGCACTGTTTGCTATTGGTATTGATCAAACACATATGATTGCTTCTGAGAGCAGATTCGGCCAATAGGGACGGATGTGGGTCTGTGACCTTTAATATCAGATTGTGACCTCTCAACACTTATTTCTTGGAAGAATAGATGCAATGTTTTATTCATCCACATTTTGAGAGAGTGATTGAGATGGGCGGACGAATGCTATGATTTACTGCTATTAACTCTTAAACACAGACAATCTTGTGTAAGTTGGGTTTTTGAGTGCAGTGTTTACAGCCGAGCAGACTGTGTGATTGCAGATAAATTCGGGATGAAAATCAGGCAGTAACATCTTGTTTCAAAACAAGAGGTGTGTCAAGTTTTAATGCCAAAATGATAGGGGAATGCCAACATCTGTCTCATGATTAAGATATTCATTATGTGAATAAAATTAATGTTTTATATTGAATGAAATAGTTTAGTAGCATATAAAATGAGAGTAAGTAATCTGCTTGTTGTAAATTATTTCATATTTAAAGTGAAACTGAAACTGAATTGATTTTTTTGTTTGCTACAACATACATTTACTCTGTAAATCACTTGTCCAGAGTTTGTCTTTGAGAAATAATTAGGACTTAAAAGAAAGAAATTTAGATTTTAGATTTTGAGTTTCATGATGGCCCCTAGTTTTGCATTAATTCAGTGGAATACGTCTCATCTGTCTGTGTAAATGGAGACTTTGGCTCAACCTTATTTCTATCTTTTATCCCGTGTTTTCTACCCCCCTTTCTTACTCGCATCATTCACCACCATGCACCCCTCAATGATGTGTGGAATTCAGAGCAGTGTGGTCAACCGGCATCAAGTACCAAGCGTCATCAATGCGGTGACTAATCATAACCACCAGAAATCTTGCTGGTGCACTAGATTTGCCTGATCAAATGGCTATGTGAACGGTGTCCCTTGTAGTGATAAACCCTCAGAGAATTATCAGCTGAATCTGCAGCTCCTCTGGGCTTGACAGGACTTTAAGTGACATTCAGCTAATTGTACAGCTATTGACATACAATTTTACTATTTTGGTTCAACCTGGTGTTGATATTTATTTAAATTTCTCATATTCTGCAGATATAAGCATTGAAACATTAAACACTGCTATGATGTCGATATGGTCATTTACAGATCATTTTCACTGTCAAACCACGTGTCACAGGGAAAAAAATGAGAGACACATTGGTCATATAATGTTCCTAATGAGTCTCTGGTGTGCAGCATGATAGACCTTCTAGACCCTGACCATCCAATTGAAACAACTCCCTCAAATCTACTGTATACTGTGTACAATATGTTACTGCAGCTAATTAGTTCACAATGCATTCAACATTAAGGGCTCCCTTAAGTACTATTCAGGCCATTTTCCCAGCCAATCTGAGTGGTAAGCCGAGTCATTAGCCCAGGCCTCTGTGCCACTGGCTTCAAATGTAACAGTCAACGGGGGGCCTCATCGGTCTAATTCCACAGCATTATCAGAATTGTTTTCACAACACTGATCAGATTATAGCTCAGTAGGGGCCTCTTACAGCATGGTACACACAACTTAGTTCCCTGGGTGGATTTCATATGTATTTGTTGGGGGGTTTGCAGTTCTCATCGAACTAGTTAAAAGTATATACTGAATTATAAAGAACTGTAGTCTGTAAATCGTTTGGTCAATGCATCTACAGTATGTATCTCTGTCACAGTATCTGTCTGTCGGCGAAACAGCTTTTGGCCAAATTACCAAGATGTTTGCAGTGAATGAGGGCGGCTGTAGCGGAGCAGGAGGTAGAGCAGGTTGTCTAGAAATCGGATGGTCGCTGGTTCGAATCCTAGCTGCATGTCGAAGTATCCTTAAGCAAGATACTGAACCCCAAAGTTGCTCCTGATGAGCAGTTGGGACCTTGCATGGCGGCCTTCAATATGAATGTGTGTGTGTGAATCTGACAAGTGATGTGCTTTTCCAGTCTACTGTCTACTGTCTACTGGAAAAGCGCTATAGAAATGCAAGTCCATTTACTAATTTTGTTCAGGGAGAATGAACCAAAGTGATTTGGTGACATTACCTTTAGTGTCATCATTGGATCATAAATTCCATTTGCAAATCAGTAACATCTAATTCTGATTATCTTGAAGTTTACTGTATTCAAGCTCTCTACTCCATAGCGTCCACTTGCTATTCAGTGTATTTGAATATACTGTGTAAGGGAGAAAGCTATAATGTTTGCTGGGCACAGTGATGCTCTTACAGGTAAACAAAGTTTTATTACAGCTAGAGTTTCTCTTCTTAGTCCATGATTACATTTTCACACCGGATAATCCCTAATTATTTGGGTCTGTCAGCAGAAGTGTCCAAACAAGAATTATCATTAAACCTTGCAGTCTCATGTCCCTAATCTACACAGCACAATGTATCAGGCTGCCTCCCAGTCAAGGTCAGTGGTCATAATTACCCAGTTGAAATTGCTCCAGATGCAAGACATGTAAACAAAAAGCATTGGACATTAGGAAATCTCAAGGACAATCTAAAAGGCAGAGAAGAAGTTTGGTATCAGTTGAGCAAAAATATGTGAGAGGATATAGGTCTATAGATTCTCTAATTTCATGGTGAAGCACAACTCAGTGCGAAGTGTCACATCAGCAAACTGGCATTTTCCTGGAGTGCACTGAGGTTATTGCTCTGACTGCACTGGCTTGGTATCTTGGCGACTCACCATGCGCCCCAGTGGGAGGAGAGGCGTGGTGGGGGAAGTGGCAATGCCAATCCACAAGCACACTGCAATCTTGGTGCCAATCATTGGTTCAGCTGGCATGGTCCGCCACCTGCTCAGTGCAGGTCAACTCAGACAGCTCAGCAACCATATTCCAATGTTTTTTGGTCACTTTATTTGGTGAAGGCACATCTGCATACACCTGTCTAAAATCACAAAATATTTAGATTATATACAGTAATATGTAATCTAAATATTTTGTGGAAGTGGACTGATGAACAACACGTATGTAAACGTGTATTTATATGTGTTGCTCATCAGTCCACTTTCATTTTACCACTGTATTTTTTAAACAGCTTACATGTGTTCAAACAGAAGCTTCAGGGTATTAATTATATTAATAATAATATATTTCAATTGTCATAGCTTGTTTTGTTAAAATGTTCTGCAAGTTCTATAGTTGCATTGAATACAGAATAACTTTTTTTTATCTTATAATAACAAAATCAAAAACAAACAAAATCCCTTTGATACAGAGTACAGATTGATGGTCGGGTCACAGTGTTACAGACATGTTTACTTCAAGATACAAGTTTTCCAGACATAACACTATTATGACATGATGAGTTTGTTTGTATTTATCACATAGATCAAGTCTAACAAACTGTTACAGACCTGGCATTTTTATTTTTGACAGTGGTTTCCTCAGAAAGTGTGAGGGTGCCAAATTGCACAAAATGGTAACTTATACATAATGTTGCTTAAACTTGCAGGACCGTCTGTTCCTGTCAGCCTCCTTTGTCTCCATCCAGAACACCAGGTAACAGCCAGTGAATAGAACATCACTGGAACCCATTTACCAAGCATCAGCAATATCAGTAAAGTAGGATGCCTGCACAGAGCCCAAAGTATCAAACTATAGAGCTTATAGCACATATAGAATTTATTGCTACAGGGACATCCAGCTTGATTTAATAGTAATTTCATAAGTACAAGTATTTCCCTTTCAAACAAGTCTGGTAAAAACATCACTTGGAGAATTATAAAACAATTTTATCATGGTGTTTCCTAGAAACTTCCTATTGCTCATTTGCAGATTGAGAAGAGGATTAAGACCTAGTCCTAGCCACAAATAGCAAATAGTGAAAAATGTCAACAAGCACAAATGAGATAGGAGCTAAACAAAATAATCCACATAACACCCCCACCCTTGTGAGAGAAATTCTCGTGTCCCTTCTTATTTCAATATATTGTGCTTACATATGACATTTAATGATAGATAGAAAGAGTATACATAAATAAACATTATTATTTAATGTAAAGTCAAATCTTATTGTTGGTGTGCTTCTAACATGAACTCTGTCTTGTGATACCAATGTTGTTGCAGAGTGTGAATTGATGTAATCATGTATTTTATGTGGGTTAATGTGCCGTGAAAACTAACACAAAGGAACTTAGGTAAGGAGTTCATCCTGAAGGGGGTTGGTGAAGTCTCTTCTGTGTTTAGACCTTCGGTTTACACGTGACTTATGACTGTTACAAATGGAAGGTATTGTTCCTAATTAGTATAAAGGCTGAGGAAAGACTGCCTTTCCTCTTACTTGCGGGCGATAAAGCACATCTAAAAGAAATATTGTGTCGGAGCATGGTGTTTGACCAATTCTCATCTGCACCAGACAAGTGACTGATTTATAGTTGGCACGACACCCTACACCCCTAAATGTGACATTGGCTTACACAAATTAAGTGAAATTAAAGAGGCAATTCAGTCTCCTTATCATGCAAATACCCCAAGAAGGGCCAGTTCAACTTGTTGTGGGATATAATTAACATTTTAGCCACTTTAAACCAGGAGCAGTCCTTTTACCTTATTTGGAGACAGGTTCAAACCTATATACTTGAGCATTTTATTGTTTTCTTTATATTGTATATAATATTTTTTGATTGTTCCTGTATTTTCCCTTGTATTTTGATTGTATTTTTACTTGAATGTACCTGCTGCTATGATAACCTAATTATCTATTTTTACTTCATGGTTTATTTACATTAGGTCCTACTTATAGAACATAAAATAATGTGTGACCTGTGATCTGTCAACAGTGAGAGAGTTTTGCTCCAAAAAGGAAAATGGCCTTGAAAGTGGAAGCCAGTCTTTTAGCACTTGGCCAAGTATTCATATAGTCATCCGTATTGATCAACAATGCTGTAAAGCCCTTGCAGATATATTAGGGTCATCATAGGGCAGGAAACACCATATTTACTGCCCTTTCAAGATTCACATTTTGACTGCAGAAGTCTGGATTGAGCTGATGGCTTTGACTTGGTCCAATACATAATATCAATGCTAGATTCACACATTTTATGTAATACTTCATTATTGTATAGAGCAGGAAGTTGACTGGCATGTAAAGGGACCTGTGAAAACAAACAAGCACTGGATTATTAGATCATATGCCAGAATATTCCTACAAACAAACACTACTTTACACCCTTGATAAAGAAGGGACAGGGATTTGAAGACAGTTAAGGTTAAAGGTAAGTATTACTGGCCTAAAGGGATAAAGCATTCCTACTTCCCGACAAACTATTTCAGGCGTCATATGTCATCAGAGGAGGAATGCAACATTGAAATATGTCTAATTGCAGGACTGTCATGTACACAAAAGCACTAACGTTCCCTATTGGTTACCAACTGAGACTGTCAGTGATTCTTTTCCCCGTGATGACGAAGTGAATGATTATTAGGCTACCATATCATGAGGTCATCATTATTATGCTTCACCTTTCTGTTTTTCAACAGTACTGGATGAAAGTGAAAGTAGTACGGCCAGGAAATTCATCATTTAACAGGAAAGGAGAAATCTGCATATGGAGCAAGCTAACAGCATCTGCAGTGGTACAGGGACAAACTATTATCATATGAGGACAGATTCCTTGTTTGTTATTGTAGTTGTATACATTTAATTTTATGTTATATTAGTGCTAGACCACGCCATCAGATGCCTGTGGAAATCTGAGAGCAAACTTTTCTTTCCACAGTGAAAATGTTACCTCTGAAATGCCAAGCACAAACAAATTAAAACGTGTTGTTTTCAAATGCTCTGAAATGATTAGAAATGTTCAAAAAACATGAGTCGGAAGCAATCCTACCAAAACAAAACAAATACAAAAACATTTGCTATTTTTTTCCATATTTCCATAAATGTGGAAGGCACATTAGAGCAATGTTTTGGTGAAGCGATGATGATATCTATTCCCTGTTGAGTCCGCCTTGAATGCTTTAGCCCCAGCCATATTACTTTCACTTCCATGCAGCACTGTTGAAAATTAAAAAGCTGAAGCATTATAATTATGACCTCACAATATGGTTAATAATCTTTTAATATGCTCAGTCCATGATCATGTTTGTATTTGAAGTATTTCATTTGGTGTGGGTGGTTACAAGACGTATGAACTATTATGCTCAGGTGACAAATTTTCAACAGAAATGATTGTCATTGCACTGCAGGATTTTTCTGATTTTTTTGGTAGAAATTCCCTTTGCAGTGGAAGATGATCAAAGAGCTGCAATCCATTTATAAAATTGTGTTCACAAACTTCCTCGTATTTACATACTTAGGGTATCTTGGGACAGAGGTCAAACACAGCATTTTCATTCAGGTGCATCGCTTCATTTTTATTCAATGGCCATCCCAACAGGTCCCCCAGCCCCCCATGCTCGTCTCGCGGTTGCAGGGCTGCTGAATCAACTACATCATTTTGTCTTGCATTTTGTCAGCATGCATCCACAGACACAGACAGATCTGCAAGAATCTGAATGCGAGAGTAGCCGAGCGCACTCCCTTAACTCCGATCAAACTGTCGCAACCTGGATATGTGCTGATAACACATAAAGCAGGAATCTGCTACTACGCTGCCTATTCATCCCCTAATACTATGAGGAACATTTTTCATGTAGTACTTAGCTTAAATACAGAAAGCTTATGAACTGAAAGTCCCTAGCATTTTGATCATGTTCTATGAAAACTAATGAAACATTAAAACAAGTCATGGGGGGAAACACGTTCCCTTCTCTTAGAAGCACATCTTTGGAGATGATGGGAGGCAGGGTGATCCAGTATGATCCCCAAGTTGGGCTTGAATCCTTGGCCTGTGCAGGGTGCCTGTGTATGGGTCGCACATTCTACCAACTGAGCTACCAGGGTGCATTAGTGAGAGATATTTTCATCAGAACAGAACGATCTTTATTGGCTGATCTTTTGTGCTTAAATACTCTTGATTATGTAATAAACAAATGGTCCATTTCAGAATAATATACGTATAGTATATTTTCGAATTAGATGCATAGATGCATTAATGTGTTCATAACTTTGGGGCTGACTCCCAGCAGCTGGGAACCGGCTGGCACTCGAAAGGCAGTTGGATGGCAGGGGAGAATTGAGTCACCTGTAACAGAATCAAAGAAAATGACCAAAATACATTGAAATGGCAGAACGTTCTCATAACCCTTGTTTTGAAGTAAGTATCTGATTAATCTCAGTTTGGAGTGCCATGTAGCCCTCACACTTCGTTCCACCACTCTATCCCAACAAGAATCGGGACACCCTACCCCTCGACATGAATGCACAAAACAGGGGTAGGGCTAAGTGGTAAGGGACAAGGGGGAGAATTGGGATTGGGCATAAGTGTCCCTTTAAATGTTCAATGATGTTGAGGTCAGGTGACTGCGACGGAGAGTCTATGACAGTCAGCATTACTTACATCAGCTGGCCGACTGGTACCACTATCACTGAGAGCAAACAAAGGTCGCTCAGCAAAGTCATGACTCTTCTCTGTTCTGGCATCTCAGTGATGGAACGAACTCCTGACCAATGTCAGGACAGCAGATACACTCGCCAGAGTCACTTGTTCAGACTTCACCTCGACTCTGTATTCTGACTTCTATTGTATTACATTTGGAACAGACTTGACAGACTTTTTGACCCTATTGTATCTGTTCTCTAGGTTTTATTGAGGTGTTGTTCTTTTGGGCGACTTTATCAAATAAGCTGCTGAGAAAGAAAGTCAACAGAGCAGAGACATACCGGAAGAGAGAAAGAGAAAGGCGAGGCAAGCTTTTGTTTTGGCATAAATGTGGACAGTGACAGTGACATAATGTGAGAAAACTTTCAAAGCGTCTCTAAAAAAGGTGGTTGATCTTTGAATCCCGTTCTAAGGTCATCAAGAACTGACTGAGGACATCAGATTCCCCCACACACAGGTATACAGCCAATCTGTGGAAACACTGTATCAATACTGATGTTGGCCTATTTCATCTTCAATTTGTATTAAACACCTCTCAATTACCTCTACTGAGTACTAGTGGTGACAGCAGTATTGATAATAGTGTCTCAGCAATAAGAAATACATGAAACAATCACGCTGTCAGTTTGGTTCAGTTTCCTGTGTTGTTCTTATACTCTGTGCCAATGTTTCTAGTGGCATGGCTCAGATTGGCATAAATGGAGCCAGATCCTGCACATTTGTATATTTCAGTGGTAGTTAGTGTGATGGGACAAGGTGTGAAAGACAGTCCCAGCCAGTTTGTTGTTGTAATTTAACACCTCCTTGGTGTTCTCACTGCACTGATGAGTATCAGCCTGTATTTGAAGGATGTGAGGACATGGTTTAGACCAGTAAATTAGACTGCAGATAGTCAGGGCCAATGTTGACACTTTTCATTGAAAACCTGAATACAGCTATTGTATTCTGCATTTCAATTTAATTTTGGTTTCATGGACTATTTTAGTCTTCCTTTGTGAAGTAAATGTTGCATTACGGGAAAGGATCAAATTTAATTAATACGAGTTAACAATCTTTACCAGAATTGTTATACTTTAAGATCATTATTATCAGCCTATGACGTAAAGTTTAATTGAATGATAAAACAGTGTCCTCTGCAGTTTTACATTTCAGCCTATAAGAAATTGCCTAACAAAGACTGTAAAAAAATATACTGGGCCTTAAAAAGAAGCTGAAAACCCCAAATCCGTTTGATAACTGCAGGTAATTTAAATTATCTAAAATAAAGTTATTTCTTCATTATGTTTTATTCTTTGATTTGGATCGGGTTTTTATGTCTATTTCTTTATCTTTGTGATGGATACCTGTTTTTCTTTTTCATACCAGCTCATATTAATCATTCCCAGAAAGCAGCATTCTTTGTACATAAAATTAAAGCAAGTGAAACTGTCTTATGACCTCAGCACTAGCTGCAATAAAAAGACTTATAATATTAATATTAATTTCTCAGAATCTGTTCTTGCAGTGATGTTACACTGTTTTCCTAAATCATTAGCTTTCCAGGGGGAACTTTTACTAATCTAGAAGGATGTAAGCTAAAGAAAAAACAGCACATCCAGACAATGAACATATTCACAATTTAACAAAAAATATTTATATTTCATAAAATTCATAAAAGCATGATTCGAATTCAGCTCAGCATTCAACACAATCTCACACATGAAGTTGATTTGAAAACTAAACACCTGAGTACAACACTCTGCAATTGGATATTGGATGAACTAAACTTGTACTAAATCGAAATACTCAAAGTCGGACTAACACAACCAAATAATGCAGTTGGAAGTCGATTTACCCTTTGCTGTATACGCCTTAGTCGGACCTGAACTGGACTCTGCATTCTGCACATGTACCACAGTGCCCACACTAAACATTAACCCGGAAGTCATCTATGGCATAAATCTGTGGCAGGAAGCCAGAAAAAACAAAAAAAGAAGACAATGACAAAGGTAATAATACAGTATATATTATGTATATTACAGTATATAATCTGCATTTGCTATGCAGCCTGTTTTCCGCTTGTTTAGTGTGTGATGTAATAGGTCAACTGGATGAAGGTCCATTAGCAACTACGTGAAACAGTGCATATCGCCACCTACTGTGGTGGAGTCGGATTTGCTTCTGTCAATAAATTGATTCCCCCCTGGTTCTTGTATAGTAAGGGAATGGCAGTAGCCCAATTAAATTGCCTAATCCAGCTATCACGGTAGCTCAAGTAAAGTGTGCATGGAAACGTACTGACTGCACACTCATGACTGCACTCCCAGACATCAGGAATCAGTGAAGTATGCAAACAACATCAACATCATCAGCTGCATGATAATCAAAGATGAGAGTTTTACAATGGGACAAAATCCGACAATCTTGCAGAGTGGTACACAGAGATTAGTTTCCAGTTAAACGTCAGCAAAACCCAGGAGCTGATTGTTCCTTGGAATTACCACCACTGAAAACATATCTTGGTTATCACACATAACCAGAATGGTGGTGAAAAAAAAGCTACAGAAGCTTAGGAAGGCTAAATTCTAAAAACTCAGGTCAACTTTCACAGAGGAGCAATAGAAAGCATCTTGACTGGCAACATCACAAACTGGCATGGTTTGTGGACTCCCCAGGAAAGGATGGTTCCACAGCAGGTGATTAAAACACTCCAGAACATCCCTGGTACCATTTATTGGGCATCAGTGAAGTAGGTGAAGTCAGATATCTGCACAAAGCCCACTGGATACTAAATGACAACACCCACCCCAGCCACAGTCTGTTCACCCTGCTGCCATGCTGCCATACCACCAGACTACAGAGCAGCTTCATTACTCAGGCCAGGAGACTGCTGAACCCATCCACAACACTCCAATGTCTAAAATAGATGTCGCAGGACTCAAAGGACTCAGTCATCTCATTTTTAAATGCTTTTAAATATACCATGTACCTTGTATAAAAAGTATAGAGAATCAATTATGCCATCCATAGGATGCATCAACAATCTTTGTGAATTTACATTTTTTGACAGGTAAATCAAAATGGAATCAAATCAAGAGGCTAATGAAGATTCACACCTCTGATGACATGTGAGTGTTGCATTAAGACTTGAAGAAAATTTTACTTATGCATAAATACATGACTTGTCTCTATTTTCCAATCACCTTCATGAACATGGACTAGTGGTTCAGCCAAACGAGACTAAATCAGTACAGGCTGAGCTCCATCTTTTACATGTCAGTATTCTCCACCACACCTCTCAAGCCTCCGCACCTCTTGCTTTATATGAGCTGCTCTCTCTTTTGCGGGCTGCCTGCGCTGTATTTCTAGTGTCTCCTTCAGACTGCTGCTTTGCATGCTCAGCGACAGCCGATCGATATCCTGCCCTCTGTGTCTGGTGAGCCAGGCGTCACTGCTGAAATAACAACCGCTCGGCCTGTTTGTATAGAGCAGTCTCTCAACTCGTCCAGAGTACTCAGGAATCTAAATGCAAAACAATCATTTACAACAACACAGCCTGCGGAGCGCACCAAAGTGGTGGAGCTCATTCATGGAAGAGAATAGATGTTTGACTGATGTCTGGGTGGCCTATAAAGAACAAGGAATGTATGTTAAAAGATTTGGATTGACAAGTTTGACATCACGTTCTTTATGATGAAGAAAACCCTGCACATTACAGCCAGGAAAGAGACACGCTGATTCCCTCCTGGGGCAGGTGAGAGCCTGCTGGGATGCTTCAGTGTTCCAGCACTTATTCTGATAATACAACAACATACTTCTGATAATGCAGCCCAGATGCCAGAGCTCCAAACACAGGTGCTCAGTGGGCTAGTGTTAATTGCTGCTAATTGGTGTAGCAACACATCAAGGCATATGTGGTCTGTGTGTATTACAGTGAGAACAGAGGGGATTGTCAAGTGTTTCAGTGCGAGGACCGTATAAGATTATCCAGGAGCTCTTTGTTCTGTTGTGCTGCACAAAAGAACAGACTGTTACTGGAACTCTTTATTTCATTCATAGAAATAGAGACATTTGTTGTAACAAAGAGAACAGTAGTTTTCTTACCTGTGGGATCATCTCTTTCAATTTGGTTGAATGAAGTTAGTTTGCTTGTATGTGGGAAAAAATAATTCTGTACATTGTAGGATTTTACTTGTTGAAGCGGTGAATATGGACATGATTCCAATCAGTAAATTAAATAAGGCTGATGCTTCATACAAGTTAGTTAGTTAAAAGTTATTGTTGTACCAAATGTTATTTGTTGTCTGATAAGTTGAAATAATAATAATGCAGATGTATTAATAACACACTTCTTCAAAGACTGCAGGTCTAATGTGTAGACTTGTAGTAGGCATTCTTACTCACAATGCGTCAAAAACAGCAGCCTGGTCAGTGGCCCAACACTTCTAAGTTTAACACTATAGTTACTGTTTCACTTCTCGAAGCACCCCAGTATCAGCAGCAGTTTCAGCATAAGGTCCATTCAGGTTCAGGTTTAATGGTTGTCAGGTCCAAAAAAGCAGGTTTTGGGAAGTTTGGGCTTGTTGTCTTTAGATCAGATATAGTCATTAGTCCTATTCAGATCAGGTACTTTTGGACACCTGATGTCCTCTACATCATAGACTACTGTTCTATGGTAAGTGTTTTAGTGGGGCTCAGTGGGTAGAGCGGGTTGTCCAGTGATCGGAAGGTTACTAGTTCGGATCCCCCCCCCCACTAGCTGCATGTCGAAGTGTCCTTGGGCAAGATACTGAGCCCCAAATTGCTCCTGATGAGCAGTTGGCGCCTTGCATGGCAGCCACCACCATCAGTGTATGAATGTGTGTGTGAATGGGTGAATGTGGCAATGTGACTGGAAAAGCACTATAAAAATGCAAGACCATTTACCATTCACCATATATCAATAGTTCGTCAAGGCATTAGAGTTTCTAGCCAGCCAATGTGAGCTAACAGCATCATCATTTGTTTGCTGCAAGGATATACACAGCTATTTCAGCATCTGTAGGTATTTGTAAAGAATTCAGAGAAGGTCATGAGGAACATTCTCTGAGCTATGTACCCCTTGCGAGTAAAGATAGCCATATTATTCAGAGAATTATTGCAGCATCTCTCCATACTAGACTGTGGCTGCCAGTGTGTCCCACCACAGAGCGACAAAATAGATGCATCAAATCCTTTTGTTGTTGCAACGAATCATCAATAAAAAGCTGAGGATATTCACAGTGTGATACAGAAATAATCCAAGGTTGAAATCAGAATGAGATGGGCAGTGCTCAAAATATAAATCCAACTTCTTACGAACTCTTTCGTTTGATCTTAATGATAGCCATTGTATTGGCACCGTTCACAATTATTTCTGCTTCCTGCAACCTACTCCAGCTCGCCTGGCTGCAGGCCTGGGTGCCTGGCTGCAGAATACAACTTCTTTAAAGAGCTTGAAGGGGTCTCAGAGACGAAGCGAAGCAACAGCAACAGAGGAATAGAAGAGGAGAGGGTAGAGGAAGAGATAGAGGAGTGGGAGGAGGAGGAGGGGAGCTGGACAAGATGAAAGAAACAGCTGTATACAAATGACAGGCTTCCATACCCCACCACCACCAGCACCACCGCCACCCGTCTCCCCCCACCTGCGGTGATGTTGCCCTGTGCGGTCATCGAACAGCTTCAAAGAGCCAGGCAGGCAAGACGAGGCGAGGCGAGCGGGCCGAATCCTCAAAGAAACAGCCTCCCTCTCCTCCTCCACTAACACCACGGCCTCCGACACACAAGCACAATCAGCCTTGTCCACGCCGCACACCCTCCTCACCCGCCCGCCAACAGTCAGGAGAAGAAACGGAGGAGGGGGGGGCGGGGGGGTTACTTTATCACAGCCATATGCTCAGTAGAAGTGACAAACTCTGATATGAAGTGAGACCAGTAAGTGTGTTCAGTGTGTGTTTTCTTCTCCTTTTATTTTTTACATTGTATGAAAATCCCACATACACCAAACTGATAAATATAATGCATATGATGGTAATTTGATGTAATTTGATTTCATATTTTTCTTCTGAGCAGCTGTCTACAAATAACGTGTACTTGCATTTTTTAAAGCATAGTAGCATGTAGTGTAATGGTATGTAGTGTATAGCTAAATTTAATTAGCAAGCAATTTTTGATTTACTCATCATGCAGACAGAGTCACACTACCATTCAGTTATGTTTATATGCACCTGATTGATGTAAGTCCAGTAGTTTCTCTCCTTGCATTTCGTTTTTGATCTTCACCAACACCTGAGAAAACATATCTGATTCTTCGCTATGTAATTGCTCCCTGTGTTCTCCAGCTGACTAACTGTGCATGGTGTTTAGACCATTCTCTACAAAGCTCATAATTATATGTCGTTATTATAACCTCTAGTGGTCATAGTAATTATGGTGGGTGCCAAGGAGACATTCAGGTGACGTAAGGCAAAGAGTAAGAGCAACCAAGAGTAAATCTGCATAGGTAGGAGGTAAGGACAGGTGGATGGGTCAAACACACCAAGACTTACACACAAGAGATTACTGTTGCTGTCCTGTGTGAAACCAAAAGTCAATGTTGACATATATTGACTTACAAAAATGTGTTTACTTAAACACATAAAAAGTGTACTTTTTAAGACTAAGTTATGACTAAGATTACATTTTAAAACACATGTTTGTCAGGTACAGGTACAGATAATAAGGCAGTGTCATTTTTCCAAAAATACCACAATATCTTAGAAACAATTTTTAAAAAATACAATAAATCACAAATATATCTACTATTTGGTTATAACTATGACTTGTTATCTGTGGGTGCATAGCATGTGACAGTTTCAGTTTAAAACTCTTTGTATCAAGCTTTCAAGGACTCATATGATTTCTGTGTTACTGAGTTGTCGAGAGAGTTAGGGGTGGTATATGTGTAACAGACAAGGAAAGAGACTGATGAGGAGCAAATGCCAATTTGGCTGTGAAACAGACCAACCTGAAATTCACCCCTCCTTCCCTTTCCCATCTACCATACCTAACTATCTTGATCATGAATGACAGTGCTTGGGTGTAGGCCAGGGCCTTTTCAGCACAGACACATGATGGATATGGACATGCCTTTTCCAAAGGAAAAACAGGGTAGCAGGGTAATCAATGAAAGCCATTTTGTTTGTTGCCTTTTTTTTAGATTTATCTTAAGACATCATATCAGGATCCTATCCTCTTTTTAACCACACCACCTGAACCTCCTCAGCCTGGATGATGGAGGGGGAGACGGTATTTTGATTTGAGGATCAAGAAGAACAGAAGAGAACGGGCTGAATGAGCTCATGCCACCACCTTCAAACACACACACACACACACACACACACACATATTGTACGCATGCATGCACATACATGAACAACAACCCCTCACTCACTGAGTCCGACCCTTTATTGGCCTGGGCTGGTACATAAGGCCGGGTGTGTGAGAATCTCATTACCGCAACACAAAGCAGAATTTCCTCTGAGGATTGGAGTGTGTGGAGAGAGTGAGACTGTGCCCATATATGCAAACATGAAATAGAGCAAAAATGTGCATCATGGTGCATGTGCAGGCATGGCCGGCTATCTATCTATCTATCTATCTATCTATCTATATAACCCTGTGTGTGTATAAATATATACGTGTATATATATATATATATACATATATATATATATATATATATATATATATATATATATATATACGTATACACACACACACACACACACACATATACATATATATACATATACATATATATACCTGTGTATATATATATGTGTGTGTGTGTGTGTGTGTGTGTGTGTGTGTGTGTGTGTGTTAGGCAAGCTCAATCAGCAGCAGGCTGATGGGGAGGGAGAGTGAGGCAGCTGGGGCCTCCTGCCCAGGCCTTCAATTTCCCTTCCAGTCCAGTCACTGGAGTGTGTAATTACTATGGGGCCGGCCTGGGGGCTGGCATGGAAGTGCAAACGCACACATACACACACCAGCCCTCAGTATCCACCCTACTGCAACCACTACCACCCCCAAGTCACACACCTCCCACTAATAGCCCCCACACACCCATGATCTCCACGCTCACACACCACACACATATGCAGCACACACACTCTCTCTCTCGCACACACACAGTTAAGAAACATGTCAGCCTCCCTCCCCTGGCCTGTAGTTCATCCTGATGCCCCGTGTTGCCCTGGGGTGGCTGAGCATCTATGATCCGCGACTGAGACCACACTATGAAA
The DNA here is from genome assembly GCA_903131615.1 of Diplodus sargus. Lineage (NCBI taxonomy): Eukaryota > Metazoa > Chordata > Actinopteri > Spariformes > Sparidae > Diplodus > Diplodus sargus. Next base: position 572,915 of record CAEMYA010000041.1, read on the forward strand.
ACCCTCTCAGCTCTCACTTCACAGACACACTAGAAAGCATTCACTCCTCCACCATGACACAAAGTATAGATTTCTTATTAATCTACAGTATAATTATTCTCATGATTTGCTGCCAAGTCCGTTGTGTTTGCTGTAGCACTGAAAAGGTGTTTTTTTTAGATTTGTTTTATGAAAGTTGGTTGTCAGTGACCTGGCTTTAAGCCTTTCAAGGTTGATTTTAGCTTTACAGTCAGAAAAGATTATGTTAATATGACATTATTAGTCATTATGTGCTTGCTCCAACATGTTTGGTTTTGTAGCTGCCAGGGATATTTGTATACACATGCCTCCTCTAGTCGGAATCTGGACACACTGGTGTAATATATATACAAAAATTCAACTTGGCATATTTAATATTTTCAAATTGTATGTTGTTTGGAATTTAAATAATTTTCTCTGAATTTGTACAATGTTTATTGCTGTAACAATTGATGGTAGGATCCAGCAGGGCTTATTATTAAGAATGCGTTGTCCAGAACACATCAGTGCACAGTCCAACTCTCAATGTGATCAGATCTCAGCTGGGTTAAAATGGACAGCATGACCCCATTTTTAAGAAAAACATTCATCCTGCAAGTTGATAGCTCACCTCGGTAAAATAGCTAAGTATTGCCAATAAGTGATGTAGTTAATGAATGAATAAAATGACCATGGCATTGCTTCCCTTGACCTGAGATAAACCACGTCATATATATAAAAAAATATTCTTAAGCAGTGAAAGTTTTTCTATATTTGTTAGAAAACCAGACAGGTACAAACTCTTGTTCTGCTTATAATAACTTTTTTCTTGGAATTTTTCTGTGTGTATTCTGGTGGACGTTATGCCGAAGGATTCATTCTGCCTATATGGCCTACATTTAGATAGAATATGAAGACTATTTAACAGGCCTAAAGAGGAGTATACCCTTTTGTGTGTAGAGTGGACAGATGTATTTTAATTATTCTTTTCAATTCCAAACATAATGTTTGTAAAATCTGGATAAAAGTATTTATAACACTTTATTTACTCTGACCAAGACCTATCTGGTTTTGTGAGAAAAGGAGGCTTTAATAGTTATTCCAGAGGTATTTGGTGCAACTCATCTTCTCTCTGCCATTTTGAATTATGATGACATATCTTTTTTTCACATTTGACAGTTTATTTTACAGCTAAAAAAAAAAAGATGTTTGTTAAGCAAATAGCTCAAAAATGAACACAGCTAATGGTAATGACATTTTGTTAAAGGTTTGTGTGGAAGAGATGTTGACTTTTTGGTGATAGCACCACCACATGGCCACAGACAGACTGCAATAAATACATTTAATTGCATTACTTGGTTAATTAAAATAAGTAAATAAATAAATAAATAAACTTGTACCCAATGGGCAATTAAAGGGTTATCAAGAATCAAGCAGTATTACTTTGTTTATTTCTGGGGACCTGGTGTTTGTTTTTTTAAATGAAGCTCTAGTGGAATTTCAGACAGGAGGACTACTCTATTACATCCTTTGGCCTTTAATCTATTACTTATACCATCATGTCATTCCCTCTCTCATTTCACTGTCAGGCACACACATGTCCTAATTTGCTGCCTTATTATCTGGGGCTGTCAATTGATTTCAGCTGTTCACATCAGCTGGTCACATCTATCCCATAGCACAATGATACACCATCACTGTTCAGATCACCTTGCTGCTATCTTTTTAAATACAATGCTCTCTTTGCCTTTACTTCCTTCATGCAGCTGTTTAGCCATCAGCTGCATTTTCCCAGCACCACTCAGTCTTTGCAAATTCCTCAGCTTCATAAGTTTCATATTCTCATCAGCCTTCCAATCTCAGAAGAGTCTTCTTCCACCAACACCACCACCACCACCACCACCACCAGTGTCTGGACTCAGTGGGGGGATTTCTGCTGCTGGTGCTCAGGGCAGACTCCCTGCCCTCTCCCTGCAGAGTCAGAGCAGCAAAGACTTTCTGACAAGGCTGCTGTCTGCTGTTTCTGTGTCTCTCCTGACTGAATAAAATTTTTTAAGCCATCCTCAAATTGTATTCATTACTCACGTAACAACATAAAACGTTTATGGTTGCCACATTTTTGTAAGCATGTCCTATTCTAATTAACAGGATTAAACTCTTGCAACATTTAAAATAATTTCGTCTATAGAATAAGAGGATGGCCACATGCTCGCTGTTCTTTAGATCACACTTGGTCTTTCAAGGCAAGTGCATTGAAAAGTTGATGACACAATAAAATCTTTAGAGGAGTTTAGTGTGTGAGCGCCCTTATTTCTAAGTACCACCACTATCATGACAGGCATCACCATCATTCACCATGCATCTTTACAAGTACAGCAACATGAAACGTTTAATGGTCATATCCCTCGGTGTCCATCAGTCTGACTCACTTGATTTGTAAATTCAGTCCAACTTTTGTGAATTTACTCATAATTACTCTAGCTCCTGCTGTATCATTAAAATAACATACTTGGTTCTCTGCGTTGCTTCCGTAGTTGCTAGTGTGACACCACAATTTCTGAATCCCTGTGTGGGATGTGTCCACTTGTTTTTGCACACTCAAAACAACAGGCAGACTTGAGACCAGCTCCTTGATATAAGCACATTTTAATGGGACACACACTTACAACGTGTGCCTGACAGTATCTAACAGGGACACTGTGGTTTTGTTCATCTTTTAATGCTCTTACCCCTCGTGTGTATCTTGCATGAGTGTGTGTGTGTGTGTGTGTGTGTGTGTGTGTGTGTGTGCGTGCGCATGCTTGCGTGCATTCGCAAGTGTGTGTGTGTGTTGTCGCCCTTGTCCTTCTCTGCGCCGCAGGAACACACACACACTCACCAGTGGGCCCTGGGACAGGCAGACAATTAAACAGGTCAGCATGGGGTAACCTCGGCTGGCCTGTGGGGGGCGGTAGACACACAGCTGGAGGTAGCAGGACAGGCGAGAACAGCAACACCTCCGACGGACATGCTCTCTGTTTCACAGGCAGATACTGAGGGACACGTACACACACACACTTGTATACTCACACATGCATGTAGCCAGCAGGACAGAAAGATGATTAAGAAGTTAGAGAGTGGAGGATGAGGACCACTTCTGGACATTGACCTCAACTCTGAACCTCTGAAATTACACAAAGAGAGTATTTCACACCTTAGAATAGAAATGTAGCAAAATATCAACATTGACATTACTGGAAATTTAAAAGATGGTAACAGTTTCCTCTTGATGGGACATTTTTTCCACAATGTTTTAATGTAACATAATTATTTTATAGTTCTAGAAAAATAATGGCCCCCAATGGAAGAAATGAAACTTCCTTATAATGTAAATATAGTATATCCAAATCAATTTTGGAGTAATGCAGGAGGGACATAAGATATATATTCAAATATAGTGCCCTGTACTTATCATTTTGTCCTTATGCTCTGTTGTTTTCTGACTCGTCTTTCTGAATATTAAATATTTTACAAATTGTCCTTTATTCCTCGCTCCAGTGGGTGCATTCTTCCTCTGCAGCGATGTTACAACAATTAAGAAAACAGGTGCCTCACAGTGTCTGAACAAACTTCAGCCGTGGCTTTTCTGTGATAGAAGCAGATTAAAGCCTTTCTCTGTGTTTGCATGGTAACTGATTGCCAAGGCAATGCTATTCTTGTTTGCTATTGCAGCCAAGGCGGAATTACCTCGATTTTGTACAAAATAGTCAATTAAATTAACTGTGAAAGGCTATTTATTTTAACCCGAGGATACTTTTTTCCTCTTTTTCTCTCCTCTCATAGATGTTGTAAGAAAAAAAAGGCAACAGAAAAGGAGAAATTGGCAGGAGAACAAAGAGGGAGGATTCAGTGGAAGTTTCAGAGCTGGAGTCATACTGCCATCAGGTGGACGAAGGCAGACACTGAATTATGCCTGACTATAAATATGCAAAAAGTAAATCTGTGGTTTGTCTCACAAACTGTCAACTCTCTCAAAATTCAATATCCTTGTCAATAACCCAATCTTAGTGCTATGATAATGCTAAGTAAAACACCCAGTTTTATTAATAAGTAGGCAGGTTTTGTTACTTAATGATTTAGTAGAAATCATGCTGGTTTTAAACTGTCTCAAGTCCTTGTAGTAAGAGGGAACAAATATCAATAGGGGAACGGACTCTGATGCAACGCTCTTACCTGGGGAAAGCAACCAGGGAAAACAATGTATCGTCCTGTTATGGTTGTGGTTCCTTTGTGCTGAATTTGTCCTTCATTTTGCAGGAAAATCCAGCCTGATGGCAGACTCATTACCAAAGTCAAAGTAACACTTAAAGGGAATCATTCTATATGCAGAAGGTGATATTTTTCTACAGCCATTACACTGTGCAATCTGTATTTACTCTTAGAATGCTAACTTAAAGCAATTAAATTCAAAAGAATTAAAACAAATATTTATTCTTTAAAGGTTATTTTTTGGGGGGGTTGTTGGGAAATTGGGAACTCCTTGGACAAACCTGTCTCCTGGAAATACTGTTTGTATACAAACAATTTTGCTGCAGTCAGTGTGTTTTGAGGAAAACGTAATGGTGCTAATTACAGCATGAGGAAATGTTGTTAATTAACATAACTGGCAAGTCATAAAAATGTTGATACTGAAAGCACCAGTGAAATGTTTACTAACAATGCATTTGATTTGGTTTCCTTCAATAGTCATCATCAGCAATCTTGCAATACACTTTCTACTTGCATTGACAGCAGTATTCCTCCTTTTATGGCTATGTTAAGTCACTGGCAGCACTTGAATAAGGTTAGAGAAAGATCACAGACCACTTTTAAAGAAAGCAATATACAAATTTAATTTCTAGGCGACAGGATTGCCATATGCACCGCAATTTGGCAATTAAGTACCAAATGAACTCCATCCTCTAAAACACCAAGATCAACAAAAACACATAAACACTTTGTTTCCAGAAATGTCTTGATGTCTGCATGCTTCAGTTAGCACCCATTAACATCTACTCTTCCTTACTGAGATAACATTTTTCACATCCGTATCACCTATTATTCCAAGGTGTAAATGGGGTATAAACGTATATAGAAGACAATGATGTTTGTTACCGTATCTCAACTATAGAGAGATTTATCTTATAACAGATGCATCCAAACACCAGCTGACATCCAAATGAAAACAAATAGACAAAAACACAATGCAGCAACAGAAACATAAGGGATTGCACACACGCATGCGCACACTGCTGTCTGGTTAAATGAGGCATGCTGTGATACACTGTTGTGGAATGTGTATGACAGTAAGACAGAGAGAATAATTGTGACTGCGAGATAGAGCAAATGATGTGTTGGAGGGAAGTAAACAATGCCAGTTCCTGTGATAGACTGCAGAACACTTTCCATCTCATTGACTTTGAATAATTTTTCACATCAAATGAAAAGTAATTACATCACGACGACTCATGTTTGATGGGTTGCTGTGAGTATGTGTGTACGGCAAGATGAGTATTTATATTGGTCAGTGATTTCATTTAGCCTGTTCAGACACTAAATACAAACAATAGACTTTTTCTGAAAGGCATTTGAAAATTATATGTCCAAGGTTCTGCCCATATCATCCACAGAGTAAGCAAAATGTTCTGTATATCATAAAAAATTGTTCAAATTGGAGCATAACTCATGAATAGTTTTAATTCATTTGATAGTCAGGGACAAGATAGTTTAATCATGTTGAAGATTTCCTTAAAAATGTTGAAACATGATGATGTTGTTTTATTATTTTTTATTAACAGTGCACTGCAAAATTATTTCACACATTTCCACCCTGCTAGAAAAAAAAGGAAAGTCAAACATCATCTAATTAAAGAAAACTGCATATTGAGCCAGAGTGTGCAACACAGTAAGGCTCTGCAGTGGGTGAATAAAATGGCTTTGAATGTCACTGGTACCATCTACAGAGCATCAGTGACATCAATGAAGTGAGATGTCTGCTCAGAGCCCAAAGATACTAAAATATAAGACCCACCCAGACACATTGTGTTCACCCTGCTGCCATCTGATCCACTGCTGTACCACCAGACTTAACTACAGAGCAGCTTCATTCCTCAGGCTGAGTCTCCTCAACTCATCCTCAAAAGTCCACAGTAAAAACTGTTTGTTTTTATTTTTGTGTAGCTTAAAGGGTTTACATCTTACATATTTTTATACAAGCCTATGTTGAAGAATGTCAATTAAATTTGCTTGGTATGTTATTTATCATTTCTAAAATGCAGCTCTAAATTAATTGCTAGATGTTACATAAATGATGTAATGTTTGTGTGGCATGCAAATTTTATTTTCATTTACATTTACATTTATATTTATATTGGAGGCATTTAGCAGACACTTTTGTCCTAAGCAACTTAAAGTAATTCATACATAATTCATACACTGTATATATATATATATATATATATATATGTATATAAACACTATATTGCCAAAAGTATTCGCTCACCTGCCTTGACTCACATATGAACTCATCCCATTCTTAATCCATAGGGTTAAATATGACGTCGGTCCACCTTTTGCAGCTATAACAGCTTCAACTCTTCTGGGAAGGCTTTCCACAAGGTTTAGGAGTGTTCATGGGTATTTTTTACCATTCATCCAGAAGCAAATTAGTGAGGTCACACTCTGATGTTTAACAGGCAGGCCTGGCTTTCAGTCTGCACTCTGATTCATCCCAAAGGTGTTCTTTCGGGTTGAGGTCAGGACTCTGTGCAGGCCAGTCAAGTTCATCCACACCAAACTCTCTTATCCATGTCTTTATGGACCTTGCTTTGTGCCCTGGTGCACAGTCATGTTGGAACAGGAAGGGGCCATCCCCCAAAGTGTTCCCACAAAGTTGGGAGCATGGAATTGTCCAACATCTCTTGGTATGCTGAAGCATTCAGAGTTCCTTTCACTGGAACTAAGGGGCCAAGCCCAGCTCCTGAAAAACAACCCCACACCATAATCCCTCTCCACCAAACAGACAAGTACCGTTCTCTTGCCAACCGCCAAACCCAGACTCCTCCATCAATGTGGGTGTGTGTGTATGTATATATATATATATATATATATATATATATATATATATATACATACACACACATTGGACATACTACTGTACATACGATGCACGATGCATACCAAGTCTTTTTCTATTTCTTACCTTTTTATTATACTGCTTATTTTTTATATTGTTTATTGTTAAATTGAACTGGTGTGCTGTGACACAAATATTTCACAATTTGCAGGACAAATAAAGACATCCTGATCCCCCTTAATGTTTTGTGAAATATCCAATGTTTTCATACGTTTTGCAAGATACTGCACTATTAGACACTTTTCATCTGCAGAAAAGATCTTTCTTTTTTCTTTTTCCCCAAATTGCATGAAACCTGTGACTTGCTTGATAATGTGAAACAACCTCCTTAAGTAGCTTCCCTTTATATAGACTCACCTGGCAAACTAATTACCAAACCTGTACGAGATTGATGTCAGTGATGTAAACAGAAAAGAGAAGCAGCACAATTACAAAAAACTTTCATTGAAAAACAAAAAATCAAATGTCTGTTCAATTGAAATCGTATTTGCACAATAATTTAGAACACAGTGTATACATATATATATACATATATACATACATATACACAGATATACTTTATTTAGGATCTCAGGCTCTTGCTTTATTTCCGGTTTTATTTTGAAACCATGCCCTTGTGTGTCTCTTCTTGCTTTTCAGTTTCTCCTGTGTTTTTTTCTGTCCTTTTCCCTCCTCACTCTCCTCACCTGTTCCTGATCCCCTGGTTAGTGTCCCTGTGTATAAAGTCTTTGTTCTCTCTCATGTATTTATCAGTTCGTACCGTCTCTCCGTGATGTTCCCTGTTACTCCATTTGGTATGTTTCTGATTTTGGTTTCTTGTTTCTTGTTTGATTTATTAGCTTTTGTTAGCACTTTGTTTTAGCCTTTGGTTGATACTTTATTTTTGGTCTTTGTGACTCATATTTGAATAGCCTAGTTTCCCTGTTTCTTTGGTTTTTTTGTATTTCAGCTTTGTTTTTTATTAAAGCTTGCTTTTTGTTCTCCCAATCCTGCCTCCCATGTGTGTCTGTGTTTGGGTCCTCATTTAGTTGCCCCCTTAAAGACTAACACTAACTTCATTAATCAGTCTTCATCCTTGCATGTTCCTGGACAGCTGATATCCATCAGTGTCTCCTATCTTGTTTAGGAATGTATACATTACCACATTATTTGATGGGATGATTCTGGCAGATGAGTGATCAATCAGTATTACAACGGAGGACATACTCTTTATTGGTCTATGATAGTATTTAGAAACTAGATGCAACCACATTTCGATAAACCATGTCTGTGAGTCAGTGTTTACCATGCAAATGAGGTTTACCCCACTTCAGGCATGATAATGTGTCTAATCCTTGGATTATGGCCCCATTTCAAGGTAAAATTACAACACTGAGTGTAGGGATCACCATAATAATGGTTTACTGGTGGCATATTTTGCTAATCCTGTTCCATTCATAATCAAAACCAGCTGGGATGTAGCTCTGCACCTTCTTGTTCCTGTTAAAAACTAAGGATCAGATCCTTGCAGGAAGTTAGCTGTGGATTCATGTTTCTTAAGCAATACAAAGTACAGTAAAATACATGGTTTAATTGTAAAATATGTGGTAACACTGCATTTTACAGGTCTGGAAATGTTATGGCAAACAGGGGGTAATTACCAAGTTACATGTTAAAAATTCCTTTGATATAACTCCAAAATTATGATAATTACCTCAAATGTATTTAAAATAACACCAACACTAATAACAATATTTTGCCTTTATCCAACAAGTACTTACAATAAGTAACTGATCATTTCTTTAATACATTTCCAGGAAATTTTCAAATGTTTCCTGCTCAACTGCTGATCACGAATTTCCAACTAGTTTCTGCCAAATTTATGCAGGTTATGAAATTACATTTATTTGACCATTCACCATTCTGACCAATTCCACAATTAAAAATCAATTAACTGGAATTATATTAAGAAATCACCAGCTATTTTTGAATTGCTTATTGGAAAATAGGACATAATTATTATCAAATAGTTTTGAGAATAATAATAATAATAATAACAATAATAGTGAGGCAATTATCTCTCTATAAAAGCATGGAATCTCTGTCTGTCTGTGTGTGTTCCTCAAATATCTCTGCGGATCAGGATCAGACTGACCTGAGAGTTTCAACATGGCTGCTGCTTGGTTCAAGGGTGTGCCATGCAGATTTGTTTGGACTGCAATGATACCGTGAATAAATTATTTCATAAATGCTTTACAAATTCCACAAGCATTGTCCATCGGAGCCACCACAGTCACGTGCACACCAGAGCCAATCACTGCAGAGCTCAAGCCCACGACATACCTTAAAGGTCCCATATTATACTGTTTTTCATCAATTTCACACAGCTGTCAGAGGTCCAAAAACTCTGTATTCGATATGCATTGCCCCAAACCCATGCGTGGTCCTGAATTTCAGCTGTCTAAAAGTCGCTCTACAGAGCTCTATTCAGAGCTGTCTGTTTCTGTGCCTGCACCTTTAAATGCTAATGAGCTCCATCTGTCAACGCCTACTTGGAGAGCCCTGCCTGCTATCAAAGTCCTTCTAGGCAAGTCATGCCACTCGGCGGCCATCTTGGCGACGCCTCGAAAAGCCCAAAGAGACCAGACCCCTATCTAAATGAATGGAGGCATGGTCAAATCCACCCTTTAACGTGATAGCAGGACGGAAAAAACATACAGACATGCTCGCCAGTGAAATAAGATACAAATAAAAAACAAAAAACATCGACTTTACCGTAGAAATTATGTTTAAAACGCTCTTTTCCTACAGGGAAAACTCCACTGCGCATGCGCGCGGATTTACGACACCGACGTCCATCGTACGGCTGAATCTGTGCCGGCTGCTGTGCTCTGGCTCTACTCTACCTGACCATTGATGTATGGACCAGATAATGTCTAATACATAATTTCCTATCATTCACTCTATAAATTAGATAGAGATTTTAAAGCAGTAAATGTTTTGCAATAGTAGAACGTCTCTGATGGTCTCTGTCGTAAAAACTACTTGTGCGCATGCGCTGGTGAAACAACATGATTGGGCTATAATTTTCCCGGTTCGGCTGTGACAACGCAGGTGATTGGCTGTTGGTGAAAGGGGCGGGATATGCGCCATCTTTGGCGTCGCAGATTTCCCCATTCAAAATGATCAGAGTGATCTGTCTCTACAATATTAGAACGTCTCTGCTGCTACCTCACTCTCAGGGAGAGGATTCCCCTTATGCTAATGGTAGCATGCGCTAATGTTTACGGTGGATGTAGCGCTATGGCTAGCGGAGATTTTTTCATTCAACCGAACCAGTTTGACCCAGAATCGGACCCAGAAGGAGAGGCTCCTGAAGAAGTACAGACTCTGTGGCTGCAGAAGGACGTTTCAGAATGGTTAGTGTGCCTGAGTAATGTTAGTTTGTTCGTATGTGTTGTTACAGTTACTGCCA
>CAEMYA010000041.1:591319-602422 GCA_903131615.1 Diplodus sargus
GGCCCACGTCGCTCCTTCGGGCTGAGCCAGGCCAGGTCCCGTGGGCAAAGACCCGGCCACCAGGCGCTCGCCTGTGAGCCCCAACCCCGGGCCTGGCTCCAGGGTGGGGCCCCGGTAATGCCAATCCGGGCGACGTACACTTCCTTGATGTTCGATCTGTCATAAGGGCTTTTGAACCGATCTTAGTCTGACCCATCACCTAGGACCTGTTTGCCTTGGGAGACCCTACCAGGGGCATTAAGCCCCGGACAACATAGCTCCTAGGATCATTCGGGTACTCAAACCCCTCCACCACGATAAGGTGCAGGTTTTGTGGGGACGTGAAAATCTTTATTGTAATAACTTCCCACATATGTAATAATACAATGATTAATGGTCGTAGCGGTTGTTGTTTGTGTGTTTGCCTATACACCTACTAATACTACAGACCATGCTGCCGACTCTCTGCTCCATTGTCACAACAGATTATTTATTATTTTTTACATATTTCAGCCATTAGCAGTCATATTGACCACACCTCATTTTCGTGGGTCTTCATCGTGGGTCTTTTTTTCATATGTTTTTTGTGCTTCCCCGCGAATTTACTTGTGAGTTAATTATTATATAGTTGTATATAGCCTGGTTGGCACCATGGGCAAACAAAAACGGGCGTTCCCCCTCCGTAAAACAGCGAGCGGAGCTGTTCAACCCGAAAGTGCTGAAGTGATGCGACTCTGACTGTGTATCAGGGAAATCCGAGGAAGAATGTCTGCATCCTGAGCAGGGGTTGTTGGCCACAACAACACCAAGTACGGCGAGGACGTCCCGGAACAGATATGAGGGCATACTCCATCAAAGGCGGTACGGGCGATGGCCAGTGGCAGTCTTCAGTAACATCCCGCATCTTATTCAAGGAGCACCAGCAGCAGGAGTGGTAACTGTGCAAGGAGAGCAGAGGTAATCTGCAGACTGTGACCAGAGATCAAAACGGCTCTTTTTTTGTTTTAGATCAGCTCATTTCCAGCTTTATCGACTGCTATTATTTTTTTATTATGTATTGTTAAGTGTTAAAATAAAATGTTTAATAATCAACTAAGTTACTTTTAATTGTTAATTATTGTGTTCTGATTTTTCTCTAATAAAATCTTGTGTAAATATATGCAATAATTACGGTTTACTATGTGCAGATATGAATATTGATAAATATATAATTAATTTTGTGAAAATTTACATTTTGGTGTTATTTCGTTTTTTTACAATATCATGACACAATGGATGCATTCATCACTCAATTTGGGTATTTACATGAAAGAATATTGTTTATTATCTAGCGGCCCTCTAAAGTCCAACTGACACTGGTCCAATCAGAAACATATAATTTGACCGGATCCAACTCTAGGGTTGTGGAAAGCACACTGTTAAGCCATAACTATTGATCATTAAGATTAATTGGATCAGATCTGACTGGAATGAACCCGCCACAGTGGCTGGTAAACTGATTCAGTTCACCCACCAGCACACAAATTCAGCCGCATTTGGCGGGTGGCGGATGCTAATTTCCATCCCTCACTCAGCACACAAGTAACGGTACAGTGCTGGGTACTCTTTTCGTGGTTCTTGGTGCTTTAGAAATATTGTTCTTGTGGCATTTATACCGATAAAGCGAATTTGAATTTAATTGAATTAATAAACCTTTCGATTCTTGCCTATAGACTGATAGGTGTTGTCTTTATACAAATCAGCAATAAATCCAGATTTCTCCAGATTTTTATTGCCAATGGTAATTTAAATCTAAATGTCAGACAATGTTTTCCTCACTGAAATTATTAATATTTTTCAAGCTCGGTGTCTCCCTCTGTCAAACGCCTCCGACCTAACTTTACTAAACTAATTTCTAAACTACAGCTTATCATTTGAATGTTGACTAGGGCCCATATATTAAAACTGAGATTGTATTAATTCTGAAACACATAAAGACCCAAAACAGGCCAAAATGTATTTTCTTCATGTAAGACCACGTCTAGGAACGGGCTGCTACTCATTTTGATGAGAATACATTCATGCAGGTAGTGATGTGCAGCACTGCGGACAGCGGTGAGAGAGAGAGAGATGACCCTCATTAACAAGAAGCATTTTGTTTATGCAAAGAACTAAATCTCTTTAAACTAGATATTTGTATGCCACAAAACCACCACAACAACCATTATTCATTGTATAATTACATTTGTGGGAAGTTATTACAGTAAAGATTTTCACGTCCCCACAAACGTGATAAATCCCTGCAAACGTAATAGTTATTGCATTTGTGGGAAATTGTGTGTTACGTTTGTAGTAGGCAGCAGCTATTACGTTTCTGGAAAATGTATTACATTTGTGGGTTTATTACATTAAATGCTGCAGATTTTTATTACGCTTGTGGTTTTATTAAGTTTGCGGGCATTATTACGTTGGCGGGCGTTCCAAGGACCCACCCCTATCGCTGCTGTGCCAATCACCTGGCCATATGTGACACGCTGGCTCTGTCAGGTTCCCCGTGATTGGCCGAGAGCCCATTCTTTTAGAGCTCAACAGTGAGGAAGTGAAAATGGCATTCATATTCTGCATAGAGATTTTGACTATTGGCCATAATGTCGTAGCCATCCAAAGAAGACTCACCACGAGTCCTGAGATTGTGAAACGATGGTATTTGATCCTGTAGAAGCCACAAGTCCGTATGATATCAACCTTGTTTTAAGAAAAACATGTTTTTACGCGATGTCATGGAAAAATACTACACTACCCACAATCCTATAGTCAGTGTAACAGCGACGTCTCTGATTGGTGGAGCTCGCTGTTACCATGGAAATGTTTACCAAACCTGCAAATTTCATGTTCTCTAGTTACGTTATGCTGGCAGCTATTGTTTATGTTTAAAAAATTGATCGTTTTGTAACAACACTGCAAAAAAACCCCACAAGCACAAAGGAGATAGGCCTACCCTCCACCTCAGAATACCTTCAAGGAGACAGATGGCATTGAATTTCCAATGTGTGTCATTTGTTCTACTCAGCTGTCAAACGAGTCTATGAAGCCATCAAAGCTGCAGCGTCATTTGGAGACAACCCACAGCCACTTAAAAGACAAACCCGTTGAATACTTCCAAACACATCTCAAATCCCTCCAAGGCCAACAGACATTGATGAAAAAATCTGCCAAAATTGGTGAGCTAGCTTTGAAATGCTCTTATCAAGTTGCTCTTCGGATTGCCCAAAAGAAACAGCCATACACACTTGGAGAGGATTTAATATTGCCTTCAGCAACTGACATGTGTAAAACAATGTATGGGAATGATATTGACATTTATAAACTGAAAACTGTTCCATTATCGGACACAACCATTGCTCGCCGTATTGACGAGATGGCTTAAGATGTGACGGTGCAACTGATAGAGAAGATGAGATTGGCAGATGCATTTGCGTTACAGCTGGATGAATCAACAGATGTGTCAAAGGACGCACAGCTTCTGGCGTTTGTGCGCTTTGTGCATCAAAATGAAATGCAGGAGGAATTTTTGTTTTGTAAGCGCCTTCCTGAACGCACAAGTGCTGAAATCTTCAAAGTGATTGGCGCTTTCTTCAAAGAAAATGACATTTCAAAATGTTTTGCACCGTGCACCGACGGCGCAAGAGGCATGGCTGGATTCAAAAGTGGCCTAATCGCGCTTGCCAGGGATGTGGCTCCAGCGGTGATTTGGACGCACTGCATGTTGCACAGAGAGTCACCTGTTGCCAAGGACATGAGCGCTGAACTGTCTGATGTGAATTGAATTTGAAAATCATTGAATTTTGGGACATACTAACTTTTTATTATGTGACGTGTTGTTGGCTGCACTTCATTTTTTTGTACAGTGTTCCATGTACAATTTATCATGGTTACTGTCTTTCATGTAGGCTACTGCGCTTCATTTTAAGCGGCTGCTGCTGGTGATCACGGCGGCTGACGATGGTGGCGGTCATGGTGGCGGCTGCTGGTGGTCACGGCAGCTGATGGTGGTGGTCACGGCGGCGGCTTACGGTGGTGGTCATGGCAGCTGACGATGGTGGCAGTGGCTGCTGCTAATGGTCTGCGAATTGGCTGCTAATTTGTTCCTTCTCCTAAGTTTTCTTTTTTTTTCCTTCTTTTTTCTTTCTTCTCAGAACACACATTCTTGTTGTCTGTCATTGTTTAATAAAAAATACTTTATTTGAAAACCTTCATTTGTATCAGCCATCCTTCTCAATAACTGTAACAGGAGTTACAAATGTTTTGTTATAATAGTTAATTGCTTAAGTTATTTGAGTTACAGCTAATGTTACGAACCCAGAACCACAGAGAAAAATCTTAATAGCTCTGCAATTACCTATAGACCCAAGCATACCTGGTGTAAATTAGTTTTTATTCTGCAATAGTTTTGATAATATGTGTATGGCTTAATCTTAAATTTTCTAGTAATATTCTTAGTATTAACATGACCATGTTTCACGTTGTGGTCCTGGGCTTGGCCAGTTTCATCAGAAGAAGTGAGCTAGCTGCCCGGTGAATGCTGAGCAGACCTCTTAGTGCTACCATGAAGGTAAATTAATGGCTGAATCGGAATTCATAAGCCAAATCACGGGAATCAATAATACAGGCCAGTTGCGCTAAAAAATGAAAATCATGACACGTCTATTATCAGATGAATGATAATGAAAAGAAAAGTTATACATGAACACTAAGATTTTCCCTCCAAAAATGTAAAAGTTATCTAAGTAATACACAGCTTTTCATTGTCACCCAGCCTCTCAAAATGCAAAACTGACATTAAGAAAAATTTAATAATGTCATAACAGCTGAAATGGTACTTTTGTTTGTGTTTTTTTTTTTTATTTACCGTTCAATAGTGCAATCGCTGCTGTCTGCTAGAAGAACATGACAGCCAGCCTGTGTTTTGGAACTTTTGGGGTTTGCATGAACCACAAGACTACCCCGGCAGCGACATCATAGTGTCACAACTCTTTCTCTCGATGGCACTGGTTCCCAGGAGAGAGAAAAAAAAGTGCATCTTTTTTACGTAACATTGGCCATTGTTGATAACATACACAGTAATTAATCTAGCATACTTTCATTAAATAAATCAATTCAAGCTAAAACTTAAGACTTAAACCGGGCCTGATCTCTGAAGTTAATACATTTTAGAAAAATGTCACCTGCGGTAAAACTCCCCCTGCTACCCTGGTTTGCATTTGTATAGCTCACAGCATTTTCATTTACATGTTAAAGCCTCCCCTAGAATCAGGGGGAGGGGGGGTCATGGGGGGCCCACGTCAATTTCCAACAATTCACAGCAGTTTTCGGTGTTGCCTGCAAATTGCCGTGTGCAGTCGTAAACCTGAACTTCCACGACAATCTACAGTGCTGCTTACTGACGTAAATCCCACTTTTCATGCAGTGCTACGAGCAAAGTTTCATGTTGTGTGAGCCTTCTTAGTTTTTTAAAAATAGCGATTTTTATGCTAACATAGAATTTGCCCTGCGCACTCCCATTGAAAATGAGTTTGACCCGAAAATGAAAATACGGTAAATCTTAAAAGTGCCTCTTTCATTGTAATTGTGCTTTTACAGAAAGGTTTGACTCATATACATTCACAAAAAAAGCTCAGGTTGATTTTGGCGAGAGTTTCACTTTAAAGACAGGAACACACAGGCCCAACCATTGGACGTCTGAAGCGTTTGGAGAGACTCGGACGAGGTCGGGAACATTTATGTTCGGTGTGTTCAGCTGCGTTGGAAGCTTTCGGAGACGTTCGGACGTTATCGGCGCCGACTGCGGAATACTGCTTGCGCTTTGTTTTTCTATGGACTCCGTTCCGTCATTCCCCGTTTTCATGCTTTGCAGTACTGGCACGCGACTAGCTGCTATTATGTCCGTTCAGGACACATTTATCTGTGTTCATTTGGTAATGCCTCGCTGCATGTTTAGTATGCAGCTGTTTTTATCTGAAATAGTTAAGTTTCGTTTTGAGCGAAAGTAAAGAGAGCTGCGTGCATAAACCTCTTGTTTACAACTCACAACACAAGCGCCAGCCGCTTATTGCATCTCACGCAAGCGCAGAACGTACACGCTGCTGTGGAGTAGGCAGCACGTCGAAGTGGTGTATTCAATGCAACATTTTTGCCGAACAGGTCAGACGAGAGGCAACAAAGTGGTCGGAGAGTGGTCGGATAAGGCAGTTGGACGTCTGGGCGGTGTGTGGGGGGCTTAAGGCCATCTGTCCAGCAGTTGAAGCTCAACAGAAGATGGGTGATGCAAACAAGACAATGACCCCAAGCACAGAAGTAAACCAACAACAGAATGGCTTCAACAGAAGAAAATACGCCTGACCAAGTCTAAGTCCTGACTAAGTCCTGACCTCAACCTTATTGAGATGCTGTGGCATGACCTCAAGAGAGCGATTTACACCATCATCCCAAGAATATAGCTGAACTGAAACCGTTTTGTAAAGAGGAAAGGTCCAAAATTCCTCTTGACTATTGTGCAGGTCTGACCTGCAACTACAGGAAACGTTTGGTTGAGGTTATTGCAGCCAAAGGAGGATCAACCAGTTATTAAATCCAAAGGTTCACACACTTTTTCCACCCTGCACTGTGAATGTTTACATGTTGTGTTCAATAAATACATGAAAACATACAATTGTTTGTGTGGCATTAGTTTAAGCAGACTGTGTTTGTTTATTGTTGTGACTTAGATGAAGATCAGAACACATATGACCAAATTATGCAGAAATCCAGGTAATTCCAAAGGGTTCACATACTTTTTCTTGCAATTTTATTCATAATCTGAATCTGGTAATAACAGTTTCATATTCTGAAAGCCAAGAGTTGTTCAAAATCAAACAAACCCCCAAATGACCAAAGATCAAGATGTCGACATTTATCTAGAAATGTGCTGTTGCAACATCCAACTGATTTTGGTAGAGCACATCACTAATGTAGGCCACTGTGACTGACTGAATCAATATGAGACATTCTTCAGGTGTTATTGATCCCCATGTGCATTCAACCAGGATGTAGCTATTTACACAGCCAGCCAACATTCGTGAGCCAGCCTATCACACGTTCTTCTAGTAGTTAACCAACTATATCACTAACATTAACTTAATTCTTACCTTAACGTTCAGTCTCCCATTTTTCGAATTTCTCCTTTTGTCCTTGCTCAGACGATTGGTGCGAGTACCCAGAATGCACCACACGGGGTGCAGTTGGAGGAGCAGAGTAAATACAATGAGTAAATTGTGTGTTGTGTGGCTCTGCATAAGAAGATTTATTGAGCCACTTACAAACAGCTTGTTAGGGGAAAAAATCAAAATGATTTGTGTTTTGAACAAATGTAGACTAATTCACAACTTGATATATTCATGTCAAGAGACACACTTTGTTTTTTATTGTTATTATCACAGGCTTAATTATGTTACAATTACATATCCTTATTATATCCTTATAATTTATTTGTTTCAGTGTATAGAAACACCTGTAGGAACCATTAAGACTCCTGTAGGAGACTCCTTTAGGAACCATTAGAGTCCTGTAGGAACCATTAGAGTCCTGTAGGAGACTCCTTGAGGAACCATTAGAGTCCTGTAGGAACCATTAGAGTCCTGTAGGAACCATTAGACTCCTGTAGGAACCATTGTGACTCCTGTAGGAACCATTAGTAGGGATCAGTTAAAGTCCTGTAGATTTGTGTAGGAGATAATAGAATCCCATTAGAAAAACAAACCAAACCATTAGGAAAACATAAGTAGCCATTGGAAACCATTAGAAACCATCAGGAATTATAAGAAAACCAATAGAATATGCCTAATGGTTTCTCTGACATTTTTCAGCAGGGGTGGTATTTGTTTTCCTCATATAAGTTGCCAACAACAGTTACAGTTACTATGTTTCTTTTGTTTGGTCCTGTAACATTGCTTTGTGGGACATTTATCTGTATTTAGTTGTGTAAAGGACCCAGTGGCGCAAGTATCTGAGGTGCAACCGGTGCAGCAGCACCGGGGCCCAGACGCCGTCAGGAGCCCATGAAGGAAGGAAAAAAAAAAGAGAAGAAAAAAACAGCTGTCCAGAATTGCCACAGGCCCCTGTTTTTGTGAATGAAATAGCTGGGGACGGGTCAGTAAGGTAACGCTGAGTGGCTGGTGTAGGAGGAGGAAATGATCATTTGTCCAATCACCAGGCCAGGTATTCTTTAGACATATTTGTTTCTATCACTTAACAGACCAGGTGTTTATTTGGGACCAGGTGGCAATTTGGGACAGGAGTTTAATTCCTTCCTCACAAAAATCTGTGATGAAAATGTCGCAAACTTCGCCAGCTTCTCGGTGAAGTTGTTGCGGCGGAGGAAACGATTCAGCCAACCAGCACTCGCGGTAAACTCCTCATCTCTGCTGTCACTCACTGTGGCGTACTTTTGTTTCACCGGCAGTTCTCTCAAGTGGCTGTGCGTGTGTCCAAGTGCGTGTGTGTGCGTGCATGCAGTGTGTGTGTGTGTGCATGCAGTGTGCATGAGCGTGCGCTTGTGGTTAGGGCGGAGGTGGGGGGCACAAAAACAATATTTGCATCGGGACCTATCACCATGATGTTACGCTACTGGAAGGACCCGTGCAGTTATCAGACTAGTCAGACCGACACGCCCCCGCTCCGCATCTCCGGCTTATCCGTTCACACTGAGGAGGTTAACCAATAATGCGTCCCTGATACTACCTCCAGTGGCGGATCAGTGCCGGAGCGAAATTTCACCCCTCTCTGCATCTGAAACTTTCACCAGAGGAGGGTGCGGAGAATTGGCGCAGGATCCCCGCATGCAAACGGCAGTGTGAATGGGGCTTATGATTTCAACCAATTCAGTACAGTGCCAGAAAGTCCCACCCACCTTTCCAGTCCATTGATCAATATGTCATGGTCATCTGTTTCAAACACAACACTGAGATCCAGTAATACCAAAACCAAGATTTTTATGAATTTATTTTTATTGTATCATATGCCTATACTACACACTCTAAAAAACATATCATGCATAAAAAACAAAAACAAAAATTATATCTAACATAATATGATATTAATACGGAGCCCCAGACATGACATGGTCAAAAAAATATTAAATTGTGGCCACGAAATAAGTACAACGTGCGCACGAAATATAAATTTGTGGCCACGAAGTAGGTATAATGTGCGCACAAAATACCAATTGATAATATTGTCATTCCTGGACAGCTGGGTAAGCAAATCGAGCGCACCTTCTCTAAAAACATCAATAGCCTACGTGTTGTCTCTAAGGTGAGTGTCTATTCTTATTCTGTTTTCGTCAATATCTTGTTATTCCGCATTTAGACAATTATTTAATTAGGCCTATGTTTGATACTTTGTTACAATGGGTAGCCGGGGTATCTGCTGACGTCTCACCTGACTTACACATGTTTTATCCTCATCCTGTTACTACACGTTGTTTTGTTGTGCTAATGTGTAGCCGCAAACTCATTTGTGTCTGCAGGAGCTACAGCCCTGCACACACATCAGGGCACTTTTCAAGTAGAGTTGAGGACTACTAAGAACTACTAAGCGAGGTATGTTTTTTCCCGTGTCACGAAGGTGTCTCTCTTTTAAGCTGGCTAGATCACCATGCTAACTTGTGCTGCAGACCTAACCTGGTCCGGACCAAATTCTGTAAATATACAGAAACAGAAATTCAGAATCACCAAACCACTATGGAATTAATGATGGAGCCTCCAGTGGATATTTGGAACTCAACGACACATTACCATGGGATGGTCTGCTAACTCTGGGTGAAAGCGAAGATTCTGATGCAGTTATTATTATAAGTGGGGGTGACCGTCTGGAAGTAACTGTGGATGAAACAAACCTTGAAACACTCTTTCTAGAAAAAGAGGATGATGCAGCTCATCAAACAGTGGATCAGTCACCGGTGCTTGCAGGGAAGGCCGATGTTCCAGCCCAAGCACTTCCTGAACCACAATCTTGTCCTGTAACGCTGATTGTAAGAAGAGGTCACTGTCTCACTGACTTGATCAGTGCCTTCAAGGACCCAAAAATTATTGTATCTGAGGTCAACATCAAAATGCATCTACCAAATGGAGAGCTTGAACAGGGGGAAGAAGTGGTGTTTTGCAAGACTGCCTTACAGAATTTTGGATGGATTTCTATGACAGCTGCACGCTGGGAGTTGAGGTGAAAGTCCCCTTCATCAGACATGACTTTCAGTGTGAAGAATGGCAGGCTGTAGCTAGAGTATTTGTAGTAGGGTGGAAACAAGCTGGTTATTTCCCAGTGAAACTTGCAATACCATTTCTGGAAGAGGTGCTGTATGGCTCGACAACCAGTAATTTCAAGGATTCCCTTTTGCTGTACGTATCACAAGAAGAAAGATCTGTCCTTCTGAAGGCTTTGGAGGACTTTAATTCAGTGGACACAGATGAATTGCTGGATGTACTCGATGCACATGAATGCAAGCAAGTCCCTACCAAGGACACACTGCTCCCTGTTTTGGCACAGATTGGACACAAGTAATCGTTCAGGCCCCAATGTATGTAATTAAGTGCTGGCGTCCTGTTGTGGGTTCTGTAGCTGGTTTACTACCACAAGAAGGACTGTATCATTTCATTGCACACAAAAAACAACTGCAAAAACAGTGAAGGAGCTTCTAAACTTTCCAGAGGAGATGACAGCAGCCCAGTCAACAGTTTCTCGTTACCTGAAAAGGTACGTTGGGTACCTTTTCAGATTTTCGCAGCGAATTTAACAACATTCTCTCAAGCTCAATGTGGGTGATGGATGTGGTGTAGGTAATAATACAAACAGTAACGTGAAGGATGTGACAGCTCCTTGCTAGACTGGATGGTTTTGTTATTTTTACTATGTAGCCCGTTGTGGATTTTTTAATTTGGACATTTTATTTCATCTGCTTTTAAAGTGGTTGCTGTGTTTTTTCACATAGTTTGGGTTTTTGAAGTGGGGTTGTAAGAGGTACGTATGCTTAGTCAGTGTATTACCTGCAGTAGACAGCACTCAGCACTCTCCCAGTTTGCAGAAGCAGAACAATACATTGCTGGGGACAGG
>CAEMYA010000041.1:608295-623200 GCA_903131615.1 Diplodus sargus
GAATCAGCACGGTGTGTGGGAGGGCGGAATACTGTGTGCGCTTTGTTTTTCTATGGACTCCGTTCCGTCATTCCTCGTTGTCATGCTTTGCAGTACTGGCACGCAACTAGCTGTTATTATGTCCGTTCAGGACGAATTAATCTGTGTTCGTTTGGTAGCGCCTCGCTGCATGTTTAGTATGCAGCTGTTTTTATCTGAAAGTTAAGTTTCGTTTTGAGCGAAAGTAAAGAGAGTTGCGTGCATAAGCCTCTCGTTTACAACTCAAAACACAAGCGCCAGCTGCTAATTGCATCTCGCGCAAGCGCAGAACGTACACGCTGCTGTGGAGTAGGCAGCACGTCGAAGTGGTGTGTTTCAATGCATCTTTTGTGCCGAACGGGTCAGACAAGAGGCAACAGGGTGGTCGGAGAGTGGTCGGATAAGGCAGTTGGACGTCTGGGCAGTGTGTGGGGGCCTATAAGCCAGAAGACATTACTCTCTTGTGTGGGCCTCATGGTCTTGAACAACAGATCTTCCATGACATATAATGCACTCAGCACAGAGTCTTGAGGAAGTGTCTCTTGTCCAGTTGTCCCATCTGTAGGAATGGAGTTATCCTCTGTGGGCTTCTTCTCCCTAAGTGGGCAAATGCAGCTTGCAAGTTTCACATCCTTCAACTGGGGGCAGCTAGAGAAATATTTTTGCGTTTATTATTTTGTTCACAGAGCACCATAAGTGACTGGGATTGAGGGTTAAACATCCTTCCTCAGACTTTCACTCTTCTCAAGGCTTTAATGATTGTCAAGGTCTCTTCTATTTGTTCCACTGTGGCATCTGTGAGGACCAACTATACTATAACATCAGATAGCTATAGCCCTTGTCCTCTACACCAGTTTCCTAGTACTGGCATTTCTTGATTTGGAGTTTTTCTTCAGCACTTAGTATCACTTTCTCTTTGTCAAATATCCTGAGGTACAGTGTCCCGGGTTCCTTTACTTAAACATTGTATATGCTCACTTGTGTAAGCATTTAATGGCAAGTATTTTATTAGAACTTATGCTAACTTACCATATTCCAACATAAATATGTTCCTTTAAACGTTTGATTTTATCACTGTGAATATCTCTGCTTTTAACAGTTCCTATTTATTATCTATTAATTAACATGACAAAGAAGAAAATGAAATTACTTTAATGAAATGTTATTTATGAACAAAATTTGAAAGGAAATAAAATGTGACAATTTATTTGTCCTCTTTCATGACATCACTTATTTCTGTACTCCAAATTAATTAATTAGCACTTGCCCTTTTTTTATCAAGACAATAAAAAATGTAATACTCTTTAAACCTGACCAACTTGCATTACACCTTGATATCACATCTCTTAAACAAACATCGCTCTTGAAAACTTCTAGGAATTACCCTTTAACTTAAGCTGATTTGAGTCTCAAAAGCTATTGCATGCAATAACTCTCACTAAAACCTTGATAAAATAGATTATATGAATCAACTAATAATTTACAATAAACATGAGCGAAACAATATTTTAGCTTTTACTCTTGTGGACTCACTCAGAAGAAAACATTTTTAGCAAGCTGGCAATAAACACAAATAAACAAAAGGGATTATATATCTTGTCTGGCCCTCCTTAGGATCCCCCAGAGAAGCCCAAAAACTTTGCTGGGGATAGAAACATCTGAAATACCCTGCTCAGCCTGCTCCCAGCACAACCTGACCCTGCATAAGCAAACGAACACAGCACAAAAACACAGCCATAAACAGGACAGGCCTGAGGACACATTGGCAGGATCTTGCATCTGATGTTGACTATGAGCACCCATCCAGTCTGGGATTCAACCTCACAACAGTTAGGCCTAGTCTGCTTCTCTAACCTCTAGGCTATACTGCACCCACAAGCCCACAACAGACTAGAAACGGAACTGCAGAGTTAACAGATGAATATCATCACCACAATCACTGACTCGGAACCACAAAGTCAACCATCCCTGTGCATTATGATGCATAGGCCTCACCTGAAATTATATGGAGTTTTAATAAACTGTTAAGGTTGACTTTGAGTTCTGGTTTGTTCCACTCTGGGTGGAGTCAGAGGATGTGATGACCTGTTAACGCTGTGCAATTCCATTCTGGGGGAGCCATAGAGACTGGAGATTTCATTCATCGCTACACTTAGGGGAATGAACCCAACATGATGCCCCTGGCCAGACATATCCTGTCTCTCCATGGCAGCAATTGGAGGACGCAGTGTGTAGGTACCAGGACTTTCGTCTTTCCATGTAAAAAGCTGGGCCCTTTATTGTGTTCCTCGAGCTGTTCCAGACTAGTGTGTGTCAGGCCACATTGTCCTGCTGAGGGGCTACTGCCATCAGGTGGTGTTGTTGGGATAAGGGGCTGTACTTGTAACAGTGTTTGGATGGGTGGTTCGTGTCAAGTGGCATTCAGATGAATGCCAGCACCCAAGGTTTCCCAGCAGAAAATCGCATTGTGATAAGATGATCAATGTTATTGACGTCACCTGTTAGAGGTTTTTATTTTGAAGTTGATTGGTGTAAATAATCTGTACACTTGTTAGGGTGCCTGTGTGAATTTTAGGGGCTTTTGGTAAAACCCTAAGGGACTGATTTGCAAGAGTAACCTTTAAGAACCTTTAAGATTTTTTGCACACTTATTACCTTCTTACTTCCATCAAAGAATCATAAAATCAATGTCCACAACTTCTACTTTAATTGCATTATGTTTGTTTTTATTGCATAAACTTAGCAAAGGCAAAGCATACAGCTTAAAACTTATCTCAATTACTATCAATCATTGGATGGCTCTTTTGCACAAACACATGGATGGCAATTTTCAGTAGCCCTAATGTTTAGTGTATTTTTTATATTTCTGTACTTTTACTGTTTTTTTTATAGGTGGCTGGATGCCTCTGTTTGTTGTATGTGGTATGTTTTATGTTTTACTGTTGTTATTGATGCAGGAATTTTCCCTATACCCAAGACAAATCTTCCCTGGGGAGATGAAATAAAATGACTTTGACTTTGACTTTGATCAAGAATACCTGCTAATAAAACTCACAATTCAATGAATAATAAAGATTAATCTGAAAGAGCTGAGGCTGGTTAAAATACTTAGGTGTATTTGAGATTCAGGCCATTCTGCAGATATGCCTTTCCCTTCCAGCTGAAAGTCCAAGTCCTTGCGGTAATTCAAGACCCCACCCTAGGTCCCAAAATGTCCTTGAAGTCCAAACTTCATGACAGCAGAGTGAACAAAAGAACTCCAATGTCCAAATTGTAATCCACAGGTTGTTGGTAAAATGGTTAATCCGTTGCGCTCTTATTTCCTTGTCGATTTCCTTCTGCAATGTTTAGGTTGCTCACTTACTCCCTCTCATGTGTTAATCCAAGGAAGAAGCAATAGGAAGAACCCCGATCTCTCCGTGGCTTTAGCTTTTTCTCTGGACCCCGTTCACTGCAGTACAAAGCTGAGCTTCTGGCTGGAGCAGCTCTCTGCTCCTCCAAACTGAGGCTGCGCTGGTCGGTGATTACCGTAGGAAACAGATCGACTATAGATATGTACTTTACTGTATATGACCCCCCTTCAAAAAACCCGAACTATCCCTTTAATTTCAGTGAGGATAAACTTGCCATGTTGAGGTAAAAAAACAAACAAAAAAAAACTTTTAACGGAGGGAAAAAAAGAAGATGGAAGAAACGTCAGGAAGAGCCACAGAGGAGGGATCCCTGTCCCAGGGTGGACTGATATGCAATAGATGTTGCATGTACAGAAAAGAACAACAAAATCACAGTTTAGAAGTTGCATTGATACATTGACCTACTATTGTCAAAGCATTTGAAAATCATCCTGGTAACACCTATAGATGTTTCTCCTTTCAGAGGATGTCATTTTTGCAGTGTTAAAGGTGCCATGTCAAGGCAGGAAATGGGGGGGGAGTTGTATTTTGTCCAGCTGATTTTGCATTAGCTGCAGTGTGCACCAAAAACCATCAAGTGGCACATGTGAGAAGTGCAGACTATAGTGAACACATCAGGGCCCTGAGCTTCTCTCTCCTCCCACTGGAACCAGACATGCTGTTTTCTTTCCTCTTTGACTCAGGCTGCATCAACGCTTGTGTCGAAGCACATCAATGAGCAGTTTCCTGTGTGTCAGAATCAAAATCCTGGTTCCTGGATGGATACTATTTTGTTATTCAGGACTATCTAAAGTTAGGGTTAGTTTATTGCACATAATGTATAATCATGCATTCACTCCATGTCAAACTTCAGCTGAACAAACATATATTTTGCTAGCCTACAAACTACATCTTGGTGTGGTAAATAGTATAGGCTATAAACTGTAAGCAACATCTTAAATTACCCTCACTAATAACAAATAAGCAATTATAATGTACCCTAATCAAGCTTAACAGTGCAACCACCAGAGCTGCCAGCCATCTCAATCTACAGTTGACCTGCAAATGTATAGCACTGTAGTTGTAGCACTGTATGTGCAGTAAGCAGATACAGGAGTTATACCTGTCAACAAGCTGTGAATAAGGGCCATACAGTACCCTCTGAATCAGCGTTGTCAATATGATCTCCTTCAGTTCCATCTGATGAAGCGCTCTCACTCACTGGTGGATAAACATAAAAACATTTTCCCCATTAGTCACTTAGACACCAAATGATGGGAACATAGGTTAGCTAGCCTACAAATTCCCTTCACGTTACCATGCTACCATGGGCCTCTGGCTGAGGATGTTCTCTATCCATGTCACAGAATAACCTGAAACGCGTCCTTTTACTACCACCAGCACTGTATTGATACAAATGTTGCTTTTTTTGTTGCAAAGCTGTTTCCATCAAACATTTTGAGCATTGACTCTGTTTCGCAAAAACCACCTCAAGCGGGTTGCGAATTAGAGGAAGTGTTATTCAGATCTTTCCATTTCAATAAACTTTCTAATGCGATTTTCTTCAAAATGCGCAAAAAAATGCTTTATGGAAACACTGCTATTGACATTCTTCAAGGTGTGCTGGGGAGGCAGCATCAAGAAGAGGAACGCCACGCAGCTTAAAAGGCTGGTGAGGAGAGCTGGCTCTGTGGTTGGAATGGAGCTGGACTCAATTCAAATTTGGCAAGATAATAACTGTGTGATTTCCTAAAGCAAATTAGTGTGTTTAATGGAATGGCCAACTACGATATGACGTGGTATAATATGTTTGCCCTCCTGATAGCCCTGGTTAGGTTCGCCATGGATGAACTCTCGGCCTGAGCATCTCCTGACTTGAGAGCAGGGCCTCCTGCAGTAGAACATCCTCTCTGTTCACCTTCTGTCTGCTGATTTGGTAATGTTTGGGAACAAAGACAAAATATATAGTTCTAGCCTTTTCCGGCTACCGTGAGTCGTCTCAGTGGGTACAAATGCACACAGTTTCTTGATTAAATCTTTTTATTTAACTTAAATCGTTATACCACAATCATACAGTCTGGGCCCGAACGCGGCTCGTGCGTCTCGGTCTGGTCCTTCACTGACAGCCTCCACGTCTGTTCTCAGGAGCGTCTCCCCCGGCATCTCTCCCCCTGCGGGCCGGCACACTGCTGCATTTAAAGGGAGTGAGTGATTAGTAACTGGGTGCCACAGTTCCTCTGCAGGAGGAAAGGGAGAGAGAAGTTAGGTGTGTGGAGGAGAGGCTCCCCACAGAGGGCTTGTTTGACCCTCTCAAACGTCAGCAGGCACGGCTCCATCCACTGGACCAGATCAGTCATGGCGCTGGTCAAGTCTGCAAAGCACGGAATGAACCGCTGGTAGTAGCCCGCCAGCCCCAAGAACCACCTCACCTCTTTTTTTGTCTTGGGTCTCGGGCAGGCAACAATCGCAGCTGTCTCATCTACCTGGGGACGCACCTGCCCGCCACCCAAGTGGAACCCCAGATACCATACCCCGTCCGTCTGTCCAACTGCACACTTCTTTGGGTTGGCCGTGAGCCCCGCCTGCCGCAGCGACTCGAGCACCGCGGCCAGCTGCTGTATATGCTCGGCCCAGCTGCCACTGTGGATGATAACATCATCCAAGTAGGCGGCCGCATATGCAGTATGTGGTCGCAGCTCCCGGTCCATGAGGCGCTGGAAGGTGGCTGGGGCACCAAACAACCCAAACGGAAGCATAACGAATTAGTACAACCGTACAGGGTGGAGAAGGCCGTCTTGTATTTAGACCCTGGAGACAAGGGAATCTGCCAGTAGCCCTTGGTTAAATCCAGTGTTGTGAAGAAGCGAGCCTTGCCCAACCGATCCAGGAGCTTGTCAACCCAGGGCATCGGGTAGGCATCAAATTGTGACACCTCATTCACCTTACGATAGTCCACACAGAACCGGACAGTCCCATCCTTCTTGGCCACCAGAACTACGGGGCTACACCAGGCACTGTTTGACTCTTCTATTACCCCCATCTCCAGCATAGCTTCCAATTCCTCCCGAACCACTTTTCTCTTGTGCTCGGGTAACCGATAGGGCCGTGAACGCCCGGGCGCGTCTCGATGTGGTGCTGTATGAGGTCTGTGCGTCCTGGCAGGGGGGAGAACACATCAGCGTAACGCTGCCGCAACCTGGCAACATCTGCTCACTGGGACGGTGTGAGATGGTCACCACAGAGGAGCGAGGCGGAATTGGAGGGTTTTGCAACTCAGGCCCCAGCTTATCTCTCTCTGTCACCGTTGTCACCAGGGAAACAGGCTCCGCCTCTCTCCAGGCTTTGAGGAGGTTGAGGTGGTAAATCTGTTTTTCTTCTCCCCTGTCAGAACGCACCACCTCACAGACATTACCCACTCGCCGTGTGACCAAGAAGGGTTCTTGCCACTTGGCGAGTAATTTGGAGCTGGATGACGGGAGCAATACAAGCACTTTATCTCCTGGTGCAAATCTAGTTCCTCTATTGTACAGGTGCTGTTGACACTCCTGAGCCTTAAGCAAATTCTCCCATGACAGCTTCTCAAGTGTGTGGAGTTTTGCTCTAAGGTCCAGGACGTACTGAACTTAATTTTTACTCAGACACAGTCCTCCCAGCTTTCCTTACTCAGGTCCAGAGCCCCCCTTGGGATGGCCGGCTGGTTAACCAGCTGGCATTCAGGGCAAGATCCGCACCAGCGGTTCACATCTCCACGAATGCCTGGCCAATAGAATCGGGCCGTTATCCAGTCAAGTGTTTTTGTCGCCCCCCATGTGCCCAGCCATTGGATTATAATAAGCCACCTGGAAAACGGTTTCCCGGTGGCTTTTTGGTACCAGCAGCTGGGTATTTTTTCCTAAACAATCTGTCCCTAATCAATGACAAGTGTGGATATCCCTGCATAGCGTCAGGGCACACCAAATGACCAATGACCTCCTGCGAAGGCCCCGCTGGTTCCTCCTCCCCGTCTGCAGTGTTGGACAACCTTGCGTCACCACTGAGCACCACACACATATCCTGTGTCCCTACCGGTCGTGCACACAGCTCCACACATTGCCCAACTAATTTATTAAACCTAGGCCAATCTGTGCCCAAAATTAGAGGGTGCATCAGGCGGGAGCTAACCGCAGACTTAACCCATGCTTTTCCCCCCATTTCTAATTTCCACCGGCACCACAGGGAACATGCGAATATCTCCATGCACACACCTTATATCCACATAGGATGCCTCCACCAAAGCCCCTGGTCGAACCAGGCTCAGGTGGATTAGAGACTGCATACAGCCTGAATCCACCATTGCCTGATGTATACCCCCTTGAATCCTTACCGGAACCCTGTATGTCCCCCCTGGACCGGGGAAGGGTGTAGGAGGGCCAGCGACCTGGACCACCTGGCCAGCCTCCGTAAGCGGGCACTCTCGGCGGAGGTGTCACCCTGAGATGGAGAGGGAGCATAGGGAAGATTCGTGCAGGGCGCCGGGTGGACGTGTGTCGTGGACTAGGGGCCACGGGCTGCTGCGGGGCTCTTCTGCGGGCTGCCGGAGTCGGGCGTCTGAGAGCCAGAGGCTGACCCTCTAGTGGCTGGCCCTTGTTGCAGATCAAAGTTAGCAATGTGCCTACATCACTTTTTACTGCCACTTGGATGTTTCATGTTCCTGCATTGTTCCTTTTTGCAATCCACTGGCATTCTCCAGTTGTTCCCATTTTCCAGACATGTAACATATGATGACTCACAATGATCTGATCCCCCTCCTCTCTGTATCTCGGTAATAATACACAGACAACATTGGGCTCAATTGAAAATAGTCTGTGGAGGAAAATGTGTTAACACATTTTAGAGGGCTTTTATTTTGAAATTGTCATGGCCCCATCATTTTGTTTAGTGTATGTGTGTTTTCCAGGTTTTTGTGGCATCTTTCACCCCTTTTCAGTGATCTTTTCTCCCTCCAGTTTTCTTGTGCTTCTCACCAGCCAGATTTTCCCTCAACACCTGTCTTGTATCCGTTTAATTAGCCCAACCCTGTAACTGGAGCTCTTTCTCAGTCTGCCTTCCCTTCCCTTCCCACCTGCACTACATTTCCTTTATTAGCTCCTCCCTCTTCCCGGTCACCTTAAAATGGAGAAAACACATCTGAGAACTTATTTTAATCATACATGACGTATTCCTTTGTGTACCTCAGAGAAAACAGCCGTCTAGTCAGTGCTTGTGTCAAAAACGTTTTCTTCGATTTCTGTTCTGTTTAGTTTCAGATGGAAGAGGTGGGTTCCTATAATGCTTGGTACTGTGCAGCAGGGTAAAGTAACTGCACATTTACTTTAGTTCTGTACTTACAGTTTTGAGATACTTTAATATTTCCATTTGCGCTCCTTTCCATTCTGGAACATTACAGATGCATATAGGTATTGCACTTTGCATCACACTGCTGCCACATTTTTGATAACTTACTTTGCACATTCAGATTAAAGTGTAATAAAGGAAATATTTGTAATATAATGGATCGGATGATCCCAGTGACTAACAGATGATTCACAAGACAGCCAGCAGAATACATAGCGAATTGCTCCACCTTTACCAGCGGCAGCATTATTGTAGATATTAACACATCATTAACATACATTACGAAGTCAGCCATGGTACTTTTACTTCTAGGACTGTCAGTATATTTTTCTGACAGTATTTCTACACTGTATGTATTGTTCCTCTTGCTTAAGAAAAGAAAAGACAAGAAAAGTTATTCTTCTCATCACTGATTTCATTCACTGAACAAGAATAGTAACTGCATTAAAAAAACAAAACTCTTTATAATCGAATATATCCAGGGAGAGAGCACATACATTTTTTTCCACATTTTTTCCCAATGGGCAGTCTTCAAAGAAACTCACTGGACATCCTACAGGGAGAGACAAATGGCGGAGGGCAGGCCAGGAAAGACATACAAGGATTGAAAATGACCATTGCATACCATCACAACAGGAGGAAGAAAAGCAGATCCGAAGCCTGTTCAACAAACTACAGTTGAAAACTAATAACCGAAGATAAACTTTGCCATGTTTGCCTTTTTCAGCCATTGGTCCTGAACAAACCTCATCCATTGAAATTCCTGCCAGCGGTCTCGTGCGTTTGGGTCCATCTTTTCTGCTTTAGAAATGCACATAAGAATGCCTTAATACTGGCATCTAAAGTAATAACTTTAAATATGAATAATTTTATTTTGAAAATCAGGTCTTGCACGCTTTTCCCATAATGTCAAGTACATACATGCACCTGAAACCAACAAGGAGGGTAGGTTGCTTGTGTTTTGCACAAGTGAATGCCTGCTTGACTGCAGTCACAAATTAGATATCATTTGAACACAAGACTTTATTTTGTCGAACGTTTTGTTCCGATATATGACGTACTCATTAGTTCCGCCCTTACGGTTGGCTGATTGGGTGACGAAAACGTTTCTGTTCTCTGATTGGCTCCAGTTACACAACACAGTTCCGCAAATCTAGTCTGTTTGTGTTTTGACGTTTTTGTACAGCGCTCTCCAGACCACCACACAAGTCCATAAGGAAGGATACAGATAACGTTCTTCACCTCGGTTTGTACTTAAAGCCACTTGACAATAATCTGTGACTTAAACTTTTCCAATACATGTCCTCCTTCAAGGCTGTAGTTGTGTCGTTTTGACAGTGCAAGGGAGTTTTTATCAGCTAAGTTAATGCTAGCTAGCTTAGTTAGCTGCCTGGTCCTTATCTACCAGTATAACTTGAGCGTTAGCCAATTGCTGTATTGTGTTGGCGTGTCAGTTGTCACAGTTGTTGCCAGTACTGGTCCGCTAGTTGTTTGTAGTGCAAGCTACATGAATACATGTTTAAGATATGTGACCGAGGCCAGTATAGCCAAGCTTCATGGTGCTTTTGCCAGAGAAGCTCATCTCTCAGTTAACTGCACGTACCTCAGTCTCTTGTGTTGTGGGCATCGTACTATACGCGTTTGACAAATGTAAAGTCAATCGTATCGTCCTCGGCATCCACAGATAACGTTACAAAATTAATGGACCCAATAGACCAGATACGCGCATTTACATGGAATATACCCAAACACGAATGGAAGGGATGACAATTGAATGTCACCGAGCTAAATGGATTAAGTGCATCGTGACCTTCTCTTCTTAGATGGCATCATTGTTGATTCTGGCAGATCAGTTATTGGACTGGCTACATATCCCTGATTTAAAGTTTAGATTTGGTTTGTAGTCCTTTAGTATGCATCTAGCTGTCATCCACTTAACTGGGTTGAGTCAATTCTTGCAGCAGACTTTTCCCCAGTGGGATCCTCCATGTCCTTCTGGGGGATCCTGAGGTGTTCTCAGAACACCTTTGAAATAGAATACC
Source organism: Diplodus sargus (assembly GCA_903131615.1). Classification (NCBI taxonomy): domain Eukaryota; kingdom Metazoa; phylum Chordata; class Actinopteri; order Spariformes; family Sparidae; genus Diplodus; species Diplodus sargus. The sequence continues at coordinate 619,121 of CAEMYA010000041.1, forward strand.
ATCAGCATGTTTTGGATACTAGGCTGGCAAAAAAGTCAACTTCTAAACAGCCTTGACTTGGAGGCTTAATCAGATGTTTCTTCTGGATGTCAGAGCTCCTGACCCTGATCATATGGGTGGCCTCAGACATACTATGTAAGAAGCTTGGTTCCTTCAGTTTCTATCCACAGTTGTACTATTTAGACATGTCCACAGAGTCTCCTCAGAGTTCACAGAAGGCAGGAGTTGCACAATAACACACCACTGTGGTCAGCACTGGTTCCCACTGTCCCTCTGGCGGCAGCCTCTGACTTTCCCTGTCTAAAAATATCAGTTTGCTAAGCATATATATGAAAAAATATAAAAGAAAATATGTAGCAGGGCTGTGCATTCATTGCTTTTGCACATTGCACTGGTGCTTCAGAGGTTGGATGTTTTGCAGCACAAGCAACAAAACCATAGTATCATAGTAAAACGTGATGGACAAAGACACAGAGAGAAAATAGGATAGCAGTGCTGTGTCTCTCTCAATATTTCCAGACTTTCTGAGTGAGGCCGAGCTGTTCACAGAGCGTGACACAGGACAGAGGCAAACTGGTACGACTTTATAAAAAAAGGGATTATATAGAACCACTTCACATTATATTGATATAAATAGTATTGTCAAAAACTATGTCTCCTTTGAAAATATATCGCTATGTCTTACAAAGTATATGTACTGCCCAAGTCGATATACTCTGTGAAATTTCAAATTTATTCTACAAATAATGTTAAACCTGTCAGTATGGCAAGTATGGCAACTGATCAAAGAAGATGCAAACTAACTACGTAGTTTTGTTTGTGTGCTGTTGTCATGTTATAGTATCTCTTTTTGACTTTTTCAGGATAAAGAACGGGAGACATAATGGCGTCCGACTCTCCACGCAGACCTAGTCGCTGTGCTGGAGGGGTTCTGGTTCGAGCGCAAGCTGCAACGTAAGGACAGATATCTGCAATACGTTTTTATTGTATTATAAGTGGTCCCTAAAATCATGATACCATGTCTGTAGTATGTATCTGTTTATGAGAGATCTACTGTATATGTTTATAGCAACCTGTCTATAAATTAGGGATGCAACGGTACAGTTTTCCCACGGTTCGGTATGCATCACGGTTTGTGGGCCACGGTAACGGTACGGTTTCAATATCTTAATACAAAACTACTCAGACTAGCAAAGGCAATATTGCATTGTAAAAATCATAGCACAATTCTTTGTGCATTGTCTGTGGTTACAGGAATTTGGATATTTGCTCTCTCTAGCTTCTATTCAGTAACTGCATGCACTAGTTCTTCAGCCAGGTGTTCACTTGTGTGACTCTCATACAGTGAATGAGTCTGCAGCACAAAGCCCCTCATTTCCCAATCAAGTATCAGGGTTCTCCCCAGAAGTTTTTAGTGTAGTGGTGCACCGTCAGCCGGGGGGGGGGAGAGAGGGGAGAGACGGTCGTTATCGCCGTCAGCGGAGGTGACGAGCGTCCGTTCGTCCGTCCGTTCGTCCGTCCGTTCCCGGGCTCCTCATCGTCAGCCGGAGGACGGACAGATGAACGGACGCTCGTCACCGTCAGCCGGGGGCCGCTTTTTTTAATGAGAAGACCGCGACAGCCCACAAACACCCGTTACAAAGCAGCTAACATTGAAAATGTGTATAGCGGCGCAGCCAAGGTGAGGTGCTTGGCTCAGTTCGTTTTCAATATCCCCCCGGCATACTTCATAAAGTTCTGGGATCACTTTACTACTACAATGGGTGCGGGAGGTGAGCCTAAACAATGTGCTGCTCTCATGCCTCTGCTCCTGAGGGGTCACACAGCATGCGCGGCTGCACAGAGTTTTGAAAAAGTTTTGTGACGGGGAAACGTACCGAAAATGCTGTTGGTTGCTGTTGTGCATTGAACCGAACAGGGCGTATTGAACGGTTCGGTAAAATACCGAATATTGTTGCATCCCTACTATAAATGCATTATCATTAGAGATGACATGACCTTTTCTGCTGTCACAGGGAGCAGTCTTACATGGAAAGTGTGGTGACCTTTCTGCAAGATGTGGTCCCTCAGGTAACCTTCCTATGTCATGTATTCACTCATACAAACAGCTCCTATAAATGATGTCACTATTTCCCACTACTATACTGATCATCGTTAGTACAGCATGTCTTCATGTTGTTGTGTTCACAGTAGAAACATGACATAGATAAGTAAACTCATCATGTTCAGCATGCATACTAAAAAACACTGTTTGTACTGTGCCGTTTTGCAGTTACAATAATTTAATGCTTAATGTCAAGTCTTATTTATCGCTAAATTTGATTCTAAATAAAACTAAAAAGAATGGAAAACTAAGTTGACATGAATGTTAGTGAATCACTCCAGGGAGTGATATAGGGTATAAATAGGAGACATCAATGTTAAGTAATCTCAAATTACAGTAAAGCAAACAGCAAGGGCTGTTACATTAGAGCACAAAAGTATTTGGTCTGACTCGCAGGATGTAGACTGTTGGTCTAACCCTGTCTCCAGGTGCCTATTACAGGCTGAATTTACTGTGGCTTGAATGTGGCTGTGTCAAAATCCCTATCACTTCCTGAAACAACAACAACAACTTCCAAGCTAGCAACCTACACACTAAAGATATCAAGTTATCCCTTACAGTAACCTGGTCGCTAAGGGTAGGAACCTAAACAGGCTAGCAGCTCTTACCTTTTCTTTTTCAGCACTTTGGGAGGCAGGTATATGTCACTCCAACCAAGAGAACTATGACTGATTTCAAGAAATGAAAACAAGCTAGATTGTTTTTCCAACCAGTGATGAGACAGTGCTGTGGGAACTAGCTATGCAAATATGGATATTGAGTTTTAATTGGAAGCCTTCAGGGGATTGCTGCACACGTGATCCTGTAGTCCAAAAGAATACCTACGAGATATTATTTTAATTCTGCTATAAAAAAAAAACCTTGGCCAGTAATCTAAGATTCATTTGCTGGTATTTTGTATGTATTTTTGTAAATTCTTTCTTGTGTCTTACAAACACAGGCATATACTGGTGCTCCCCCCACAGATGAAAAAGAGAAAATTATTTGGGTCCGATTTGAAAAAGCTGACATCAACGGTAAGTTTTGAACTCTCTGACAACTGAAGTTGGGTTTGTTTGAGTTGTGAAAAGGCTAGAGTTGGCACAGCATTAGGTTCTAAGCAATGACTGATCTCTGTCAAAACATTTTTAAGTTATGCTAGAGTATTCCATCCCAGTGACAAGAAATGCTGCGGCAATCTAATTTCACTGCCTGAAGTCAGCTGTTTGGTATAGACACTGATCTGAAAATATCTATCAGAAAATTATCATTTTAAATTTTGAAGTTGTACTCTCGTCATGGTTTATAGAATATCTCTTCTGCTTTTGGAATGTGTTTGCTCTCATGCTCCCTGTTCGGCTGTGACATTTCAAACCACGCGATGATAAGCATGGCTTCACATGCTCTAGCGTTTTTGCATATAGCTAAATGCCACAATTTGTGAAACTTAGGCAGTTGGCAGGTTAGCACATCCACTGCGTCTTTTAAATATTTCTCCTTCCTATCTGACAGTTTTTAAAGCTGCTTTTTCTGAGTTCAAGAATAAAGTTAAATGTTAAACAGACATGGCTGGTTGCTTTTGCTACGGGGGTGATTTAATTGCATACAAGCTTTCAGGTTTGGGATGATGCTGCATTAAAGGGATAGTTCGGGTTTTTTGAAGTGGGGTCATATAAAGCACATATCTATAGTCGATCTGTTTCCTACCGTAATCACCGATCAGCGCAGCCTCAGTTTGGAGGAGTAGAGAGCCGCTCCAGCCAGACGCTCAGCTTTGTACTGCAGTGAACGGGGTCCAGAGAAAAAGTTAATAAACCACCTAAATCAAGGCTCACCTAAAAAAGTCTATATCAGTTCAAGTGTACGTTGTCTAGGTAAAATTCACGCCGCTTTACATCGCTGTCAGACCGCGCTTTCTTTTGGCACTACATTTTCTCAACCGCAGAACCCCCGTATCCCTACGCACTAGCGTAACTGGGCAACAGCTGATCTGTGAG
>CAEMYA010000041.1:623588-646815 GCA_903131615.1 Diplodus sargus
TATCCCTGCGCACTAGCGTAACTGGGCAACAGCTGATCTGTGATCGGCGGAATACAGTGCGAAGCTCAGCTGCTGGACGAGAGGTTTACTTTCGATAAAAACGAAACTTAACTCTCCGTATCCCTCCGCATTAGCGCTCATGCGTAGAGATACGGGGGTTCTGTGGTTGAGAAAATGTAGTGCCAAAAGAAAGCGCGGTCTGACGGCGATATAAAGCGGTGTGAATTTAACCTAGACAACGTACACTTGAACTGATATAGATTTGTTAAGGTGAGCCTTGTTTTAGGTGGTTAATTCAGCTTTTTCTCTGGACCCCGTTCACTGCAGTACAAAGCTGAGCGTCTGGCTGGAGCGACTCTCTGGTCCTCCAAACTGAGGCTGCGCTGATCGGTGATTACGGTAGGGAACAGACCGACTATAGATATGTACTTTATATGACCCCACTTCAAAAAACCTGAACTATCACTTTAAGCTATACTCTTGAAATACCCGCTGTGTAATGTCAGTGTATGTTGGAACAATTCATGTATCTATGTGGCAGTACAGGATTGCATTTTGTAAATGTAGAATTAGACTATGATCTGGAGCTGTGAAAAATTGCAATTAGATAAAGGGCAATTATTTGCAGACTTTCTTAAGGCAAAGGGAAAATGGCTCAAACTGTATAGAATACATTAAAATGGTCTGATCGAGATGAAGCTTATAAAACATGGAATATAAAATTGAATGTGAAAATGATACTGATGTCATTCATTTGTGGTTTATTTGTCATAGTCATGGATGATTCAACACATCGTTTAGTTAAACTTTATCTAATGTCTCACTTTCTGTTTACACAGACACTGCACGCAATCCAGAGTTTATGGAGATGCACAGCGGTACTACCGACCCTCCTCTCTGCCTTATGATTGGCTACACTGACGGGATGCAGATATGGAGTGTATCTGTAAGTCACACACCTCACTGTTCTACCTGACCCTTTTAAACCGTATGTTTTTTTTAAGAGGATAAATTCAGATGGATATATGTGCTGAAACAATCAGATCAACTGCTCACTATAGAGCAATAGTTTGCAACAGCTCTCCTGTACAGTAAGGGCTGTAAGACTCATACCAGAATCAAGTCAAGCATTCCTTTCTTAACAAAGTCTGTCGCCTAATTATAGTCATAGTTGTGTGTCTAAGATTAGGATTTGGTGTGAAAATTAACTCACATATAACTTTTGAATTGCAAAACGTTGTCAAAACGTATTCACTGTTTTTCAAGATCACAGGTGAGCTTATTGAGACCAGTATTGAAAACCAGTAGACCTAAGACCAGAACTGGTTTACATTGTGCTCTCATCAATAAATTATGTCACAAAAAGGCCTTTTCATGACTGCTGAAGCTTGTTTTTGTTTATTACTAACTTAAGGTGTTGACCACAATATTTTCACTTGGTATGTTGATGAGAGTTCTTACAATTGATTATGTAATAGGATAATGTAAACATACTTGTGCTCACTGGGTTCAAAAGTCTAACTCTTGTCAAATAATTTGCTGACCCCGGACCTGTAAGGACATGTCCACTGCCCATCCAGGTGGCTGATGCAAAAAAAACCAATGAGATAACAATGAAGAAATGCAGCCGTTGTATCTCTATGTAGTCAGGTATATCAGTCACACCAACCCTATTCACTGATTAATACAGCAGCTAAAACCACACATGATGAGTCTCCCAAAAGGAGTTACACTCCAAAACCTTTGATATATTGTTTTGTAAGTTTTAAGATGATAACATCTTTTGCATTTGACCAAATAATTAGATACTTGTATTAGATAGATAGATATTTCCTCAGTTAACCATGCCACCAGGGTATTAGAAAGTTTTAAGGATCAGACATAAATGTTATTATTTATCGTTTAAACTTTAGTTTGTTCCGTAGATGAATACATGCAATTCAAAGTGCTTTACAGATGACTGACAATCTGATAACAAGAAAGTGTAAATGTAAACAGTCAAACTTTTTCAGACTAATAAAACTTGAATATGATGAAGCTGAAATAATAAAACCAATACAATTGTGGAAAATTGAAATGGATCTACAGCAAATTAATTAAATGTATTTTGAATGTATTGTAGATATCTTTATTCAGTACACTGAAATGTACAAAATACAAAAAAGCAAGCAAGAGCAAAGCAAGAGAATAATATGTACAGATGTTTACCTACAACTAATCCTGATGTTTTTAATCACATCATCTACGCTGGGTTTGTCCCTTTTCACTTTTAAAGCCCCAGTCTCCAATCAGTGTTTCTTCCCGTCTCACAGACAACGTTCTCAAACAGAGAAAGGGACGTGGTTGATAGTCATAAGTAACTATTACCATCCTAAACAGACTCTGTTATAGCAAGATAGCATCACTAGCATTGATCAGCAATAGTGTCGATATTAGCATGGACAAGCAGATGTACGAATATTAGCAGAGATAGCCATAGGATTCATTGAAACAGAAGTTCCTTTAACCTGTACCGTACATTGACCTATTTTGGAGCCAGCTTAAATCTGAGCACAAAATAAAGTTATCTTTCTTAAAGATATTTGATTCTGATTTATCAGTTTTGTCAGGACGGAAAACATCATCAAAATACCAAAATATAGTGCAGTGGGAGTGTGATACAACACTGAATTGCAGTGCAGACTTTTGTCCATGAGGTGGCAGTATTGACCTTGTTATGAGCACTATTGCAGAGAATATCTGCTCAGATCCTATTTAACAATTGTTTCCTGAATATGGGTTGTATAGATATAGATATGGTATAGATATACAGTGATGGATTGGTTTTACAACATTGACAGCCACTGCAGCCAATCTAAGACAAAGACAAAGAGCTCACACGTGTCCTTAATGTCCCTGTAAGGACACACAGAGTATAAAAGCCTGCAGCTCCCCTCCAGTTAGTTAGAACTAAAGAAGCCTCTTCATGAGAGGTGAAACAAGTTATGTTGCCTTTGATTCAGCACTTCGAAATATTCAACACATGTCGTCATTCCAGTTCCAGCACTCCTGACGTAATGTTTAATGTGGCCTCAAGAGGGAGACTTTTTGATAAAGTAATGAAAGGGGTGATTTTGGCTAACAAGGGGCCTTGTTATTTACAGGTCAGATGAGTGCTACAATTGTTAAATCATTAAAAAAGCAAATATCTTAAAGCGGAGGTCAACAAGTCATACATATTTTATTTACTTGTAAACTGTGATTTGTTGCTCTTTTCTGTGCATGTGACATCTATTGCATGTCTGTCCGTCCTGGAAGAGGGATCCCTCCTCTGTGGCTCTTCCTGAGGTTTCTTCCATTGTTTTTTTAACCTTGTTAAAAGGGTCTTTTTTTCTTTTTTTTTCCACCAACGTGAGGTTTTTCCTCACTCGAATCGAGGGTCTTAGGACAGAGGATGTCGTTCACTGTACAGATTGCAAAGCCCATTGAGGCAATGTGATTGCTTTGATTTCATACTGCATAACATGTTCTCTTTGGTTGTGATGTTTGGAATAGATTTTTCCATCCAAACGTCAATGCTAAACCTCAAAACTCTTCCCAAGCACAACGGGCAAGATATATTTGTCAGTACATTCACTTCTTTAAAGTCAGTTTTGAAAATCATTAGAAGATTTTGTCTGCTCTTTGACTTAACAAATTACCCACAACGCTGCAAAGGTTTTGCTCACCAAGTATTGCATTTCATGTGGAGGCTGTCACTGAAACATGCAAACGTCACATACATCCTGTGAGTTTTAAACACACCAAAGTCCTTAATCAGTCCCTTTTATAAACATCCACAGGCTGTCGGTACGAGTACATATGCTTACTTTACCCGTGAGCTCACACAATGCCCGCAATGATGTGGCAATTCCTGTGCTGCTAGAAGATTTTGTGTTGCAGTTATTATGTTGGACCAGAGGATTACAACTGTTTTAGCCACACTTCACACACCCAGTAAAAATATAAGCTTGGTGAGGCTCCCCTGCCTTTCAGTTTCAGTTGAACCTGACACCAATTCTGATTCACACAGCACAACCCAGCCTGTTATCACACGCTGCCCTTCCTCATTGTTTTTCTTTCATATTTGAAAGTTTATGAGATGTTTCTGGGTTGTGTTTTTTCGCAGGGTTTTAAGTAAGCACTGAAGGTGCTTCGGTCTCTGGCTCATGAGTGGCTGTGAAGTGTTTGTGACAGTTGCTAAGCCAACACCCTCTGTAATGGCCCGGCAGAGTACGAATATACACGTGTACACACACTTGTAAGATGGGGACATCTGACTGGTTGTATGGATGCTGACAGAGCTGTTTAGGCGATGTAGATTACTGTCGCCTCACACTGGAGAGGTGTCATCCACCACTGCCTGATAAGAGGCAGACTGCCTTGGACTAATTGTCTGTCTGCATATGTGTTGGGATGAAATGACCTGCTCGGGAGAAAAGTGGAAAAATGTCTGCAGCAAGTGTAAGTGGATGTGCTGGAGACCTTGAGCTGTCTTACAAATCCATGATACTGTCCTAGGGATATTAACATATGACTTGAGGTGGGAATTTTCTTCAGTACGGACACTGAAGTGTAAGTTGTATACATTCGTGATAGCTTCTGTTCCCTCTCAGACAAAGTTCCTTATTCCTTCCTTCCGAAATATTAAGAAATCTTGTTCTTTCTTCATTTAAATTTATATTAGTTGATATTAGATCAGGTTTGATTGAATTAAAGGAGACCGTTGTAAGAGTATGCGCTCTACTGACTGCATTACAGACTGTTTTTAAAACAGTTATGTCATGAAAATATCAATCTTTCTGAAAATAAATCAATATATGGGATATACACATATATACACATATACACAACTGCTAGTGTTGTGGCGTACTTTATACAGCTCATCTTTATTCAGTGTCTCCATGCCAGATGTCTGTGAGTGAACAAGTGAGTTGATTTTTGGATCAAGAGCAAAAAAAAAAATGTATCTTAGCATCATAAAGAAGAGCTTCATCACTTTAGTCTTGTGCACTTGTCATTTTAGTGTTGTATGTTATGGAAGCCTATGAAAAAGCACCTGTTACTGTGCGATCCCTGAAGCACCTGCTCCCTCCAAACCTCCAATATGTCCATCACTGTTAGTGAGTGGACTCAGTTGTGAATATGGCCCAGATATCTGTTCACAGCTTATGGCATTACATTTGGGAGATTAAAACAGAAGAGCAGACACTGTGATTCCACAAAACCATCCGAGCCACAAATGAAATGAATATAATGAATAACTGTAAGCAGGGAAAACAACTTTGAAAAAGCAATTTGGCATATTGCATACGCGGGGCCACTAATGTAATGGTGGGAATGTTGTTGATGGCAGTGGATATCACACAGAGCCATGTAAGGCGAGGATGAGCAGTGGGGTAATGCACAATAACCCAGCGCATTAACCTCCAGCCTTCCCCTCTTCTCATTTTAATCCAGCAAATTCCATTATTCCCCCTTGCAAGTCCATTTGCTTGTACAGGAATCCTACCCTGCTGCCAACCTCCTTTTATTCCTGCTATCAGTGCTCGTATAACCTGCTCATGTCTACAGTGTTAATCTACCACCGCTGGGCCTCAAGCACTCTGAATAAAAACACCGCTCCAAATCCGCCACTTTGAAAAGGCTACTAATTGCACAAAAGAGCGATCATCCCCTCAGATGGGTTTAAAGACTTAAAACAAACAGATTAAAGCACTAGTAAAGTGATAATGCAGGTTTCACTGTAATTTAACGCATAAAAGAATAACAAAAGTGGGGCATTCTGCGCTTAAAATAATGTGCCATTACGCACGCCAGACACTGCCAAGAGCCACACAGGCCATTGACCTAATACAGTGGCATCATATGAACACATGAAGCCTGAACTGTGCTAGGCATACCCATATCCATTAAAGTGCCTTACACTACGCATTTCCTCACTAATAGAGATCAAAAATGCAATGAACTTTAAAACCCTCTCTAATAGGGCAACCTTTAGTGTTAATCCCAAAATGTAATTTCAAGCCTTTGTAAATGTGCAGGAATGCACTTGTTTGATCACTGTGTTGATGAACCAAAGTTAAACCTGGCATTGATCATCAACCATAAAACAACAGAACACTAACAAACAAGAGCCAAAATATATATATTTTTTATGTCTCAGTTCATTGTTATATAAAGTTGAGTATTTTAATTTGTTATCAAACAAATAATTGGCTCTAAATTGGTAGGTCTCCGTATCAAGCTTTAGTACTTTTTTGGTGCCGACCAAAATTGGTTCTGAGTTAGGAAAACAGATGTCAGTGTAAATGATGAAGGGACAATGAAGTGTTTTAGTTTAGTTTACTTCTTCTTGGCTAAATTAATTCATTTTTCTTATTGTAAATGGTATAGTATATTATATGAAGCCATGGGTCTTGCATAACAGATTTGTGTTAAGAAATATACAGTGATGACCTTTAGAGTTTTGAAGAGAAACATTCATTCATTATTCCTTGAAAACAAGGTCTCATATTAGCACTAGCATTAAAACATAATAGGACGAGACAATGTGTCAGTGGTTTTGAAATATAGACAAATGACTGATAAAGGGCACAAAATTATCTTAGTTGCCGTTCAATTAGTCTCAGAACTTGTGCATTTTAAAACCAAGTGCATGCATGTGAATATCTTGAATTGATAGTCAGCAGCCTTAACAGTCAATTATGAGTGAATCGTTTTTTCCATTAGGCGACCACTGACATGATCTACTTTCTGTGCAAAAGCTGAGTAGACTACATGTTGAAAGAATCAAACATAAACTCCAAGTTATTTTAATGTAAACTAAATAGCACAAAATAATAACTTGATTTTAATTGCATAGCTACCTTCTGCCCCAATAGACAACTGGGCCCAAAACATTTTGAGGCTGCTAAATGGCTTAAATGTAATAATATCAGTTTGTGTGAAATGTCTTATTGTATTTTTTTAAATGGCTAATAATTGTATTTTAGGTACATTTTCTTGTACCAGTATTTTGTATTTTCTTTTGAATATATTTGATAAGCAAGTATTTGTTATTTGTAACAGAATACTTTCTGATGTATTTGTGCCCATCTCTGATAGTTGGTTAATGCATTTTTAATTCATTAATTGTTAATGGCCATTATTGACATCCCTATTTTGCATGTAATTTTCACTGAAGCTACAAAGCCGCAATAATTGTTATTTGGACGTCCCAACTATTTTGTTTGCTTAAAACAAGTCATATTTAAAGAAGTGTTTGGTGTTCTTTTTTTGCTCGAGAGGTAGAAAACCTACAACAGCCCACTGTGTTAAGTAACCGTGTCAAGTAGCCGTGTTTAGTAACCGTGTGAAGTAGTGCTTGGTTTTACCTTGGAGTCTGTTTTGAACAGGAAACAGTAAGGTGGTCAAAACTGGTAACAAACAACTTGGTATTACAGCTCAACAGTAGACAAAAATATGTTTCTGAAAACATTTTTGATGACAAAAAAAAGTGTAATAACAGAATCTCGGTTTATACTACTATCAGCACTGCCTAGTTTAGACAGTTTGATCAGAGTGTGGTGAGACGCCCCTCACTTGGCATCTGTCTCCTGATCCTACTGACGTGTTTAGTATCATCTGGTGGAATTTTGCAAAGGAGTCGGGAGGTCTCTGGGTTCAGAAAAAATGGTGAGATGTTAACGCTTGTTCATTTGCACATAAAAAATTGTAGGGACACAAATCTGGTAGAAATTCGGCAAAATTCCTCTTTAAACGTTTTGCCTAACTGGTGTGTGTATGTAAACTGGTGGTTTACATACATTTGGTGAGAACAAAGGCGAATGATTTTAATGTTTAGTTAGGCCTCTCATCTTTATCCATTTTATAATCATGCAATCAAACACAGAAAGTGATCTTGGGAGATTGAAGTATCTTTTGGAAACACTGGTGAGAGTGTTATATAAGCTTAACAGCCTGACTCGGACAGAGACATCATAGGCTTCTGCCCACTTGGCATTTACTCTTATCCCCAATCCTTCCTTGTTGGCTCTGTCACAACCAGTGTAGGCAGCTCATTGCGATGCCACTGGGCCTTTTACTCTGTGCTCAGTAGATTTTACTTTGTGGTTTGGCTGGAGCTTCTACCACCAGACCACCCTTATTCCCCATGCTCCCTCCCTATCTCCCCCTGTCTCTTTCTAAGAATGAACCAGTTTCAGACCTTCTTACAGTGTGAACAGATAGTACAGATAAACGTACTTACAGCATACAAAGGTTATTAAGACCAAATACAGGTTGTGTTTCCAGATGCACCCTTTTAATCAGACTGCAAAAGCCATTAATTAATTACCTTAAAATGTGACACTTGAGATTACAGAAGGTCCTATGGCCACAGGTAGAAAGAATTTCTGGGTTGCCAAATCTTAGATTTTAGCAAAACCTCAGTGTCAATCCCTGTCAAAAATTGGTCTTTTCTCTTGTTTCTCTCTAAATCAGTTAATGAAAATAATGTCTTTCAGTTTACAGGGGAAGCCCAGGAGCTGTTCTCGGTGCGCCACGGTCCTGTGCGAGCTGCTCGCATTCTGCCAGCTCCTTTTATCAGTGAGTATCTTCAGCACCTTAACCTTGCCTTAATATTAAACACAGAACAACAAAGCTTGCACTTCACAGTGTAACTTTAGATGACACTTTGATCAGTTTATCTGCAAAATGTTTTAACTTGGTTATATGGATTTTAAATGTGCTAGACTGCAGGTTCTTGCAACCTGTATATTCTAGATGATCCTTTGTTGTAATACTATTATTTTCCTTTAAAAAGTGTATCTGTTTAATCATGTTTAGTATGTTTGACATCATAGTAACACCCTTGTCAGCAAAAATTAATTTTAGAAAGTAACGGTTTAACATTTTGTGAAATATTTACATTTAAATTTAGGGAATTTAGCAGATGCTTTTGTCCAAAGCGACTTACAATAAATATGCTTATTTGCTTTCTTACCAAGAGTAAGGTGAAAAGATGAAACTACAACCATCAGCTGGATAGCTCATCTTATTTCAAAGATAGGACACAGTGGCAGACAGTCAACCTTATATCTTACGTGTTTACTTGGATTCAAAACCAAAGAAGGGATACAGCAGAAGAATACATTTTCTTTGTAGGTCCTCTCAAATGTTTTTCCAGGATAACTTTTAAATGTCTGCCCTGGAAAGAAAACACTTCGGTTAACTTGACTTCGGCATTTAAGGTCGACACTTAAAATAAGATTTTGTAAGGCACATCCTAATGCAGTTTTGGGTTGTGGCTGTTCTAAGTGGTGCTGTATCATTAAAATTAAAGAGTGCTCCATGCTCCCTCATCCTAATGTTAAAGTCAATCTACGATTAGTGTTGGCCTCCTTTCAGTCAGCAGTGGCATGCCTCTAAGCCCTAAGTCAGTGCTTTCTGCTGCCAAAACTCTGCTGGAAACTTCTCACCGTACTGTCACTGTACTGTGTTAGCTGTATCTCCAACTCCTCAACTAAATCTTCTATTTTAGATTCTTATTTTTGTGTGTAGGTGAACAAGCATATTATTGATGCCGTTGTCATTCTCTGTTTACATTTTTTAACTGTAACTTAGACAATTTCTTTTACCAGAACTTGTCTTTTTCATACTGCTGCCAAATGGCTTTTTAGATTCTCAACAAATTTTGCAGCAAAATTAAACTGTCATACTGGGGGACATCATAAATAGTTTTTAGGTAAATATAAAATAATGTAATACTGGCAGATGACATGTTGCATTAATAGTAAGTGGCAAAAGTCATTCTCGTAAAGTCGAAAATCAACTTACAAAGGAGGAAGTGGACAAGATAAGAGGGAGAAATGTGGGTACTTTATTTACAGCAGATAATCATTAATTTACATTGGCTGCATTGGCTTCAACAAGTGTGCAGTATCTGAGCATGGATGTATCCATTATCTGATGAGCTGTGACTAGCCATGACCTTTTTAATAAAGTTAATAAGTGAGTTTCCATCCACATATTCTTGTACTCCTTTTCAATTTCTGCCCTGCAGAGAAAACTGTCTCTCATTACCACTGACATACATCCCTGTGCCAGGTTTAAAAACTTTTCCCATCACTACACAACATGTCCATAACTTAGCTTTGTTAAGCCTCACATGCATAAAACAACACTGGCCGACTCGCCATGGTAGCCAAGCTAAGAAAACTTAGTATAAAAAAGACATGACTCAGAGAAACAGCGGCCCGCGGGAAAAGAAGCACTGCTGCAAACCACCTGGTTTGATAAGAACGTAATGTTAGTGCACTGAGCAGTAGGGGTGGTGAAAAAATTTATCGCGATTATAATATTGACGATTATGAATCGATTATAAAATTTCTAAAGATCGATTAAAAAAATTAAATTGTAATGCAAACTGGAGTCCTCCTCTTACTGGCCTCCGCTACATGGTCCGCAGTCTGGAGCAAAGATATGTTATTCCATCCTGGAGCTTTTTCACACTTAAATTGATTATATATCTTTACAAGGAGACAAAGCTTTCCGTGCACCAGCCCCTCAACTCTGCTCACAGGGTAGCAATAACCTGCAATGCCTGGACATCCGGAGCTACAGTCTCATACGTGACCGTTACAGCTCATTATGTCAGTAGTTAATGGAAGCGAATGTCCTACGTACTTCAGACGAGAGCTATGGATGATAGCCACACAAGTGCAAATATGTGTGAGTTTCTCAAAGCAATGGCAGACGAGTGGGGAATAGAGAAACACAACCTGGTTCTCGTCACCGACAATGCTTCTAACATGAGTCCGGCTGCTGAGCTTGGCAACTTTCTTTTAACAGTGAAAGACTACATTTAAACAAAGTAAAAAATAATAATTTTGATATTACACTTACACTATGCAATACTGAAGGTGCTATGAGGTGTTACTCTAAAGAGAAGTAAAATAATTCAGCAGCTGACTGATGTTAAATGGAAGATCAATAATCGTTATTAATTGAAAATCAAATCGATAATCGTTTTTATTGAAAATCGATTTGTAATCTAATCGAGACTTCAATAATCGGAATTGAATCAAATTGGGAAATTGGGCTGATTAACCACCCCTACTGAGCAGCAACATATTTCTTTTAATTTCCTCTCCCCACATATCACAAACAACAACAACTCCTACGGCGACTCAGAGGGGACAAGGCACATAATTGTGCTATCTGGGGAGCCTTTTAAATCACAATGTTTTGATGCTCAGGGATTAGTAGTCAATGGCTGTCAGCTATTGGTGATGGCAATGCCCAACTCTAGTTGAGTTTTTTGAATTGAGTGTTGTATTGATGAGAAGAAAATGCAGGAATGTGCAAAGGACACAGAGTTATCATTAAATTCATTCACATTTCACTTTCCTGGTTTCAGGAAGTCAGTTAAAACTTCTGCTAAATTCATATTGAGATATGAAAATATCAAGTCTGCTCAGTTAAGTATTACGTCATTATTGTATATACACTCCTAGTGATGGCCGCTGTGTCAAGTCCATCTGACTTAACACAGGGTTGCTACATGAGGAAAATATTGTCTGAAGTGTGTCAACATTTTAAGAAGTTGGAGGACATTAGTCATTAGACGGAACATTACCCATCTGGAAAACTATTGTAATTGTGTTCTCATCCCTAAATATATCCCTAAATGTCTGCTTTTTCTCATTCTGTGTCTACATTTTATTATCATATTTATTGATCACCATTTATTGAGCACCATTGAAACATTAGATTCCACTGTTGCTTCAAATAGTGAAGTACTTACAGTAGTGACAAACAATGGAAAGTGAAACAGTTTCACTGGTTCCACTTCTTTTTCAGGCACTGTAAAGTTGTACCAGTTTTCATATCCTCAAAGCCATGGTGCTTATGCTTTAGTTGTTCCATTGCTTAGACACTTTCCAGACATGGAGTTTATGTTCATCTCTGCAGGTGTCAGTCAGTACTGTGAAAGCTGCCATATAGCTCTGCTGGTTTGTGGCATTTTTTGGTGAAAAAAATGCCTTTTTGTTCTCTGGCCATGTTCCGGTCTTTTGTCATATTTCAACAACATACAATGGCAGCATTTGAAGAGTGCTGGAAGTGGATGAAAGCAAACCACAGTAATAAGAAGCAGCAGATAGCCCTAACACATGAGGGGAGCAATTCTCTTGGTAGCAAATAAAAATGAATTGTACTACTGGAGGGAAGGACACTGATTGCAATCTGCTAGGGCGCAAACAGTGCGGCACTGTGGTGAGCCATTAAAAGGCCAATTGTCTGGGATGCAAGGCCCTGGGTGGGCGGACTAAGCAAGACCCAAAAATAGGTGTTGATTACAATAAGGCAAGGTTCCTCTTTCCTAGTCTAGAGAAGGAAGTTCTGGTTTTCCAGAGGGAGAACATGCATTTATCCACATCCTCTATGGAGTTTACAACCTATGATCTTCCGTTGTCTTGGAACATGAGGAAACACTGTTGCCTTGATTGATAACAAATGAGCATTGACGAAATGTGAATACATGTAATGATATGTACTGTGTAGCCCTTTGTGCCCTTTTTAATGGATGTCACTTCACATTAGAGCTACACCCGGTGCACTCCCTCCCACACTGTATAAGTCATTCTATGAAGTTTAACAATAAGCATATATTGTCTGTAATGTTTCAGGCCATAACACTGGCAATCAAATTAAAGTCTTTCTATTCATTAAATGTTGCATTTTCTCCCAGAAAGTTTATTTTAGTAAATGTGCCATTTCACTAAGTCCCAGAGAGTCATATTTATGTTATGGCTCAATATCTTGACTTGGAATGATGTCCGATGACAGAAACATGAAAGAAAAAAGAACCCTGTTAGGAGTGTTAAAGGCTCGTCTAGAAGGCACAATTGCTCTCATGCCATACCACAGGAACTTGGACTGATTACTGTAAAGCCTCAAATTACAGTCCTCAAAAGGGTAACATCTTCTTCAGTGTAAGTGCCCCCATCCCCTCAATCCCCTGATCCTTCTTCAAGAATGAGACAATCAGGGAAAATATGGGATCAGTCCACTTAATGCAACATGTTTTCTCTTCAGTTTTATAAATATGCCTGCTAGGTTTTTAACATGCTCTAAGTCCAACCTGAAACCCGAGAAAACAAACAAGGAGATTAAAAGAAAATGTTTCTTTTCTTGCAACATTCAGAAGATTTCTCCAGCTCCTTTTAATTCTGTTATATATTATTTCATTACATTTTCTATTCCTATTTTTAAGTTCCCTTTGAAAAGCTCACACAGTCAAGGACCAGAAAAAGGTATAACACCAAAATCTGTACAGTATGTTCATTCCACATTTTAACTTGCAAAATAAGAAAAAAGAAAACTCCACTCAAAAATGTTTTGTGACCATAAGTGAATTACAGGGCAACAGTAGTAATGTAATCAGCACGTTTCCTGTCATGGTAATGGCCTGCCTGTTGAATGAGGGTGGGCAGCACGAGAGGCCTCACATATTCATTTAAAGAATGTCTCTCTTTGTTGTGTGCAGATCATTCTGTTTCTCATCTGCCTCTTTCTGTGACTCCTCTTCCTCAGGTCCCCTGAAGACAGACAATTTTGCTGATAAGAGGCCCTTGCTGGGGGTTTGCAAGAGCACAGGATCCTCTGGGTGAGTTCACTAATCATAATAAAGCAATCCTTACCTCCTTTCTCAACAGAATCTTAGATTCTTTCAATGTCTGAAGGTCTCTTCTTTCTGCTACTGTAAGTCCTGCATAATTCCAAACAAACACTACAGCAATTGCAGCCACCGATTAGCACACCATCAACTAGATATGAGTTAATACTCCTGCAACTATATTTCACATGATATTAGAGTTGTATTACAGTTGATTGATTATAACACTTTCAAACATATGTAAATAAACAAATATAGAATACTCAAAATGATAAACAATAATACAGTAGCACATTTCCCACAGTACATATAGCAATTAAGACTTTTTCCCATTCACACACACCAATTTAGACAAAACTAGCAGGCAGAGGTAGAGAAAACACATGATCAGAATTTGACTGTCTTTATTTAAGCTGATACCAATCCATTGCAGTGCACTCCTATTGGCCCCAACACTGATCCCTAGGATTGGCTTGGGAATACTTTTGGGGGAAAACTGTCATTAAAACTAATTTTAAAACCGCCAACACTAAGCTTAAAGCTGCTTTGATCTTTTCTTTTCTTTTACAGGCTTACAGGCTGTACAAACCAAAACAATTAGCTGAAAGATAAAAAAAACAAAAAAACTCTGGAGTTCAAGGGAACTATAGAGTTAGTAATAATTCTTTGTAGGTTCACTAGAAGCAGTCCCTCTCACCTTACACACAGTCATTTGTGTCAGACCCATTGTTCATAAATATTAATTAGAGCAGCTTTAATTTGATTTAGATTCTTGGGTCAATGTTGCAACATATGCCACCTAGGACTGATTTACAATATGATGGATGCCATTTTGGAACTGTTTGAAATAGTCCAAGGCCAAGATTTGATATTTTTCCCACTACATGTTCATGAAATAAGTGTTGTCGGTTCTTGTTGTTCAAATTTGAAATCTCATTTGTTCAATTCACACACTCAGACTGCTTAAAAAGAAGGGGCATTTATGGACAGCATTGCAGACATTGACACAGCGAAGCAAAAAATGAACCTGTCTGTCTGAATCAAATTGAGCATTTGTTTGAAGCTTGAGAACATTAGAAACACATTTCAATGTAATACAGTCCAGTACAACGCTACCACTAACTACGACCCCAGTTCCTTAATGTAGAGTTTTTTGCAGGTGTGTTGTATTGGATTGCATTAAATTGTATATGTGTACTGTAACTAATAAAGTGGCCAGAGAGCGAACCTGTCTTTCATTGGGTTAATTTCAGGGGAACTGTCCTAAAGGACAGAAATTAAAGCGACCTCGATGTGCTCTTGGAATGACACATCCTCATGACATTTTGTTTAAAATATACAGATGGGGGTGTAAAGTGTTTTACTCTTTGCAGTGTTGTAAGGTACAAATCATACATCTGAAAGTAATTATCTGTTAATAATAAGGGGCATCAAAGAACACCCCACTTCTTGTTGTGATCCCTTCCCGTTTGCACCCTGGAGCTGAGCCAGTAATGTTGGTTTAGTGACTGTGAAGCATGGATTGTTAGTAGCCGCGTGGTTAGAAATCTAGCAATAACTGATCATCCCATTGGCAGACTAAAAGGTGACTAAACGGATGCGGAAATCCCTGGAATTCTCAGAGTTGGGACAGGGAATGTCACGCCTTTGATAGTAAAAGAAGCTGAATTTCAAAAGTGACAGACTCCAAGGCACCTCTCCATATCCAGTCATTTCCCTCCCCTATTCCCCCTCCTACATTTACTTATGTTGCTCTTCCAGAGCAACACGAAATTTAACTCAATATATTCTCCCAGAGAAATGAAATAAGGAAGTCTCTCTTCAGCTGGTTCTTGATGGAGACCACCTTCTTGATGTTTTCCAGGGACTGCCGCCCCTGTTTCTCTGACGCCGTTGCCTTTGCTTCTGCTTTTCCTATGTCCTCACTGACACCGAGACAAGCAGCATTTTGACGGTTTGGCGCATCATCCAGGCGTCTCTCGACACTAATGCTGAAAACATGCACTGTGTTGAAAAGCAGAAACCCTGACCTCTGGCTGAATGGCACAGCCTGGTTCTTCCCCCTACAGAAGTGCTTTGTAAATAACACTCTGGTCAAAGAAGAGAAGGAAAAAGGCTTCCGGGTGCAGCACAGTACTTTCCATTGGGCCTGTTCATAAACTTACTAAGATCCTCACACAATTTTTAGCATATAATCATTTTGAAATAACAGATTTTGTTAACCACCAAAAAGGATGCCGTCTTGACACTTAAATGGAAAACAGATTGAAGCCTTGGCCGCTACAGCGGTGCTGGTTTAGAAGTTGGTTCAGTCAGCTCTAGGCTTAGATTACAAGATTTGCAAATTAAAGGAAAACCAGAGAAGGGAAAAAGCATGTGTGCTGAAGCCCTGTACTTGTGGATTTCCAGCCAGGCACACTCAACATAATTTTATCAATGGAAGGGATTATGCTTAAGTCCAAACAATGTAGAAATCCAGTGATCTTCTTGACAGTAAAGCTACATATGCGTCGCTTTCACTCTCAGCACCAGTGCCAGTGGGCTGTAGGAATTGGTTAAGAATGCTGGTGCCATTGCAGACCTTGGTATGTCTGCTCGCATTTCTGGAAAGGGATTCTTGTTTCCTTCCCCTTCTTGCTGTTGTTATTATTTTCATTAATTTTAATTACATCCGCAGGTATTCAAATTTGGAAAATTTAAGGCTGCTCTTTCTGAATTAATGTAAATTTGATGGCTACGGTGGAGGCAATTTAAGTGTTTGTGGGTGTTTTGAGTGGACATACTTCTTGGGCAAAAGTTCAGTGATGTATAAGTGGGCTTTGTTCTCCAGAGTTTGGCAACTGTCGGTGACATTTCCAACAACCCCCTCACAGCATCTCTAGATCCTCAGAGGATGTGCTCCTTTTTTCTTTTAACCAGTATAATCCTCTTTCACCATGTGGATTACTAATGGAGGGGCTATTTTGGGAGTTCTGGCTAACACAGATGTATATGCTGAGGAGACTCATAGTCACCTCTGAGGCCATGGATACTCTCATTTACAAAAGGCCAACACAATCACTGGGCTTTTTTCTTCTCTATGCCTTAAATGTCACCACTGTCATTCCAGTGTCATGCTTTTGCTTTCGCTGGCATCAGACGTGGCTGTCCCTCTGTTCATTTGTCCCAATCTTGTGAACGTGATATCTCAGAAAAGGAAAGAAGAGGAAACTGAATTTCTTTAAATTTGGTGCAAAAGTCCCCTTGAAAAGACTTGAATTGTCTGTTTCTTTATTGGTGGTCAAACGTCAAGTTCACTGTGACACATCCAATGTTTGGAAAAAAAATGTGCGAAAGGCTTCCGACTTTATCGTTCTCTCCTTTTTCTGTCTTTGAGGTGCTTCATACTGCCGATATCCATACAGGCTGATGTGCAGTGATTACACATTTTGCTCTAGCTTGAGTAACATGTATCTGCATTATACTAATGGCATTAGGTCATGTGTACTTGACATACTATCTCTGTTATCATTATAATTTTAGGTGCTACCCCTTGTCCCTCATATTTGTTGTAAATTCCGTGCAAAATCAATTTATGAAGCGTAATTTTATACTCCTTGACATCTGAATTTAAATCTGCTTTCCATCCTGTAGTGAAATGATGCAGGTTATTAATTACATGGTTGCGAGCAACAAATTCCACTTAGCTCACACACACATACAAACACTTTTGATAGCAAAAGCCCATTGTGGCACTAAGCCCTTGTGTTTCAGTGCATTTTCATGACAGGTTTTGCTCTGTGGACCGGATGTATCCATCTTCTAAAGTGTATTAAATGGAAATCATCAAGCATTTGTATAAACCTAGGCCCCAGATTAAGGGGATTTGGAGAAGTGATGCTTTTTATCCACCATGAGGTTATGGTGTTCTTCACTGTCACATTATGACCACCCATGGGCACAAAACACACACATGCTCATGCTATCCAAGCCTACTGTGTGTAGGGTAGATATAACCTCAGGGAAGGTATCCTTAACTCCATGTATGTATTTAATTTGTGCTTTTTCTGTCTTAATTTTGATGTGAAGCTGTATGGATTGTGTGTCCATGATGATGTCAATGTTCAGAAAGGAAAACATCATACCAGGGCAGAATCTGCAGACACTAGTGATCTTTTCTTCCTCGTTTCCAAGTTTGTGTTCAATTTGTGGGCGGGAATAGCAAATTCTTCACAGAAAAAAAACGGTGTGTATGAAATCTTTCCCAGACCCCTTTTGTCATACCCTACGTGGAAATGAGTATGGCTGTAAACTTGTCTTCCACTTCCACTTTTTCTTTGCCACACACACACACACACACACACACACACACACACACACACACACACACACACACACACACACACACACACACACACACATACATACTCAGTTGCTTAGTGCATAGGCAGAGCTTTGGGGCTCAGGCTTCACTCTAGAGCGTTTATTTTGACTTGCATGTCTGTTTTATGTCTGTCGAAAATGTGTTCTGCCTCGCCAGTTTTCCCCCTTGAAATAGGAAGTCAGATTAAACTCAGTAGTACTGGAAGTGGTGCATATAAACACACCCGACAGGCTGAATGATTAGTAATGACTTTTCAAACCTTTACCACAAGCCCATTCCCTGAACCAGACCTTTTTGGTCAGAGCAGTTAATATTATATTTTAATAGTTTTAAACCGTTACTTTTCCTTTACAGTACACTAAGTACACAGCAGTACAAATGTCATTTTATTCAGAAGTTGGATGAAAGATAACAGGGCATTTGCTTGGTTAAGTAACTCTGTTAGTTTCATATTTATCTTCTGTCTCAGAGTAACCCTTAAAAAACTCTCGCCAAAAAGCAACCTAGGCTTTATTTGTGAATGTATAACCTTTGTGTAAAAGCATAATTACGATGAAAGAGGCACTTTTTAGATTTACTGTAGTTTCGTTTTCGGGCAAGCTAATTTTCAGTGGAGTGCTGGGGCACTCTTACGCTAGCATCAAAATTGCTATTTTTAAAACACTAAGAAGGCTCGACACAACATGAAACTTTGCTCATAGTATCACCAAGGTCTCTACACATGAACACGAGCATTGAGAACATTGTTTGTGTAAACAGAGTTTACTAAAAAGAAGGTTTTTGAACAACTCACGTTAGCAGCTGTATCTTTGGCACAATCACTGCAGACCTCAAGCCCTCGATATACCTTAAGAAACAAGCAGATTTATACCTGCAGTGGCTGGAGCTGGACCGGGATTTTGCCGGGATTTTGCCGGCGGGATTTTGCCGGGATTTTGCCGGGATTTTGCCGGCGGTTCTGCCCCGTTCTGTTCTGTGCATCTAAACTGACTGTTGTGGATTAATGAGACTAAACGAGTCCAGACCGAGTCTGTTCGGGTCTGATGAGATCCGGAGACGCGCCGACAACAAAGTGGAATTGGAATTTGAAGGTTTTATTAGATTGTTAATCATTAAATTGATGAATCCATCTGAATCCATGGATTGTAACACCCCTACTTATGACCTGCCTTTTTCATTTAAGTGCCCCCAACAGGCTAAAATTTGTACTACATTTTTTTTAATACCTCAACACATACTGGATGGAACAGGCCAAAACCATGTGAAGACAGTCATGGGATGAACAGAATAAATCAAAATGACTCCCCTGACCTCTTCTGTAATGCCACCACGAAGTTAACATTTATTCTTTCCGTGGAATTTGGTTGAGACATTAATTTCCCCCTCAATTTATAATGTAATCCGCTCAAAAAAATGTAGGGAACACTTAATCATCAAAGTATAACACCAAGTCAGTTAAACTTCAGGGATTTCAACCTGTCCATTTACAGTACAAGTGATTGTGAATCAATTTCAACTGCAATGGTGCAAAGGAGAGGCAAAAGCAAGGCAACCACCAAGATTGGACGGGGCTGTAGAAGGGCATCAACCCAGCACCAGGACAGGTATCTGCTCCTGTGCGAGAAGGAACAGGAGCACTACTGCCAGAATCCTTCAAAATGACCTCCAGCAGGCTACCTGTGTGCATGATTCTGTCCAGACTCTCAGAAACAGAGTCCATGAGGGTGGAATCAGGTCCTGGCGTCCTCTAGTGCAACCTGTGTTGGATACATGCAGCCCAGCAGCATGCATCTCGATTGGCATTTGTGAGAATTGGCAGGTCCTCCATTGGTGCCCCGTTTTCGTCACAGATGAAAGCAGGTTCACACTGAGCACATGTAACAGGTGTGAAAAAGTCTGAAGATGTCGTAGTGAATGTTATGCTGCTAGCAATATAATTTTGCATGACTGGTTTGGCGATGGGTCAGTGACATCCATGTCATAGCCAACAGTACCATCCAAATGAGAACCAATTGGGCATTATGTAATGGTGCATACGACGCTGCCAAGTACTGCCACACACTGTCCAGGAGCTGGCTGATGCAGGGCTGGGAGGAGACCCCCAGAAAAACGGGGGGGTAAACTCAGTTTCATTTTACAACCCTGGTGTAGTAAAATTATGAATAAATTAACCTTTTGCCTTGTCAATATTTACCTCTGTGTCTGTATGATTGTTTGTCTGTTGATTGTCTGATTTGTCAGCAGGATTGCTGAAAATACAAAACAGATTTCCATAAAATTCGGAGGGAAGATGGGTCTCGGGAATATTCATTTTCTTCTTACAATGCGAGATAGGGTGTTTCCAATATTTTCTTAATTTCTTGGTGAATAAAGCATGGATCTTGATGAAAAAAATCAAGTATTTAGTTGACTGGTATCTATGAATGAGTACAGGTGGATGTGAATCCTAGATCTAGCTATCTTGAATTATGGTTAAGCAGCCATGGGTGTTGTAAAAGTGATAAAGGCCCATTGAGTTTGATTTTGGATTATGCTTGATTGAATTCAAGAGTGAAGACTGTCGGGCCTTGGTGGAGATGTGTGCCACCCTAGTTTCAGTTCAATTCAGTTCAATTAAAAAAACCTATTTGTCTCTGGGGGGCAATTAAATTGATAGCATGTATTGTTGGGGAGCAAAGGCAGGACATGTGTAGTTACTAGCAATTAAGAATCACTAATAGTAATTATTAATATTAATTGTGTAATTGTGTTGTGTCAGAGAGACAAAGAGAGAGAGAGAGAGAGAGAGCCAAGATGGCCGATGTGGAGGATGACGTCACAGAGTGTTCAAGATGGTGGACGTGGCCATGCCAAGGGCTGGTTAAGGGAACTGACCACACGAGCCAAACGAACAAAACAAACTCATAAACAAAGTAGATTAGAAGCATACAATATGCACTAAAAACTAGTATCTATCCAGACACTAAATAAGCCTCACTTGTGAGGTAAAAGTAAAATCCAAACGTTTGGTTGTTCCCTTTGAGTAACAGCTACGCAGATGAAAGCTCACGCTTCCAGTAACACATTACGATTGGACTGCATTGAGATAGGCGTGCAACGGTTTTTAATCACTATGTTGGGGTGCCAGAACTGATGGTGTGTTCAGACAATAGTAGAAGGGGTTTTAAACTTCGGGGCACTGTGGCAGCCAGTCACCACCTATTGGACACTAGGCACTTTCCTTTGTTTACCAAACTTTGTTAGTGCAAGGATGTTGCATGTTGGGCTTTGGTCTACATGCAGGCTGCTCTATTGTTAGAACTATGTAGTTAGGTCCCAACAGTCTTGTGTTATGTAGGATGCAAAATAAAGCATATGCTCTCACTTCACTGATGTCCTTTCAGTCTTATAGGGCACTGGGTTGAATATAACTGCAAAACGGTGAAGATTTGAGTACATCAAAGCCAGCTGTGTGACAGTGATAAATCTCTTAGATTACATTAGATGACATTGAGATGAAGCCTTTTTCTTTGACCTGTAAGGAGATATATGATAGCAGGGGAGTGGCAGAAAGGTGAACTGGACAGTGGAAGATAAATGCCATGTTTACAATGGAGATATCCTTCATTTACATTTATTATTCAACTCAAATGAGTGGCTCACAGGAACCTAAATCAAATGACTTATTGATAAATGAGACTGCAAATATATGATGCCAAAATAAAAAGCTTCATAGTTAAGTCACCTAGAATAAATTATCTGGTTATCCAGATAAAGCCTGTGTATGATAAATGTTTCTGTGTCAGTATTTACATTTTACCACCTTTTTAACCTCAAACTGCAAATTTCAGGAAAAGTACATATCATCATAATCCCTACTTGGGTGAGTGTCATCGAAGGAGCTGCCCTCCTGCTAAAAGTTAGTTTAAGAAGTCCACCTATTAGGTGTTATCAACAAAAGCAATCGCATGAAATGTTCCGATTAAAGCAGGTTTAGACCATATTCGTTATTAATTAAATTACAGAAACACGGTATTTCCCCATGAGCAAGCACTTGACAACAGTGGTGAGAAATAATTGCCTTTTAACAGGCAGAAACCACAAATCCCTTAGCTGTTTGCTCTATTAGCTTTGTTAGCAGTTAGCTCTATTAGCCAGACACACCGCAGGACTCTGTTACCTGACAACTGCTAGCAGGTAACTTGCACTTGCACAATTTTAACACAGATTTATTTTGTTCACTGTGTAGTGTGAGGAAAAAATGGGATGCACCTCCATTTGATTGTGAGTTGAGTGTGTCCTTTTGGATTTTAATCTGTCAGATTACTAGGATGGCTAGAGTAGCCATTAACTAATGTAACCAGCACTGACACAGCACTGTAGAGATAGGGACACTTTGTCTTTAGCCCTAGTGGAGGAAGAAGGTTGGTTGGTGGGTGGATAGTGTTAGTTCAGATATACAGAGGTATCATGGAGGCACCGTTTGTACAGGCTGGAAAGTGATTTTTCAGAGCCATAATTGTTAGCACCTGATAAAATAATTCTCAAATCATCTGCATTGTAAAACACATAAATGTTGTACCCTCCTGGAAGCTGTCCTCCAGCTCATATCCATGCACAAGCAGATAAAAAATGGACTCATCACGTGTCTAGATACAGCTTTAAGATGTCACAGCAGAAGAAAGAACTCCTGCATGACCAGATGTTTCTTGTGTCAAGTGCTTCCACTTATCTCAGACAGAACATTGGCACACAAGGCTAAAATGGCTAAAATTGAATCTAATGCAGCTATGGTTTTGGTAATGAATATTAATGTCCACTTCACTGCTGTCGGAGGAAGATGGAATAAGCTGGATTTATGGACTGCATATATATAAATTCCCATGTTGAATTTCTTTTCATTGTTACACTATTTGTCATTCGTGATTTATGAAGTTGCAAGTTTTGTTTACTATTGTCTTGCCTTTTTTGTAGCCCGTATGGTAGTATTTGGTTTTGTTTGGGTTTTTATTTTATATAATGCAATGCTTTTCCTTCTCACAACACACACACACACACACACACACACACACACACACACACACACACACACACACATACACATACATACACATACATACAGGGCAGTGGGTTTCCAAAATGCTGTCCTTATACTGCATGTGCAGTATTAAACAGTGTATTTCTGGCAGCTCTGCAGACATGGAGCT
>CAEMYA010000041.1:667765-681242 GCA_903131615.1 Diplodus sargus
CACACACACACACACACACACACACACACACACACACACACACACACACTGGTGCACAAATTGGCCTCATGTCTGGGCTTATTTCTAACCTCTCTTTGTGACTGAAGGGGGTCAGCCTTTGTTAAATTAGTCCTAGTCTTGACAGCAGACTTCATACAGAGATTTAGTGGCAGTCTGTAGTTGTGCAAAGTGACTTCATTTTCTAAGGCAAGTTTCAGAAGTAGCATGCCAAAGCTACATTTGACACCAGTTTCTACATGTTTACGGGAGCAAACGATTGTCATGGGGTATTGTCAAAGCCACATGTGAAAAGCCACATTATTGCCAAAGTAAATTTGTCCATATCTTTGTCTCTGTTGCTGGACCATACTCTGTCCACACTGGTCCCAGTACAGCTTTTAACTGAAGCACCAGGACTAATATGATGTAGCTCAAATTTTGATGATCTTAATTTCATGCAGCACAAAGATAAAGCCTTTGAACACTGAGATTGTTCGTTTGCCTTTTTTTCTTGGCTATCGGGTAATATAGGTTTTCTAATAATTTTCCATCCACAAGAGGGCAATGGCACATTCAGAAGGGAGTTAAATCGCCAGCTATTTCACTATGGGGTGATGTCAAAGAACACTGCTGAGTGTGGTGATGATATCAGACCAAACCAAAATGTGAAGAGAAATCCTTGAGCAGGGGAAAGTCCCGTTCTGGGTTCAATGTTCTCATTGTTAGAAAATGATTTTGAGTTTCTTTGTGTGTGCGTGCGTGCGTGTGTGTGCGTGCGTGTGTGCGTGTGTGCGTGCGCGTATGCATGTGGTGTCTGTGTGTGTGTATTCCAGGTTTTGGTGAGTGAGGACTCAGACGGAGAGGGAGTGGTGGCTCACTTCCCAGCTCATGACAAACCCATATCCTGCATGCAATTCAACCCAAGTGGTAAGACACACTCTTGCACACACACACACACACACACACACACACACACACACACACACACACACACACACACACACACACACACACACACACAAACGATCACCCGAACAAACACACTCATCTATGAAAATTAATTTTTGAGAGCACTCTATGCAATTTCGGAAGAAAGCAGGAGAGAAATTATATTTCTTTTACAGGAAACATAGTGTGTGTTTGGCTGACATGTGGCCACGTCATCTCAGCTCTTTGGCAGTGCTAGACCAGTCAACCTACCCAAATGTATTCATAGTGTGTTTATTCAAATTGTGCACAAAGAACATGTCTTTAGCCTGAGTTTCCCCAATGCATGCCATTACACAAACTTCAAAACAGCCGCAACACATGCAGGTCAGGCATTTTGTTACATATAGTAAATGGGTGACATACGCAACCACAGGTTGTCCTCTTGGATAAATAAGAGACCGAAACAAGCCTACAGTTATGCTCCTAACCAGCCCATTATAACAAGTCTATTATTATCTGTTATTTTTGATAGGAAAATAAAACAAAAGGGGTTATGGCAGACTTTGGCTTTATGATAAAAGTCCTTTTTTTCATATAAAGTAGGGTTGTTAGTATTATATAGGATATGTTTTTAGAATGCAAAGGGATTCAAATCCATTGAAAAACCATGCGAAAAATTGCAAAATTGGGAATTAAGCTGAGCATACTCTAAAGGCTTATTTTCAGGAGGCTTTGTAAAGAAGTTTTTATCAAGTCTGACCGAAGTTACAATGAAAACCTATCCCTCTAGAGTAGTTTCATCTCAACCAGGCTCATTTTAGGCAAAGCTTCAAAAGAGGTTTAACAAGTGTTATAGTCAGTCTGCCACAAACTGAAACAGTGTTTTCTGCAGAACTTCTCTCCACAAGTCTTCCAGCACTGTGAGGTCAAATTGAAAGCATGGACTGAAATTCATTGAACAATTAAAGAAGCATTTGGCTGTAGCCTTATAGTAAATAGTGCCTATTTAAGAGGCAGGCAATACAGTATTTAAACAGTATGTCCAGCACATGGGTATGGAAGCGCAAAAAAATTAGACACCTTATCTCGTAATTACGAGAAAAGATCTTATTATTACGAGCTCAGGATCTCTAAATCCTCTCTCAGTGGCAATGATGGCGCTATCGCAGTTAATCTGCTTCTCGGTTTGAGACACTGGGAAATACTGATGTTTCTTAAAAATGAGGATGTATTAATATTAGTACGTTAATGTGTAGACATCTCAAGTCGTTAGGATTGTTCAGGTGGAAAGCCCAGTCTAAACTGAAAGTTGATGGAATATGTATTAACGGTGCCGTTGATGGATTTTCTCACAATTAAGAGATCCTGATCTCATAATTACGAGATGTTTTCTCATAATTAAGAGATCCTGATCTCATAATTACGAGATCTTTGCTATGAGATGAGGTGTCTATTTTTTTTTTTATCCAGTGAATGCAACGCGCTTCCATACATGGGGGGCCATTCTTTCACTGACACTTGTATCTTTACTGAAACTGATTTTCTTTCAACACATCCTCATCCCTTAACTATGTAATTGTCTCCCAAAATGACGTATATCCCAATTGCCAAAACAACATGACCATTGCAGTTTTACAGTGACATTTGTCGTACGCTGGCAATTTGATGAGGATTTGGCACTAAAACCACTTTTGTGGTATTTGTCAAAACCCCTCCACTACTTCTGTAGCACTGATTATAAATGTGCTTACAGTACCATTAACTTATGTTACATTGTGTATGTGATATAACTCAACTATGTTAGTAAGTTTAAATGACTCACCAATGACTTCTGCTTTCACACTGGTCATGAACAGCAGTCTCCTGAATGAAAGTCCTGTGCTTGTTTAAACCGACCGTCCATACTCGACCCCCTCCCTATATGGACTATTCACGCTTTACATTACTTCTCATCAATTCCTCCTTTCCAGCTGTAATAATGGCTACAGCCGCTAGAGGTTGCCACATAACCGCAAACTCACAGTAAAGATGGGTTTACAACCCATCTTTGCTTACTGTAAGCTGCTTTCATTTTCAACCTGCATGGTGGGTTTTGTCTTTTTTTGCTTTTAGGCTGAGCTTTCTGGTAAACAGTAAAAGAGTCTGACTGTGACCAGTGGAGTAAACACTGAACCTGCAGCACGTTAGAAATGACTGCCATCACTGTTTGTGGTACATGTTTCTCAGTTCATATACATAATTGCTTTTGGTGAATTTGTTGGAGTTTCATAATTCATACAATGCTGTTATGCCCATGGGGAGTAGCTAGGAATTGGAGGGTTAGGATTAGGTAAGTATGGTTTATTTTTCTTTCAGTTTGTGATAAACATTCAGAACCATGCCTTGGCATTCAATAGACATGTTATTAAATGACCATGAGTCCTTGAGACAGCTAAAAAAAAAAGGTAATATATTTACTTCTTTATCTGCGGGCTGATGTACTCTGTGAGTGCAGGAATCGGTCTGCTGAAATGAGCTTTCGATTTATAAATCTTACACTCCCTTCTCATCACATTATTTTACTCTGGCATCTCCTTTCCCACTTTCTGAGCATTGCTGACCTCCACCCCAAAGGAAAGGGACAGTAGTTGCTTTGTATGTGTGAACAGCCTACCTCCTCAAGTCTTTGTGTGTGATGGTTAAGTTTGTGTATGATCCTGCTGCTGGTGTGGTGCTGTATGTGTGTAAGCGTGTGTGTTCATGTTTTTGATACTGTGTGTGTGTGTTTTGCGTGCATGTGCAGTTAATAAAGGAGCTGCTGAGAGATGGTTTTCACCCCATGACCCCGAGAATCCTTTGCTTTTGTGGACTCAACTCAGCAGCTCTGTCTGAGCAGCAACAGGATGATATTGCAGACAAAGACAAGCAAGACATGGTTGTTGAGACCCCGTCTGCTCCCACCCACACTAAAAAACACATACTAAACGCCAAACACTTCAGTACACCTAATGACACAAAAGCTCGCTTAAAAGCACATCAAGGAAAGGGACCCACCTTAATTTCTACCAGATGTACTTTGTAGAAAGTAGACCTGACATGTATGACGTAGCAAAACAATGTTTCTGAAAGAACAACACGTCATGTCGGAAGTTAAACAACTAATGGTTATACTGAAAGATACCATTGCTTCACTCAACCTGTATTTTTCTTGATATTCACGAGAGAATACTCAAAGGGAAAGCTCACAATAAATGGTGGACATTGTATTTTTATGAACGTCATTGGTAACCTGTTAGTGATCTAGTGCTGATCTAGTCATTGACTCAAATAGTTGAAGTTGCTAACACTGCAATGCTTTTCCAAACATTGATAATCAGTGCGCAGAAGCCTGCACTTTGCGGCAAGTTCAACATAACCAGGATATGTTTCCATTAACTGGCTTTACTGACCCTAACAATGACAATCACACTAAGTAGTCACATGTAGGCGGTTATCAACTTGATAAGTCAGCCCAGGTCTTAAACATGCATCCTAGCACTTGCAACTGTTGGTCTGCCCTTACCTGACCTGTGTCTCTGATGCATTTAAATCTGAAATGAAGCAGTCCAGTCACCATATATGCAAATAGGGGAGGCATCATATTTTATCCCTGATAAGGCTACAGTGTGAACAACATACTGTACCAAAATAATTATTAAAGAAACCTCGCCGTCAAGATACAAAACATTTAACTTTAAACTTCAAACTTTAACATACAAGCTTGGTTTCTACAGAAATGCACATTCAACATGCTGTACGTGTGTCAGTTAGTTTCAGTATTTTGGGAAATGCTTAGTCAGCAAGCCAGCAAGATCCCCTGTGACCCTTTCCACAGGGCACCATCAACTGCAAAATTCCTAACACACTTTTAATCTTTCTGGCCCATTTACAGTAAGTCAAATCTGAATTGCAAATACATGTTTAAATTACAAGTGAAAACAGCACCAGAGGTGTGGCCAAAAGACACAGATTTCTCCTTTTTTCCATTGCAGTTGGGCCATGTAATGAGATTTGGATGTATCTTCACACAAGCTCAGAAACTCCTCTTTTCCATTGTTGTGATTGCCGGCCTCCTTTCATTATTGTTTATTCTTTCATTCATTTTCATTTCTGAGCAGCCTGCTGTTGAGTGTCCCAAAATTAGAGGCCTCTTGATTTGATCAGTGCCCAAATCCTGAGTGACGGGTTCATTGGTCTGGCTGGAAGTGAAGTCTTTCCAAGGAGTTAGGGGAAGTGGCTTTTACTGAACTACCTTCCTGGCCCAACAGAGGCTCTCTTCACAGTGGTCAAGCTCCACATGGCAGAAACAAGAAAGATCGACTTTGCAGGAAACAATGATATGAGTCAAACAGAGCCTGGAAAGCCCAGAAGTTTTGGCTGGGAAGAGTTATGTAAGAAACCCCAGTGGCTTGTGTGTGTTGGAGGCTCTACAGAGGGCGGACCAGTGGCCGCCAGTTCTTGGTGTGGCGGCTGGCGCTTTGTGGCGCTTCGGTGGATCTGTGGATCTATTCCTAGTGGTGTAATTAGAGGGACGCAGATGAAGTGCAGTGGCAAAGCGCTCTCTTTAACAGCTGCAATGTGTGTGTGCTTGTTTTTTTTCACGTCTCGTCCTCTTCACTTGTCCTTAACGATCCTTGACTTGATTATTAGGTACGATGCCAAGGTCAAAATACACACATGTTTTGATGGCAGAGATATTGTCCAACGACTTGAGCATTACTTTTGAGTATGACTGGCACTAGATGGAGTGATTGATTCAGTAACCATGGAAGTCACAACCCTCTGCTCTTTATTCTCTCAAACATATTTTTCTAATCAAGGGCAAGGGCTTCATATGCTGTGGTAGGCATAGAGTTCAGACACTTTACGTTATAAAAGTTGCAACACCACCATGTAAACATTCATAACAAGGTTTAGTCCTGCATTTAAAACTGTAATCTTTAAACTTGTGGCTCTCACTCCTCTCAAACTTTAAAGCTGAAATCTGTGTAAACTGTGTGCACCAATATCGACTACATTCATTAGTTGCAGCCATAACAATGTTATTAAATAACTTGCTATATATTGTTTTAGTTAATAAGCTCACAGCAACTGTCTTAATGAACATCACTGTGGACTTTGTGGACTGTTGTCCGCCTAGCTTCATGTGAGATGTTGAAGAGTTAACCACATCTCTGTGAAGATGTGCACCCAGCAGTCTGGGTGAAAGAATGCCAGAAGAACGCTTTGTAGAGAAACGGCTTCAGTCAGTCGGATCAGCTTAGCTCTATTTTCTCTCCTTCGGGTGTGATCGCATCACTTTTGGTGACGTTCTGTCCCACTGGTCTTGCTGGTTGCTCATGAGATGCCATTAGAGGAGATATTCTCATATTCTCACACCACACTTCTTTTCCCAGTGTTGATGATTGTTGATGTATATTTTACATTGTAGGTAGTGTGTGCTTTATTAGAGTTCTAAGGAGCTATTGGCTGCTGAATCTACATGCGCGGTCGTCACCATGGAAATAATGTATGTGTAAACTACCTTTACCGGTACTTTTAAGATTTAGAATAAGATGTACCTTTATTGATAGGTGAAATTCAATTTGAAACAGCAGCACAAGGAACAAAAATAGCCTAGCTGAGAGACAATAAAATGAAATGCGTTAGATAAAAATTGACTAATGAGTAAGATGAAATCAAATAAGAACACTATATACAATAGATGGATCTGTATGTTTTTGATACTGTTGTACTTTTATTATCAAACAATTACTTTTGATACTTAAGTGCATTCAATATCAGACATGTTTTAGACTTTATGTCAAGTACTAATTGTACCGATGACTTAACTATATAACTATTATATAACTATTAACTATTATATGAGCCAGAAGGTATTACTTTAAAATGATATCAACAACACCAAGTACTAAGTATTCAACAGCATCTCTTAAACACATTGTGTACTTGGATATTTTCTGGCATGGATGTTCCATATGCATAGAACTGATGTCTAAAAGCAGTAAAACTGTATTAGTCAGCTTTTTTTGCTGTCTGTACTGACATCAGAAAAATATATTTTATTTCAACTACATACAGGTACAGTATATTTCTTGTGACATGAACAATCTCTTTCATTAACTTTTTCAGTCATAAAAGACAACAGGCTACCACAGAATCAGAACTTAATTTTTGTTTAGCCATCTAAATGTTCGGAATATGGAAGTTTTGAATACCCCATCAAAGCTACGAGTTATGGCAGATGAATCAAGACTGAATCTCTCCCCACATGGAACTGTCCCATAAACCATATCCCTGGTTTAGTAACAGGCCGGTCTAATGAATAGCCTGGCCCGTTGAGCCTGACCATTGAGGCAGCTGTGCCGTGAAGGCAGCTCTCCATGGTGTAATAACTCTGTCTCTCCATCTTACTGATGTGTGAAAGAAACCAGGCCGTTGCCGAAAAACCCTGGACCCACACGCACATGTTGAACATGAGGGGAATTCCCACACGCAAGCTGCTTTGCTCGGCCACACATTTATAGCCACACATTTAGAATGGATTGAGTTGTGTCTTCACACCAAGATAGTAATTAGCACTCACAGCTGGCTCTGATGTGATTTACAACAGCTACTCTGCAGGGCTCTCTGTCTTGCCCTTTTCAGTATTTTGACTGGGGATAAGATGGGTTGTTCCTCTGAATCTGAACATTAGCTAGACTGCAATGATGTTGGGTAATGCTTTTACCATTGTCTAAGTACAATGGAACACCACTCAAAATCGTAATTCCTACTTGAAAACTCAGTTGTCTGATGTCACACAACAATCCCAAGTACAGTTAAAATAAAATGCATAATGGCACGTTCTTTCTCCTCTGTTTTGATTAACAGAGTAGTAACAGCAATAAGGCAATAAGGCTGTATTTCAATTGGGGTTCAATTGCGTGTACACATGCCAAAGTTGCCAACATTTTAGTAAACATTTGCTGTCATACACCTGGATGTAGGGATGTTAGAAATTCAGCCTGGAAATTCCAACCTCCAACTTAGACTGCAACGCAGCATTGTAGTACTGTTAATGCTAGCAAGATGGGGAGACCAAGAATTTAAATCAAACAAGAACACTTAGCATGTTGCCAGCTGCACATGGACCAGTAGCCATTCACAGAACCTTTGCATCTGTGGCAAAAGGAAAGTGCATGATTCAACAAAGAAGGTGAATGATAACTGATACATTTATAGGCCTCTATAGGCTAACCCATCTACATCCCCATCTCATGCATCGGATGATCCACAAAATGCTGTAAATGCCAAAACTGACTGAATGCTCAATAAATTAATTCAGAAATAACTTCAGTGACTCTGGTAGAGAAGAAGAGCAGCATATTTTAATGTTCTTAGAATATTATTCAAATCTAGACATATGGTCAAAGACCATTTGCCGCACCTGGGATTCAGTAATGGTAATTTCATGGTTTGACTGATCAAGCAGTACCAGTAACAAAACCTTTCCCTGAGCTAGATAACATTTCTGGACGTAAACCATCACCATTTTAGTGAAATATTTCGTAAGAGATTCTTGTTGGGCCCATCAACCTTGATCTATCTGTGAAATTTAAGCAATTACATTATTTGAAAAAAAAACAGTAACGCCTCAATAACAAGAACTGGTGAACTCATAATACATTCCCAGATATTCTGTAAGTCAAACCAGCTCTGACTAGAAGCAATGAGTAGTGATAGGGCAAACTCTCACGGTGCAGTCTCACTATTTTATGATGACCACTATACATGTACCAAAATGTTGAATGTGAAAAAAATGCAATTTAAAGCTACAATAACAAGATCACCACATGCATCCTTACAGGTTTATTATATATTATATCCATCCAATAACAGTGAGAGTAGGCACAATTCCATAAACAATCACACATTGGGCACTGAATGTTGAAGGCAGATTTCCTTACAGTAGTTCAGTGTAACTCAAGTGAGACGAGGCTTCAGGAAAATAGTAATGTAAAACAATGAATAGATTTCATCCGGAAAAAAGTGATAAGTGGTTACTTGGACAAAACTAAGGAGAGACACTGTACTAGTGACCATGACTCAGGGCA
This sequence comes from Diplodus sargus, assembly GCA_903131615.1. NCBI lineage: Eukaryota > Metazoa > Chordata > Actinopteri > Spariformes > Sparidae > Diplodus > Diplodus sargus. The sequence continues at coordinate 676,810 of CAEMYA010000041.1, forward strand.
AGTGGAAAGCTCGGCTGAGAAAAACTCATCCCAGTTTCCCTCATGCCCAACACACCAGACACCTCAGCAGTGTGGAGTCATTCACAGCCCACACAGTGCGGTATCACACAGTTCATTTGTAACTTCTTTTTGGTATGTGTGTAGGTGGGTGGTTTGGTGGGGAAGAGGTAAGTTGCTAAGATTCTTGTTCCCATGAATTGCGCACTGGTTTGTTTGCGTTGGCATTATGGAAAAGAATTAGAAAGCTGTGTGACTTGGAATCGTAGTCTTGATCCATAATTTCATGTAATTTTGATTTTTTTTGTCATACAAACTGAACACATTGTAGCATTAATAGTATAAAAACATGTCTTAACATCTCTGCCACATTACAGAATATGATGACACACACTGCCTCCATACTTTCTAGCACATTCAGGCCAATAAAATTGGGAAAGAACAGAAGTGTCCAAACAGCAGATTATTTCATGCTATCGATGTGCTCAAGAAATCAACTCTGCCAGACAAGGATTTTAGTACCCAAACTCTTCACTGATGAAACTTGAAAAACCTGAGGGTAGAGCTAAGTAAAGCTCAAATGTCCGAAAATTAAATGGGTTCCTCTGAGGAACATATTTCATGGCACTCTGCTGATTGTATTTTGTCCTTTTTTATTTAAATATGAAATTTTTAGCCCTGTTCTAGCACTCAGAGAAAGGTCAGGAGGTCGTCAAAACATTGGGATTCGGGACGATTATCCTCTTATACAGCAGAAATTTCATGGCAATCTGGCTCGTTCATGTTGACATATTTTAGTATATACCAAAATTCCAGATAGATGGATAGTCAGACTGACAAAAGTCCTAAACTCCCACTTCTAAAAGGACACATGATTGAAATTATGGGCAAAGTGACATTACAGGCATTGTATACTTGAAAAATATATATATATATACATATATATCTAGTATGAATTCTAGAAAATGGACAGTTGCATGGCTGTCTTGACTGGTAAATCCTTCACCCACTCAGTTTGCACGCATGTCCACATGAAGTTTACATTACTGTTTGTGACTCGTGACTGTGAGCTTATTTGCCAGATGGTCCATTAGATGCTTAATTTGACTGAGAACAGCAAGCTATTGTGTTTGCCTGTGTTGTGATTAAGAAATATTGATTTTGCACATCAGAAATTTAAGATATTAAGCATAATCCTAAATTTGAATCAACTGAACTTTCTCATGCAGCCACATATCTCCCTTCAAGTTGTTTTTCTTTTATATACATAGACAATCAGAGCACTGTAAAATCTTACCTGTCACCAGCAGCTGTGAAAGTTTTAAGGGATTTCATTAATTAACATGGATGAAACAGAAGTCTAAGAAGTTTAAGAGAGCCCGTGTAAATGCAAGGAGCTTACTTCTCCAGCCTCAGTGTCTGCCTGTTTGCTCAGAAAGGGTATTAAGTTCTGATTACAGTCCCAAATTTTTTATCAGGCGATGGTGGACAGGAGCAATTTGTTTTGGGGCTTTTAAACATGGCATCAAAGACGCCTGCCGTTAAAGTTCTCTCTAATCTGCTGTGAGAACATGTTTGTCCAATGTTTGAAAACCACAGAAAGAACACAAATGAAGAGTATTAGGACTCACTGGGAATTTGGATTAGTGGCAGTAAATTGGGGTTGTGGCTTTGGTGGAGGAACTCTTAAAGGTGAGGTTAACAGTGGCTTCCTTATCATTTTCACCTCCTCATGGAGCCTATTCATCCTCTGTTGTACCAATTGAACAGTCCTCTGACATTTGACAAAAAAAAAACAACCCTGTCTCTCCCCTTTTAAGCGATTCTAACAGGAAATGTGCAAATATGTAAATGCTCCATAAAAACAGACTTTAGTAGTGTGTTTTCCACTTAAGGTGATGAAAGAACAAGCCTGGAGCTCTGCCTTGAGAACAGTCACGCTTTGTGAACTTGACCGCTACGGTGCCTGCCCCTTGTGTGTCGGAACAACATTAAAGCCAGGCGAGTTTTGCCCTGTTAAAAGCTGGTGTTCCAGCATAGTAATATCAAACTAATGGCAGCTTCTCCGCTGGGTTAGCCGCACACACACCTTTTTTCATATCTATTAATATCTAAGTGCTCACAGGTGGTCTGCCTGTGAAGCACAAAGAAAAACACAACCCTTGGTTTCAGCCTGTTGTACATCAAATGAACCATAAGCACCTTTTCCCCTTCTTTCCCTCTGTTGTTTTCTCTGTTTTTCTTTGCAGCCTTCACCCTCACTTCATTCACCCCATTCCTTTGATCCTCCTTCCCTGACTGTGTCCTTCTCTTCTGTAAGATGAAGTATGGGTTAGAGGGGACATAAGATGATTGTTGTTGAGAGATTGTTGTAAAACAGAGAGAGGTAGTGAGCAATTGTGCCAATAATTAGCTAGCAAAATTCCATTTTCACTACCAAGTTTCAAGACACGCCACCACCTTGGTGTATTCAGAAGTGTGGCCTGTTGAATTTGTAACCACATCCAAAAGTGATGTCACTGGGGCCCACCTATGAGTTTCACCTGCACCCGGTGAGGAGTTAAACCACTAAAAGTCAACAAAGCAAAATTGTCAGAGGGTGTTAAGGTCATTGAATTCCCCAGAATTATGTTGTTTAGTAGGATAAATGTGCCTTTAAAACAGCTCACTATATGATAAATTAGGGTGTAACTCATTCCTGCATGTTTCATTATTATTAAGATTTTAGTAGAGCCCAATGAGGACATCATTCATGCTGATGTTATCAGCTGATTATATCTTATCCGGAAGTCCCCACTTGATTGGAAATCATGTTACTAACACTCTTTTTAGCCAAAATCTTCACAGTGGCTGCTTAGTTAAAATGTTAGACAAAGATGGCCCATAAAAAAATTATAGCCAAACTATCTGTTATAAACATCTGTCATAGATTCAAGACTGACTCTTCTGGTTCAGCATTGGCCTAAATTACTTGTGGTGTTTGTGCATGAACACAGTTTTCCTGTGCAATGAGGGATTGTTACCAACTTGCAGCCAATTTTGTTTTCACCTTGAACTAAAGGGTTTAGATAATATGACTAAACTGTTCATGCTCATGCTTTTTGTCCCATAGGAATTTCTTGTAGCTACATTGCTGAGTTTCTAAATTTCTTTCTCTAAAGTTCTTTTTTGAGTGAAATCTGTCATAACTGATGATAATGATTACTTTAAGTATGGCCCAAACTGTTACAAACCAGAATTATCTTTTAAGGGATGCATGTTATGGAAAGAAATTAATATTGACCAATATGTTGTCAACCAGATTGTTGAAACTCAAATATTTACATTGGTATTTTTGAATTTACCTTTATTGAGTAAATTCAGTTAGGCGCTTGCCAGTCTAGAAAATTGTCCGACACAACATTTAAACTAAGTTATACCTCTAAAATAATAACACATGCAAACTTGGATGGACTCCAATTAAATTCTTGGCCAAAAATAAAACCAGGTGTTTGTGTTGATAATTTCTAAAATAAATATGTAATTAGTCTGACTGTAGCCTCTCTCATATTAGAGGTGGTTGACTTTGGCTTGACCTCGTTAGCATCTGACTAACCCTAATTCCTACCCTGCTGCCCAGCGGAAATAAAACTGCTCATATATTACTGTGGTGCTGTGGTGGTGAGAGGATTAGTAGGGCGCTCTCCTCCCTCCTTCAATTAGCACTGTAGCGAGTAACCCTTGCAATGGTTAAGAAGAGAACACATACCTTTTAATCTCTCACTTATCTATGTAGTCCTCAGAAGGCTTCATAGGTTGGAGGCCAAACTCTTGGCACTTTTTTGAAGAAAGTACATTTCTTGGCTTTAACTGTAGAAGGTAACAGATGTAGGTGGATTGCTGGGTAGTAACGGTCGAAGTGGAGGTGGATGCATTGAGGGAGGATTGTGAGAAGATAATCATCCTTAAGAGTTCCCACATAGTCGAAATACCCATACCAACACTAACACTTTTGCTGTGTATACAGAATGCAGAGAGAATCTGTATTATATATGCCCAACATATGTGGAAGTACATACAGACACACAGAGTCCCCTTCCTCCCCCGGAATTGGCAGCCCTGAAGACAAAACCTCGTCTTACGATGGATAGTCTTTCATTTGTGTGTTGGGCTCATTTGCTCTGAAGTTTATGCATCCTGGTAACAGTAAAGCTATCTGAGTCCCCCAAGTACTCCATCTTGTAAGCTTTATGCCTTCCACATGGTTATAATTTGAGATTTTCCCGATTTTCAAAGCTTTTCTTGAGCCTAGTGTTGTTAATTAAAAAGTGGACTAGTTTTGTTGTGGCCTTTTGTGTTGCCAAGTAGGGAAATCACCGCCCTTTTTGTTGCTCTCCCCATTTCTTTCTTTGCTTTCTCCTCTCTCTCTCTCTTTCTCTCTTTCTCTCTCTCTCTCT
>CAEMYA010000041.1:681274-692637 GCA_903131615.1 Diplodus sargus
CTCTCTCTCCCCCACTCCCTCTCTCTCTCCCCCACTCCCTCATCCCATCTGCCTTTGTCAAGTATAAAGCTAGCCCCACCACTTTGTAAATGAAACATCCTCCTACTATTAATGGGATTCAGCAGATGTTTTCTGTTTGGATGGTCAGAGATGGGACAGTAAAGCCTGGAGCAAAACAAAACAAAAAGATTTTTTTTTGGGGGGGGGGAAGCAAAAGCAGATATTTATGGAAATGATTATATCACTTCCCTCATGTCCCATACGGACGCATGTCTCGCACACATGGCAAATTAGAGGTCATCCCTTCCAGTTAAGCGCATGTCTAAGTGCGTGTGCCAGCGATTTCGGTACTAAAACATCGTAAATAACACTGTAACCTCTGGGACGAGGTGTTATAAATAGGACGTGTCAAACCCTGCTCCGGCCAGTCTCTGGTTTCCCCGAAACCCTCTCTTTTCACCCGCCGAGCGGCTCAGCTACTTTTTAATTTGGCCTTCCCGCGGGCTAACCGACTGACGCCTCACGGCGAGGGCCTCTGTATTTCAACAAGGCCACAAAACCCCCAGTCTTCGGGCACTTGTATTCACAAAGCTCTCCAGCCTTTCTGAGCTGTTACTTTTTTGGAGCCCAGACTCTACCATCAGCAGAAGAGAAAAGGCGGCCCTGGCCAGAACACAGCGGCCAAGTCTCATCTGTCAGAAACCCAAGGGCCAGACTCTCCAGCCACTGGATGGGCGGGGCCCGACCAAAACAGAGAGAGCAGGACGAAAGAAAGAAAGAGTGGAGTGTGGGGGAGAGAGGGTTTGAGAGAGAGGAAGCTCCCAGATAAACAGACCGCAGCGCCTCAACTCCTAATCACCCTGCGCTTCCGTTTCCAGACTCTATAATTAGAAGGGCCCCGTCCCTTTTTTCTCTGTATTCCCAGTTGACGCAAATGCTTCTTGTGGCTTGGCACCTCATTTGGGGCGTGGGTTTTCAAGAGTTTACAGGCCCTGGGCCTTAGCTCTATGGCTTTCTGGTCGTTGTGATACAGCATGAATAGCTAACCACTGTCTTAATGCACACTTCACTTGGCTTCTCTTCTACTTCCCTTCCTCCACCTCTGATAATCTGCATGACCCCATCACTCATCCACTCTGTACCTCCCTCATTCCACCTCTTCATCATCTTTACATTTAACTGTTCATCAGTCAAACACAAATTGTAAAAAAAGAGGAAACCTTTCAACTCTGAGTGAATGTGCAAAATTTTGTAGCACACTTGGGTTTTTTCCCCCAGAGAGGGAGTGTTTTCCATCTCCCTCGCACGTGTTGCTGAATCCTTTTAATCTCATGCCATTATAGCCTCCTCTTTTCACATTTGACATGCCACCCAATAAAGCCTGGCCACTAATTAAAACCTACTGCAGCCTCCACATAAAAGATTCCATGGGGAAATACTCAGAGGAAAATTACTAATTACTTTAATATCATTTATGTCTGGGAGACGTCAAAAAGGCAGAGGTTTGGACTTTTCTTTTTTTTTTCAAATCTTACACTCTATCAGTGATGCTTTTCCAACATTTTGAGTTACTACCCAGTCTATGGGTTTCTGTGTGACATCTCAAAAGGCTTCTGGGGATGGGTTTTGGGTTGCACTTGAAAAGCAGTGCAGCGTTTTTCCCAACCAAGCCAGTTTAGATCTGGGTTTGTTCTGGTGTGGTTTGTTGAGCATGTTGTTTATGGTGAGGGCCTATACTTTCTGGAGTTTGACGAGCTTCAAATAAAACAGTACCAAATGAATGGGCCTGTCAGTGGGGGTTACACTTGTGCTGAGCTGTGGTTCAGTGTTTTGGTGAATCTCACTGCACACGCACACCCATGGCCATACACTGATGTATGAATGCATTGATTCCTTCTTTTACAGACTCTCATCATCTTGTCTGTCACTGAAGTAGCACACGACTTGAGCCCTGCTTTAACCAGACCAAGCTATCATGTGAGAGAAGGCTGCATTTTATGACAACGACAAACGATAGCTGGCTTTGTTTTAATGGGCTGGTTTGTTTGTTTTAAAGGCACAGTAATTCTGTCATGCTGTCTAGCATGTGTCCTGCACAGTTGGTAGTGGTGGCTGTCTTCGTGTGAGCTGCTGGAGTGACATACAGTTTAAATATTTGGGTTGGCCCGACTTTGCATCAGTGCACCAGTGTACCAGTGGAAGTTTCTAAACATCCTGGCATAATTTGTAGTGTGTTTTTGGTCAACTTTCACAGGAATTTAAATGTACAGTATTTTGCCTTTTCTTAACTCTACAAAATAAAATAAATTGAAATATATCCTCAAAGAAGCTGATATTTCAAGACAGTATTTGTAGTGTTAAAAGTATAAAAACTTTTTTTATTAATGTTAATTTGCTCCGGTCATTTAATATATCACTTCCATCAAGTTCTGGGACTCAAAAGATTCTTAGAGGCAGTGATATCCTGACTTTTAGTCCCTAAAATGAGTCAAGTTATAAAAGCAGTTGGTCCTACATTCCTCATAATCTAACTCAAAGCGTCTTTCATCAGAACCTCACCATCTGACAAATGGCCTCATCTCTCAAAATCCTCTACCCCAGTTCGTATCATGGGCTTTCTTTTTCTTTTGCAGTTTTCCAGGCCCCATTCGGGTTGACCCTGATGTCAGGATCACTGTTTAAAATGGCATTCATATTTGCTACTATTTTTTAATCTTATTTAGCAACCCAGCATATGGATAAATCTACCAGATACCATAAGACAACACACATTGTTGTAAAAATGAAAATGCCATTACTAGAAATTGAAACCAGCAAGCAGAAGAAGAATAAAATGATTCTCAGCATTAAGCACTATTAACAAATACTCTATTAAGCGTATAATAAAGCAAACAACACATGCACGTGAAACACTTCATTCATAGCAAAATAAAACAAGAAAATATGTGTTGGGAGTATATGCAATGTGGTGGGATGGGTTCCTAATGCTGATGACTATGTGTGTGTGTTTATTGTAGGAATGATGCTGGTGACTGCAGACACTCTGGGCCATGACTTTCACGTCTTCCAGATTCTCACCCACCCATGGGCCTCCTCACAGAGCGCCGTTCATCATCTCTACACTCTGCATCGTGGAGAAACTGAGGCCAAGGTGTGAGACACACACATGCACACACACTACAATCATCAACCACTCTAAACTGTGATGAGCATTTAAAGTAGACATTAGGGAAATGGTTGTTAGTACTAGAAAACATAACAACCAGAGAGCATGGACATGCAGTCAAATGGCTTAGACTTGGATCAAACCAAAACCTCTCTGGTCTAGGTAGTTGTTAATTAACATTATTATTGTGTCCCTTTTCCTCTCCCACTGCCACTTCATACTCACACACTAGTAAATGGTTTTCCAACATCTAATGAAATCAACCGTGTTTAAGTTGGCATGGAGCAAGTAGGTTTATCTGGAGAGGGCTTTATCCTGAATGGGTTCCTGATTTCCTATTGCACACGCATGCATTCACGCACGCACGCACACACGCACGCACGCACGCAACACACACACGCACGCAACACACACACACACACACATACACACACACAGAGGAAAAGGGACATTTAACAGTTTGTTAGAATTTTGCAAATGTTATGGTGTGGCCATACTAGTTGTTCTTAATGAAAGTACATCTTGATGAATAAAAATTAAAACAGTAGATGTGGACCAAAACGTTTGAATGGAGTGGAACGATGTTGTTTTCTGCTTAATTTTTGGAGCTGTTCATTCCCGCTCCCTCGCTCAAAGCTCCAGGCTGTTCTGCTCGTAATTGCTCTGGGCTCCACTCAGATTTCACCTCACTCCATGCAAATTGCTCACCGTTCACACAAAAAAAGAGAAATTAAATTTCAGTTTAAACTATAACCTGGTATCCAAAACCAGCGAAAACCACATTTTATGCAGTAATTTTTTCAACATTGGCCATGCTTTGGACTTGTGGTGTGAGCAGTATTGGAGCTAAATTGGAGTGGGATAGAGTGGAAGAGAAAGTGACACTCCAGCTTTTGACAAAAAGACGCTCTGCACACCATCCGGAATCCTCCCACTTGTGCTTCCCACTTGCTTATGCTGCACTCGCATGCTCTGGTGTAGACTGGACACTGGATACACAATATATCTGCATTTGGATTGATAGTTGATTTCTTTATTTATTTATGAGCTGAACAAGGACATGCAAATTAATTTGACTCTTCAACTTTCAAGTTAAGATATTTTGAGTCTCCTTTGATTTTTCAGACTTTGCAGTGCAAGCTAGAAGTGCTTACTCAACAAAACTACTTCAGGCCTTGTTCGGTTCAGGATTATTGACTGGGAAAACACACTATCACACACATCATTCTCACAGCCTGCCTATAGTTAATGTATGACCAAACAGCAGGTCTGCTGACTGGTTGCACACTGAGCCTGCTTTGATCAGGCCGGTTGTAAACACTGAAAGCTTGCCCGAGCCTAGTGCTTGGGCCAGGGGTTATCACCACACGCGCGCAGACACAAGCACACACACACGCAGTGATAAAGTCTTCAGTTAGGTGGGTGGAGAGACGCCTTGACTCCGCCGACCAAACATGTGGCTGGCTGTCAGTGACCCGAGGCCAGGTAAACAGACCTGCAGCTGATAACAGCAGTAAGGGTCTGAAGGAGGACCAGAATGTAGATGAGAGAGGAGCCACGGGGCAAACTAGAGAACACTAGTCCTTTTACAGGGGAGGCACAAACTTTGCAGCCCTACACCCTCAGCTGTGATTGCAACGATGTAGAATTAGGTTCATCATGTCTGATTGTGTTTTTAGATGCACTAAAGAGACTAGGCTTCTGTTGGTGCCCTACAGGAACCTAATTTCTGTAAATAAGATACCTGTTTACCATAATCATGGTGGTGGAATATATACACCTGACCAGCGATTACCGTGGCATTAAAACCTGAGTGTGATGACTGCAGATACGTTTAACTTTATAATGACATTAACTCCGGAAGTTACTATGAGGTAACGTGAGGTGAGTTACACTGAATGTAACATGACATACACACGTATATACATACACACATACAGAAACACACACACACACACACACACACACACACACACACACACACATACACATATACACACGCACACACACATACATACATACATACATACATACATACATATATACATAACTTTTTTAAAGAGAAAAACATGTTTTATTCTATTCTGTTTTATCAGTTGAATAACCCTAACTCTAACCCATTTGATATTGATTGTTCAGTACATAATTAAAAAAGAGGAATAACGTTTCAGTCAACTGTCATCGCCATCATCTTTGTATTCCTTTTCTAATGCAGAGACACTTGAGTTCTCTACATGTGTATGTTTGTCGTCTGTCTTTAGTCTTTAGTCATCTGTCCGTCTTTGTCACATCCTTATCAGTCATTCAGTGTTCCTCTCAGGTGAACAGAGTTTCCAAGTCTCTTGAACAGTTTTACTGATTAAAAAAAGTCAAAAGCATTAAACGTGTCTTGATGGCATCTCTCTGACTCCCGAGAATGTCATCAAGTACTCTGTGTACTAGGACAGGAGAGAGAGCTTTCTACCCTCTCTGGAATGTGCAGTCTCCATAGTTGCACTTGCATGTGACTCAATACAGTCACATTCCACCTTTTTTAAGATAACGTTTGACAGCTGTTTGATATCTGCATAGTTGTCACACTATGATTGTACAATCACAGCAACCTTTCAGGTAATCCCCTGCCTGATAAAATGGATTTGACAGTCAAGTCCAGGCACCCATTTACAGTTGGAGCTCTGACAGGTCTATTACGACCAATTACGACACAGACAAAGTAGCCCTTTCTCATCTCCAAGCCGTCCCTAATCAGCCCGAGCAGAGGTCAGGCCTCCCCTTTCACTCATTTTTGTGAAGAAAAGTTACTGTCTGGTATGCAGAGGATGCCCCATTAACTGTCATTGCTGGGGACAATTACCAAGTCTGACCTGGCAGAAGATTAGAGAGGCCTGCAGGTACAGAGCTGTCTCGCTGATTGGCTGACTTGCATGCCGGCTAAACTTTCTCTTGGACCTTTTCCTTTCATTTTCTTCCAGTATCATTCACTTTGCCCCAGCCGCTATTTTTAATAGCATGCCGAATGATAGATGCTGTTTCAGCACACTATCACCTCATCAGTCACCCTTTGTCACTCCTTTGTCTGTTTTCATTTTTTCTCTTCCACTCTCCTTTGCTTGTATTGTCTCTTGCAGCCTATCTGTCTGGTTTCCTGCATGTCTGACATGCCCAGAGAGATCCTATCTTGTCAAGTGTCTGCTCCCTGAGAGTCAGTCACTGTTTGAGGATGAGGACTAACAAACAATGCCATCAACTATTTTGTTTTTGAGACCAAACAAGCTAATTTTTACCTATGCTAAAAGTTATGTTTAATCCTCATACCCTGGTGGATTTTTATCAAGTACCTCAGGCTTTGTTTAACTGTGTGATAAACATTTTTATCTTAGTCACGCTTATTTTGGCAGACTGTAGTTTGATGCAGTTTATTCTCACTGTGTGTACTGTATTTCTCTATGTTGAGTGTTGGAGAATAGCAAATAATATATACATTTTATTTTTTGAATGAAATGGCGATGGAGTGAAGTTGAATGGAATGGCTGAAAACAAACCCGGACCAAATATCTGGGAGTTTGCAAGCATACTGTACAGCGTCTAAGTGGTTGTCCAAGTATGTTTATAGTTATATTGCGAGAAGGAACTGTAGACATGTATTCATTGGAGACGATAAGTTGAAAGTGAGCTAGTTCTTTTGGTTGTCAGTTGTGATTACCTTCAAGATGCTTATTTGTTCACCATTTTTATATGTCATAGCTGGAGAAATTATTTCCGGGTTGTCCATCCGACTGTTCCATTATTGTCAATGCGATATCTCAGAGACACCTTAAGGGCATTCAAAGGTCAACTTCACTGTGACATCAAAGTGTTCTTCTCTGGCAGTTATTCAATGCCATAACTCAGGAGCAGAAGGGGAGATTGCGACCATATTTCTAATTTGGTCAGATACTGAATAGGTGACACCAGCTGTTCATGCCCATCTTGAAACTGCGTTGATTGTGGAAGTCTTCTGTGCTGCTGGGTTACTTTGTGAAGCATCCACATTTCAGAATTTGTAACTTGAACATGAACACATACAAAGAGACTGTAACTTACACACTAAAAGATGAACAACAGTTATCTACAATGTGCTCTTTGGTTTTGCTGATATTGATCTTGAGGTGATTGTCATTCCATTCATGTGACAAGGTCCTCTGTACTCCTCTCTAATTGAAGACAGAATGTTTCTCACTGGAAATTAATCATTGGAATCATAGTGATCATGTCAACATAGTGATACATTCCATTCTGCCAAGAACTACACATACCTGGCATTACCTGTCATTATATTCTGTCAATGTCTTCACTACATATTCTACATACACTACCAGTCAAAGGTTTGTACACACCTTCTCATTTAATGTTTTTTTCTTTATTTTCATGACTATTTACATTGTAAAGGCATCGGCATCAAAACTATGAATGAACACATATGGAATTAATTAAGTGAAATAACTCAAAACATGTTTTATATTCTAGATTCTTCAAAATAACGACCCTTTGCTTTGAATGCTACTTTGCACACTCTTGGCATTCTCTCAATGAGCTTCATGAAGTCGTCACCTGAAATGGTTTTCCAACAGTCTTGAAGGAGTTCCCAGAGATCCTGAGCATGTGTTGACACTTTTGCCTCCACCCTGCGGTCCATCTCATCCCAAACCATCTCGATTGGTTTTAGGTCAGGTGACTGTGGAGGCCAGGTCATCTGGCACAGCACTCCATCACTCTCCTTCTTGATCAAATAGCCCTTACTCAGCCTGGAGGTGTGTTTTAAGTCATTGTCCTGTTGAAAAATAAATGATGGTCCAAAATGCAAAACCGGATGGGATGGCATGTTGCTGCAGGGTGCTGTGGTAGCCATGCTGGTTCAGTGTGCCTTCAATTTCGAACAAACAATGTCACCAGCAAAGCAGCCCCACACCATCACACCTCCTCCTCCATGCTTCATGGTGGGCACCATGCATGTAGAGACCATCCGTTCACCTTTTCTGCATTGCACAAAGACACAGACGTGGAACCAAAGATCTCAAATTTGGACTCATCAGACCAAAGCACAGATTTCCACTGGTCTAATGTCCATTCCTTGTGTTTCTTCACACTTTTTTATTTACTACATAATTCCATATGTGTTAATTCGTGGTTTTGACACCTTCAGTGAGAATCTACAATGTAAATAGTCATGAAAATAAAGAAAACATTAAATGAGAAGGTGTGTCCAAACTTTTGACTGGTAGTGCATATTAAATGAGTCTGGATAGAATGTAAATGTCATTCATCTGCAAGGTAATTATTCTAGTAGAGTACTTTGTAAGAGCGTTTTTTTTAAATGCACGTACCTATGCATCTTTCTACATTTCAAATTTAAACATCATTTGAGTTACCTGGGTTTGGCCTTTTGTATCCGGCCACTCCACCAAGTTGACTGATTTGTCTGGCATCATGACATGAGCCAGCAGTTTCTTCATCAAAAAAGTAATCAGCCCAATGAGCACTGAGTGGGGACTAATTAATTAGCCGATCAGTGCCATTGCCATGGACAGGACTAACACTGTTGCCGAGCTGTGCACTGCAAGGAGGATTAATGTCAACAGTGGCAACTGTTATAGACAAGGTAGACACTGCTATCAAGGCTGTCTATGTCCTGTCGATATTGACAGACACTGTAGTTTGTTTTTACTTTGCTCCACTCTTACAATTCTGGCAAAACCAGTAACTTGGCATGACTGTGCATTTGTGTTGACTTAGAATTTCTTCAATTCAGTGGATACCTGGGTGTGATTGGATAGGGAACTTTGAATACATAAATGGAAAATACAGTGAAGTAATTTCGCCAATATCTTTGTCTTATATTCCTACCTATTCCAACCAACTGTCCTCTGCCTCATGAACTTGTCTTGTCTCTGTCCAGGTCCAGGACATGTGTTTCAGCCAGGACAGTCGCTGGGTAGCCATCAGCACCCTCCGAGGCACCACCCATGTATTTCCTGTCAACCCCTACGGTGGTGCACCTTGTGCCCGCACACACATGTCCCCGCGGGTGGTCAACCGGATGTCTCGCTTCCAAAAGAGTGCTGGCCTGGAGGAGATTGAACAGGAGCTCAACAGGGCAGCTGCATTAGGAGGAGGAGCAGGTGGAGGAGGCATAGGAGGAGGTGGCTGCATCCTGGGTGGAGGAGGTGGCGGCATTGGGGGCCGCTGTAGCCCCATACCTGGCTTGTCCAGCAGCCCCTCTGGGTCTCCACTGCATGGTGAGAAGCTGGGAGGGATGAGAAGTGAAGGGCTTACTGATGTTGTGTGTTTGAAATTGAGCTCACATGGTTATATTATGGCATGTTTCAAATTGATACAACTCTTAAGCAGTTTTAACAGTTTTGACCAAATACTTCAGGTTTTTATTCTACATTTGATCTATTTCATTTACTGTATTCATTATTGACGTAACTTTATAATTTTGGCTCGTCAGGTATCCATTAACTGGTATTTGTTGACTTTTGGGGCTTAATATTACTGGCAATCCACTTGGCTGTCAACCATTTATGGACCTTTTGGAGCGGAGATCTAATCAACATATACAGTAGATTGCAAGAAAGTATATCAGTATGTATCAGATGGGCTGCAATTAACCATCACTTTCATACTGATAAATCTCATGGTTTTCAGGTAAATCCAGTTAGTCATTTGATCTATGAAATGTTAGAAAATCATAAAACATAGATTTAAACTCAGACAATGTACAATGCACAGCTATCAAAATAGTTGTTGATTATTTGGAAAAAAGTACCCTTATGAATTTGATGATCTATAACTGACTCAGTTTTGGCCACTGGGGACAGAAAATGAATAAAAAACCGAGGTCAAGAATGTGCAGTTAGCATATCAATGACTGACACGTTTTTACTATCATGTGCTTGCAAACAATAGCAAGAATTTGGAGTGTCTCTGGTCCCCTGCTGAATGAAGTCCAGTATACATTTTGCTTCATCTCAGTCTTCATCTCTAAGTTGTTCATCATAGTTTTTTTCGTTCTGAGTGGCTGCCTTGCAGATGTTGATGAAAGCTGAATTGTAAAATTAATGTAGGCCTACTGTAAAACCAAAACAATATGCATAATGAGAAGAGGCTAAAAACCTCTGTGGAGTTGCATAGTTCCAATATTCGAAGTAAAATCGTTACCTCAGACTACTGTCAAGTCCAATGTGTATGTGTGTTTGTGTGTGTTTGTGTGTGTGTGTGTGTGTGTGTGTGTGTGTGTGTGTGTGTGTGTGTGTGTGTGTGTGTGTGTGTGTGTGTGTGTGTGTGTGTGTGTGTGTGTGTGTGTTTCCAGTGAGTTGTCATCTTAGTAGCACTTTTCCAGGGACTCTGAACGGTCTGCCACAACCTTGTCTCCCTTGTTTGTCAAACACCAGTGCATGCTGCTCACACTGTCTGTGTGTCCACAGCTGACACAGATACACAATGCTAAGAACACACACTTTGTGTCAGCCGCACTGCTCGACCGCTGAGGTGTTACTCAGTGTAAAATATCACAGTTCTTATTAGTCATATATTTCCAGTAATATCCCTGAGTTTTTGTAGGTGTACTACAGCCAGGGTGAGGTCGAGAACTTGATAAACACTTCAGAGAAGCAAATGACTGGGAAGTGACCAATGGTTAATTTTACATAACACAGAAGACTGTACTTCACGACAAATTGTATACGCTTATTGCAAGGTTTCTAGAATACTTGAGTGGAAACCAGTTCTTTAGTCTATCAAAATATTGTGACAATGAAGGATACAAACTTGATATTTTTAAGGTAGGTTGAAATGTAAAGTTGAGGTAATCCAGGAAGCTGTTGAATATATAAAGAGATCCCAATGCACGAAAAGAAAACAAAAAAAATGCGACGGTAGTCAAACTGGTCTAATAGTAGGGATTTTGTTGTGAAATTTATATCAGAGTTGTTAACTTGTTAGTATCTCTTGTTGTATTAGACCAATGATTCCTAAGCTTTTTTCTCTGACATACCCCTTGATCCCTTTCAGATGAACTCAGGTACCTACGTGGCCCAATCTTCATTTTTGTGAGGATAGCTGACAGATCATATTGTTACCTGCCTGCCCCAGATCTCACACACACACACACACACACACACACACACACACACACACACACACACACACACACACA
>CAEMYA010000041.1:701583-719723 GCA_903131615.1 Diplodus sargus
TGTGTGTGTGTGTGTGTGTGTGTGTGTGTGTGTGTGTGTGTGTGTGTGTGTGTGTGTGTGTTTTAATGTAGTGTGGAGCATGAGAGGGCTTGGAATGTTATATGATTAATGCAGATGAAAGAAGATGGACTGTTGTGATAAAATACCTCAGTAAAAAAAGAATAAAAAGAAAAGAGCAGTATGAAATCTGCATTGACTGCAGGTCATTTTTATAATATTATGAATGTTTGGCCTGATCCTGATTTTCGTCAAGTTTCTCATAAAGACAGTGCAGGAGAGCTGTGACATGTCATTTACCGCGCTCTTATTGTTTCCTTTACTTCGGACCCTCAGTTATTTTTGATTGAGAGTTAAAACGTTAAAAAATACCTATATTGTCTGTATTGTTAAAAATATTTTACACACGAAATATGAGGTTCATTTTTATTGTTGTGTTGCTGCTGAAGAAAATTGTGATGAAATTCTTCCTCTTCTCTTTACTTTTTTCTTCCTCTTCTCTTTACTTTTTTCTTCCTCTTCTCTTTACTTTTTCTTCCTCTTCTCTTTGCTTTTGTCTTCCTCTTCTCTTTACTTTTTTCTTCCTCTTCTCTTTACTCTTGTCTTCCTCTTCTCTTTACTTTTTTCTTCCTCTTCTCTTTACTCTTTTCTTCCTCTTCTCTTTACTTTTTTTTCGTCGATGATGGTTGCTGTTCTCCTTGGGCGGCCAACTCAAACTAAAATATAAAATTGCCTGCTTAAAGTGCTTTTGTGCTTAATCTTAAGTGTCCTCAGCTGCAGTTTTACTTAGATTTGTCCATCCTTGCACAGTATTAATATCTTAAGAAAGAAAAGCCCCATTGGCATTCAAAACGCAATGTGTTCTGAAAATCAACTCAATTTATTTATTTATTTATTTATTTATTTTCAGAAATTATCAGTCCGGTATCGGTCTAATTCTGTGTCCTACAGTCTACAATGTTATTAAACAAGAGATGCACAATATGTATGGAGTGATAAATGATTGGCCCTAAAATGTGAAATGTATGTTATGGGCTATTTATCGTATCAGTGAAATAATAGCTGATAAATATGGATGATAAAACGCAACCAAGTTGCTTTTGTCGATTCGATAAGCATGACATCTACACACTCTGATGCAGTAGGTGGCGGTATGCAGCTTTAAAGCTGGTTTGCAATCTGCCAAAAAACACAAAGAAAAAGGAGAAGAAGAACAAGCGCAGCAATCAGTGCATGTTCTGCGAGGAGGATTTTAACAAAAAATCTTATTGTAGCGATTGAATATTAAACCAACCATCTCTTGTCACGGCATCTGAGCCTTTTTTTCCCTCAGTTGTGCATGTTATAAACTTCTTTAAAAAAAAAAAGTTAATTAAAAGTCAAATTATGATTTATCTTATCAGTGTTAGCTAGGAGTTGCAGATAGAGTGAATTGAACCCACAATGTATTGTTTTAGTCTTCATATTTGGCATAATGTTTTGTTTTGGCTACAAAAATAAGTTACAGATGTTTTTTATAGTGTAGCCAAGTACAAGACACTGAGAGCTTCTTCACATGTTCCTCTCCCATAAGTCTTAGATATTTTTCTTTTTTCATGCAAATTAACAAATCAAATAACTGATTAACAAATTGCCTAAAACTACAACACGTGTGCTTTTAGACACTCCGTATCTTGCCCATTTTAAGTGTTACTTTGTGAATTGGACAGGTTCAATTTCCCACTTAGTAATGTTGATTTGAGAAAAAAGAAAAAAAAACAAAAAAAACAGTCCACCCATGATCCACCCTCCCCTCTTTCCCAAACATCCAATCATGGCCATAACCCATCCCTATTTACTGTGAGGTACCAGCTCCTTGACCCAAATCAGATGATGGCTACACATACACACGCACACACACTTTTACACACTTGTACACACGCGTACACACACACACACACACACACATATGGTTGGAGTGTGGGTGTCATCTGATCCAGTGGAGCTGTTTGACCCACTCCCAGCTCTTCGTGCTGGAGACTCAGTGCAGTCTGATGAAGCCTTGTAAATACTGACATGCTGTAAACTTGCAGATTTGATTTCAGGGTGTTGTTGTTGTGTGCAAGAGCGTGTGTGTTATCGTGTTTGCATGCGTTCCTGTTCACATAATTGTTTTCTCATGATTATCTTTGCTTGTTTGTCAGAAGTGACCATGTGTATTTCTGAATGTAGACATGTTCTGCTTCTGTATTGTTGTAGAGTTTTTTTTTCCCTCCCGCCTGCTGCTTTTTCCTGGTCATTACAGCACAATCTGCCACGCCACTCGAATGCCATATACAGCATGTTACACACTGTAAAGTCTCACTTTTTCTATGCTCTCAAATTTTATGACAAAATTAGAAAAATCATGTCCTGGGAATTTTTTTAGAGCGTCTGTTTTTTTTAGCTGCCTGACATGAGAAACGTCAATAAAAACACAAAATGTTCAAAAAATGTTCCCAAATAGGGCTGTTAATAAAAACCTCCCCGTTAGCTTGCGGTTTGGGAGCGGGGGACCGGGCAGGAAGCCATTTTCACACAGGCCGGCCTGACCTCGACTCTTAACTCCTACTGAAAATAGCAGACAAGCAACATCGTCCTACAATGAAAGAAGAGGGGGGGAGGGAAAACTGAGGAGATAGATGTCTCTGCTGCAACATTACCTGAGAGGGAAAGAAAAAAGGAAGGAGGAGGAGAAAAAAAGCCTGATGTCTTTTCCACAAGTCTTCAGATTCCTTTGCAAAACAGTAAATCTTGTGAAGTTTATTTTCTTTGCAGCATCTGTGTTTTATAAGGGCTCTTTTAATTTGTTTTTACTCTGTCCAGTGGGGGATCCCCACTCCTTTTTCTTTTTTTTTCTTCCCCTTTTGTGTTCAGCCATTTTTAGCCCTCCCCTCTGTCTATCTCTCTCTTTTTCCTTCCTTCTGTTTTTTTTCTCTCCTTCTATTTCCTCCCCTTGTGGAAGTGAGTGTTTTAGTAATGATTCTTGAGGGAATTGGGATGGTAGAACAGCTTTCTCCTGCAGTCTGCAGGACTCCTCATTCTTCTCCTCTGCCCTGCTTTAATCCCTCCCTCCTCTAACATGTCTGGGAAACTTCAAGGAATGAATGGTAAGCTATATTTAACAAGATCTGTGGCAGTCAATTCTTTTTTGGAGGACCAAATAACCTCTAGATGTGATAGAACTACATTAATGCTGCACAATTTTAAATGAATGTATTTAAAAGGGTCCTACGGGTCTTGCGAATGTTCCGAAAAAATGTCCACCCAATCCAGTGGAAGATGAGCGATTAGTCAGGTTTAGAATACACAAAAAGAATAACTAAAATGCTGCTTAGCTCTGGCCAAACTGAAAAAAAAAAAAATCATAACTTAAAAAGTATTTGGAGCACAGCTATAGGATCCTACAAGATTAATTTTATAGAAATTTTAACATTAATTTTTTCAAGAAAATCCGTGACTAGAACTGAGATTCCCTAGGTGAGTTGGCATGGAATGACCATTATGTGTTGTCACATGGCCTACTCCTAGTAAGCAGTTGGCATGACTGAAAGTGTCAGATTTACAGAGATAGTTGGTGTGATGATTATTGTGATACTACAAGGATTCAAGATGAAAATCTCTAACAAAATGACGTAACAACAGTCAATGGACTCTCCTCTCGGTAGATGGTTTTCGGTGGGATCAGTCCATCAGTCAGCTCCTAGACAGTCTGTGGTGGGACTGGATGCACCGATATATCACGTCCCATAGGTGCTCAATTGGATCTGAGTCAGGCAAACAAGAGGACCAGTCAATGGCATCCATGCCTTTGTCATCCGGGATCTGCCGACAGACTCTGACCACATGAGGCCGGACATTGCAGTGTAAGGTCTGACAATTGGTCTTAGGATTTCTTCCTGGTACGTAAAAGCAGTCAGGGTACTGTTTGCTATGACATGGAGGTCAGTGTGACCCAATGTGACCCACATCAAGACTCTTCAACGCCTGTCATAAGTGCTCAGTGTAAACCTGCTCGCATCTGTGAAGAAAACGGGGCGCCAATGGAGGACCTGCCAATTCCGGTGTTCCCTCGTTAATGCCCGTCGTGCTACACGCTGCCGGGCTGTTAGCACAGGTTCCACTAGAGGATGTTGGGCCCTGTTGCCACCCTCATAGCATTTCTGAGAGTTCGGTCAGAAAGATGCACACTTGTAGCCTGCTGGAGGTCATTTTGTAGGGCTCTGGCAGTGCTCCTCCTGTTCCGTCTTGAACGAAGGAGCAGATGCAGCCCGGCTGCTGGGTTGATGCCCTTCTATGGCCCTGTCCAGCTCTCCTCGTGTAAGGGTCGGTCTCCTGGTATCTCCTCATGCTCCTGAGACTGTGTACTGGCCAAACACTCCACCTAAAAAGAAAGAAGAAAAAAAAAGGTTTTATTTTCTTGTGTAGCATGAAGAGACAGCAACTTTTTGGTCTTAAACCGTAGCCTTGTAAATGTGCTTTTTAAAATGAATTTTATTTATTTATATATTGACCACATTTTTATGTTGTTCCAGATCTAAAAGATTTAAATATGTTTTTCAGAGGGTAGTCTTTCTGTCAGCTGCTATATGGCAACAAATTAGATATTGGATTTGGCTTGTTTGAATTTAAGAAGTCTGCTTGGTCTTGCCATCCGTATGCACTCTACTGAATGCCATTCTGGTTTTGTTGGTATTTGTATATCAGTGCCATAGTATTGAAGTTTGACACCCAGCTCTAATGACAAGCAGTGACAAGAAAGCCATGTTTTCAATCACAAGGCCATCATCAGCTTATAGGTATTTGAACCGCAACTCTGCTCAGCACCATAGTGTTGTAATCAGTCATCTTTTATTTGAAGAAAGTGTGAGAGTTTACTGTCTATAGTAAAAATATTCCACTGTGAGAGAATTTTGTACAACAGCTTCAGAAGTTGCACTTTTAATGCTGTGTGATTACATTCAAATCCATTTGGAGCATGTGTGTTCTTGTTGGTATGTGTGTTTATGAAACCCTGATAAAAAAAAAAAAACTGCCTCGCCCAGCCTTCCACAGTGGTTAATCCCTAACAGAGGTTTCAATGGCTGATGAGGATCCATGATCCAAATACTGTTGCAGAGATTTTGCTTGCTTGAGTTTGGTTCTGTCAAGCGCAGTGATCAGCAAAGTCTTTATTACACACCACAACTATTGGCGTGCAGAAAGAGGTTTTTTTTTTATTTTTCTTTGGCCCTGGAAATAAAAAGTAAGCGCAAAAATATCATCTTCGATCCAAAAAACGTCTTCAAA
Source organism: Diplodus sargus (assembly GCA_903131615.1). Classification (NCBI taxonomy): domain Eukaryota; kingdom Metazoa; phylum Chordata; class Actinopteri; order Spariformes; family Sparidae; genus Diplodus; species Diplodus sargus. The sequence goes on from CAEMYA010000041.1 coordinate 706,888, forward strand.
TGCACAATGTCTAGTCGTATCCATAAAAGTATTCCCCTGCTGGGACAAGGTAGCTTTTTTCTCGTCTTCCATACTCTGCCTCCTCCTCTTTCTCAACCCCTCTGTCTCACAGCTGTAATATCATCTCCAGGTCCAAGGTCTCTCCTAATTCCCAAAGCATCAGCCTGCCTAACCTGCTGCTTCCTTACATCTCCCAACCCAGTTCCTCTATACACTAGAGGTTTTTTTTTTTTTTCCTTTTGACTGAAATATCTTCTCTGGCAGAACAATTCAAATAAGACAAAGTGTTTGTGTGGACACACACAGTCTTTGGAGCTTGTCCTGTCGCACGTCGCCTCCTCATTGGAAGCTTCCTGCTTGTATTGGATGCAAAGTAGGTATTAAAAGAGTTGAGAGAAACATGAGATAGCGTGACACGGGGCAGCTGAGGAGAGAGAAAGTGCGCGAAGGATAAAGAGAGAGGCTTAATGCGAGAATAGAATGCAAATGCTGTTGGGACAGGGAGAGATGGATGGATAGATGGATGGCTGGATGGATGGCGGAGAGCTGGATGGATGGTTGGATTAAGGGAAAAAGCGAGACGGGGTCAGGTGACAGTGTGACTTTTTGGCAGGGTCAGAGTTTTTTCTCGACGACGGCGACGGGGCTAGATTTGCATTGATGGATCTTCTTTCCATGGGGTTGTCATGTATCAGTGCTTGGGCACATCACGCCCCGGTCATTAATCAAATCATGGCCTCCGTCTAGAGCTATATGTCTGCCAGACGCCTCTCATCTGTCTACCTTGCTCTTTCACTCTCTCTCTTTCTCTTTGTAGTAGCCTTGGACAGCCTTTTCCCCTCTGGCATCCTTTCTACCTTTTTTCTGCACGGACTCTGTTTTTCCGTTTGAAATGATTATAAATAATACTCAGATACCTCCGCTATAGCTGAGAACATGTGCAAAGTCCATAGTTACATTTCAACAGGTGGTTTAGAAGGTGATTATGATGAGACCAAATCTTTCAGCATTAGCAGTAGTTTCAGAATCAGAATACAAATTTCTTTATTTGTCTCACAAATGGGGACGTTTCTTTGTCACAGCAGCCAAAGGACAGTAATATTGCAATAAACAATGATAATTGTCAAAATAGAAAATATAATGGAAATGTAAGAAATAGGAATAGACTCATATACATAATATAATATATACATAATATTTTACACTGTGAACAGTGTATTTGTAAGCGGTGTGTTGTTGTTAATAAAAAACAGTGCTTTAATAGTAGTTATAGTACCAGTGGCAAAGGTTATAGTGGCAGTACTGTAGAAGTAACACCTAGTCATACAGTAAATATGGCAAATGCCCTTTAATATTCAGGCCAGATTTTGTGGTCTGTTTTTTTTTTTTTGCATGTCTTTGTCTCCAACATGAATGTGATTAGTGGTATCTGAAATCTAAATGGCAATATTAAATTTTTGAAAAATAGTAAAGGTGTGTGTGCACACAAATGCATAATATGCAGAACATATTTACAGTCCTTTCATTGGATTTATAAAGGTGTGATTAGACATGGTTCTCTGTAATATATTTTAATCATTGTGAAATTGTAAACACATGGACAGGTCTGATTTTACTTCCACTTTTAGCCATCGTTGGATGCAGACACGCCCTTAATCAGTTGTTTGCATATGCCTGCTCCACCACTCTCAAATGAAAATAACAGCAACAAGGTGATATTTCTGAGTGACAAGAAAAAAAACACAAATGACATTCAGATTTCCTCCTATCCTCCTTCGATGACATATCTGGATTACCATGGAGACAACCAGGAGATTTGATTACTTCTCATACTTGTTTCGTTCTCAAAAAAACACAAACCAGAATGAATGAAAACAAACAACCCCCCCCCACTTCTTAGAAACTAAACCTTGTCTTGATCAATGTCCCTCTCTCTCCCGCCACTTATTGCCTCATTCTGTCTACAACACTCCACCACACCTACACAAACATACACCACCCACACACCCTTGCTGTCTGACTCTCCAAGTCTGTTCATGTATCGTCTTCTGCCGGGACGTGATCGCTCCTTCCACGTCTACTTCTTTTCACTTGGGCTTGAGTGACAGCAGGGTGTGATGGTTTAATCAACAGTTATCATCACTCTGCGTCTCAATCTGGCCACACCTGTTCAAAAAGTCCACAGCAGGTTTATTTTTAAGGGTGGGGGCTGATGAGGGATAATGCAGTTGGGCAAAAGTCTATTTTGAATGAGGATGCTAGATTCATCGATACTCCCACCCCGAGTCCTCACCCTCCTCTCCCCTCTTAGCTGAAGCACCGTTATGGCTTTTCAGGCTGCTTCCTGTACAGATTTGTTTTCTGGTCTGCCCCCCCTCCTCAACACAAAAGGTGGCTGCCCAGGCTCTGGGGGTGTAGCACTTTTGAAATGTGAAGGGCTTTCCTGGTACAGACTGCTGTTAGTCTGACCAAGAGAGGAGCAGAGGGGAATGAAGGACGGGTTTGTGTAATGGTCTCCTCTCCCCATTTGAAGGTCACACAGCATTGTTGGCCAGCGGAGGTCTAAGCGACAGGCCTTGGAGGGCCACAAAGCAGAGGTTTGGCAGGACTAATGAAACTCGGAGCTACACGTTAATGATCTAAAAGACTGGACCAAAACACTCAGCAGTCCCTTTCCGCTCGCATTCAGCCTCCTCTTGATCGCTCCTTCCAAATAATGACGAGGCACTCTGCTACTCTACCTTTATTGTAACCTTTGATGTCTGCCTTGTTTTCTTTGTCTCCACGTCCCCCCTCCCTCCTTTTCATTCCTTTATGTTACGAGACTGTCACTCATCTATTAAGGCAACAAATGGAACAAGGCAAACATTCAGAGAGTGTATTGTGGTGCACCCACAGGTTTGCTCTTTATTTCTTTTGAAAGCACTTGAACTTGGAATTTTTCTTGGGCTGCCGATTGTTGTCACTATTGCTCTAGGATTACAAACATATTTGTTTTATAGTCCCCATTTTTCTAACCCCTATAGTGAAATGTTTCTATGTGACTGTTTCTTTTCTCATTGTATGAAATGGTCGTCCAACCAAATTTACAAAAGAAACCCTTATGAGTACACTTACCTCTAGTAGTATATTGTGGCGCAGAAAGTTGCTTTTTTATTTGTGCAGTAAACGCTCTTGATGATAGTCTATGGGCACTGAAACATTAGTACTATTTACTAGAATAGTACTAGGCAGAGCACATACCTCTGCCAACACCGAACAATCCTCTTAATTCAGTCGAGTCAACTCAAATATCAAACTTGATAGCCCTGTAGATTTTAAAACAAACATACAGTAACTGCTTAACATGGATTTAAGATCACCAAATTGTACTCACTCATATTTCGCCAGCCACCTTAGTATGCCTAATATTTTTCGTCAGGGTTCATACATTATTCCCTGAGAAATCAGCAAAAATGTTGAAAAACTTGCAATGTGAAAATAAATTCCTAGTCTCTCCCTTCATCTGGGGAACAACAAAAGTTAATGGGGTCTATTCTCGGCAGAGGTCCATCATCCATCCCAGTTTCGTGAAAATCCGTTCAAACCAAACAACCAACCAATGGACAAGGGTGAAAACATAACCTCCTTGGGAAACGATAGTCCCTTCTCCCCAGTCCCCTGCTGCCCTGCACTCACATTGCTCCAGCTGCAAGCGGGCCGAAGCATGGTCACCTCATGTACATACGTCATCGCATCATTGCACAATAGAGAGCATCACAGAGAACATGACTAACTTTATTGACTTTTTGTGTCTTGTTTTGGTCATAGGTGGCCCTCTCACATCTCAGGATTTCTTTATTGTGTAAGGTGGTGTAATATGCATGATTATACTTTATGTCCACATTGAGCACCCGTCCTTTTGCTATCAACCATACCGTACCGGATCACACCTCTTCCAGTGGTGTCAGGGCCAGGAAAGTATACCATGCTTAGGCATCGTATGGATAGCCTAGTGTGAGTGTGCCCTGAGATTTGTGCTAGCCCGGTAAAAAAGAGGTCAGCAGAACTGTGTTTGTGGTATGGACAGCATTGAAAAATGACTTTCAAACAATATCCAACAGTGACATGTCATCATCAACACATGGCCACCAGTTTTTATTTGGATTCCTTCATCAGAAAGTGGAAATAGGTTATTGATTATTCCAGCTACAAACCTTTTGTGATGAAGTTGCCCAAACATGACATTATCAGTAACTGTAATTGTAGCTTTTTCAGCTTTTCCTAATTTAGTTACTGCTTTACATATACATATATTTTTTGTCAGTCTGCCTTTTCAAACAAACATTATTAAAATGTGTTTTCCATTAAAATGTAGGCTAAGTGTATGTGTTAAGTTAAATAGTCAGTGAACTAGTGGTCTCTCTGCTGATGTTGCCGGTTAAGGTCATTAGGCCTTTAAGAAGCCCTTTGACATGGCCTGATTAAGTTTGGCTGGAGCTGCATGAGATATGTGAGATGAGATGTGCTTCTTTGAATCATCTGTGTGTGTGTGTGTGTGTGTGTGTGTGTGTGTGTGTGTGTGTGTGTGTGTGTGTGTGTGTGTATTGAACCAGTGTGTAGGGCCTGTTGATTGGCCTTGATTAACAGACTGCCAGGCACTAGAAGCAGAGCGCGAGCCTTTGTAATGTAGCATCTTGAGTTGGTTATTTCCAATCATTCCACGGGAGGCCTTGAACCCGGGGTTATATGTGTTTGCGTGTGTGTGCATGTGAGGGGTTGGAAGAAATAAAATATACCGCACAGTACTCAAACGAGGCTTTCTTCTCTTTTTTTTTAAGAGAAAGGTGTTTCAATTTTGTAAACAGAGTCCTCTGGTGGTCTGCTGAATGCTTAGTCTGCAATTTAAAGTGAATGAATGGAAAAAGTGAATGAGTGTATTTTTAATCTAATTCAAACTGAGCAATGCAGACAATTAGCATCTGTAAAGAGCACTGAGCTGAAAAAGGAACCACTATGCAATGAAAAATGTATTATGTATAAAAGGTTGCTCCTGTATTCAGTGGGATTCTCAGTTTTCTGCCACCATTACCTGGCAAAGCTCATGATTGACATATTTGTCCATTATGTTCCAATTTGTCTGTTGTGTTCCTCTCCAAATCCATGAAAAGGAGAGTTCACTGACCTTGCTGTCTAGGGAACATCCCGTACTGCTCAGTGAGAACACTTGCAGTAATCCTGTATTTCTTTGTGTTTCTAGCCAAACTGAGCAGCCAGGATTCGTACAACAACTTCACAAATAGCAACATGGGAAACCCACGGCTGTCCCCACTGCCCAGCCTCACTGTGGTGCTGCCTCTGGCTCAGATCAAACAGCCCATGACCCTGGGCACCATCACCAAACGCACCGGGTAGGTAGCATACACATACACACAATTGTATTCTCCACAGGATGTCCAGTGTATGAAGCACATGTGTAACACAGCCATAGTAAAAAATCATCCTATCCCAGAATCTATAACTTAGTAGGACACGTTGCAACAGAGTTTCTATAGTCATTTATTAGTCACTTACAACAGTTGATTGAAAATACAGTATAATATTGTCAAATGTATGTGTAAATATGTGATTACAAACTGTAATGCGTCTTTACAGTGTGATAAAGGATTTGTTAATTAATTCTTCACTCTAAATGAAAATATACATATAAACAAGTTCTTCTTACTTGATTTCCTTCATTAACAGAAGTTTGCTCACTTCACATGAAGAATAAGACAGGGTTTATGAATAATTAATACATCTAACCATCTGACCATCTGATTTATTATCTTTGTATTACTTTGTCATCTTGCGATATGGCATTGTAAATTCAACATGGCTGACTGAAGACAAGATGCACCAAGTACCTCAGTGATAACTGTCAAATCCTTATATTCTCAGAAAAACAGACATTTTTTTCAATTTTGATAACATTATCCTTTTACATTTTTTTTTTCTGTGCCTGAATAAACAGCTGTCCTATCCAGTGGAGGTAATGCATCACTGTGTATATTCTGCCTATTTAGATTCCGTCTTTTTTTTGCGTGTTATTTAACATAATGATTTAATTTGCACTACTTAAATTCTTTTAATAAAAAGCAATATTAAATAGTCTGCAATGGTCTCCCTAAAAGTGTCTCTTTTTTTCTATAAAGGGGTCCAATGGGCAGAATATACCCATTGTCCACTGGAGTGGAAAGAATCATTTTCATTCACAGAAGTGAGTTGTGTAAGAAAAATAATACTAAAATGTGATTAAAAGTATTTTTAACATCGTAATTAGTTGACAAGTTGTTTTTACCTGACAGGTTTTTTAACAATCAAAAGATTACATTTTTCCTAAAATCACTTTTGTTGTCCATTGGTGCATTCAGGACATGTCCATACTTCATTCACAATAACATATAGAAAAAAATGTTTTTGATATGCTTTTTCACTACAACAAACACAAAACAATGAATTACCTCTGGTACCAACTTCAAGCATGAAAGGGTTAACAATTGTGTTATATTATGTCGCCAATCATTCATTATCTTTTAATATTAGTCACCACTTACTCAACAGCAGGATTTGTTGATTAAAACACAAAATATTCTTCCTGCTTAAAACTAGATTATATTTTGTTATATGTATTACATGTATTACATGTATTAATGGTTTACTAACAGCTTACAAATGCTAAGCAAATAACGTATTTCCTTATTTTGCTTGTTTAAGAATGTAGAACGCAGAGACGTAACAAAATACACCTTTCAGTATGCACAAAAAAATCATACAAAGTTTTAGAAGTGTTTAGAAATTGAACATAATCTTTAAATCTATGATTCCTTAGACCTGCTACATTTAGACTTAAGATTTTACTACTCACCTATCCATCTGCAGGATATAAGCTCAATGTACAACTATTGCTGTAACTTTTGCCAGTGATATGAAGAGTTAGCTGAACCTTTGATGAATAAATTGAGGAATTAGACTCTGAACTTGTTAGTCATGATGACTGTTTTCAAGAACTCCCTTTTGTTAAAGAATAGTACAACTGAAACATTTAAAATGTAAGATCTCCAGAAGGGGTTAGTTTACATGGATTTTTGGCAGCCTTACAAACTCTACTAAATTTACAGTTTGGCCACAGTTGAGGAAATTTTAAATCACACGCATTACATCTTGAGCTTCAGTCAATGATTTGCCGTCTTTATCCATTAATCACATTGTAAAAACACTGCATTGTGTCAACAGTGGCCCTGTGTAGGCCAAAGCTTTTCCTCTCAGTCATCCAACTCATGGACTCCTTTTGTCTCAGGCCACCACTTTTTTGCATAGGGTAATGAAGCACAACACACATGCGAACTTGTTCTGCGGGCGGTTTGGAAAGCAGATAAAACATCTCATGCTGATCAGGTATAGAAGTCAAACTTTGCAAATAATTTTAAATTGTACTGGTGTCATATTAAATGCAATGCAACCCTGATAGCTTAAATATTGAAACACGTTTCAACAAAAAGACAGTTCTGCTCTCACGCACCTCTGTCCTCTGTCTTTTCTGTCACTTGGATCTTCGCCATGCATTGAAATTATGTAGTTTTAAGACCATCAGCAACTACAGGCCTTTGCTAAGTGCATTTACATACAGTACAGGTGGTTCCACAAATATGGGCAGATTTTAATATTTTCATTTAAATGTAATTTTCATGCCCTGTTTGAATGGGAAATGCTATAATGATTCAGACAGACGGCTAGGGATTCATTACCCTGTGATATTTGATAAGTGAGCTTTGAGGTAAAAACAGAGACCTGATCCTGCGGTCAACACAAACAACTTAGGGCCATTTTCCAAATCATTAAGATAACCTGCAAAGTTCATTTGTTTGTATTATAGCTCATGGGATACTTTGTTGTTATTCTCTGGTATATTTGTTGTGATGTCCTGGTACCGGTGGTTTGCATTTGGTTTAGCAGTTGTGATATTTAACTTCTTATGATGCAGGTTTTTCAAGCTTTGATTGGTTTTAGGCCTGGAAAAGTAAACTATTTCCAAATTTACCCTCTACAGTATGGGAGATTTCAGGCTGGTTGTGTTCATTTATACTTATCATTTACTCAATAAAAAATAAGTTTTTCTTTTCTATGTGATTGGTTTTGTTTTCTCAGCTCTTTTTATTTTATTGTATTTGCTTTCTACGGTTTATTGTCTCCATCCTATACTAAACTCTCATTACTCTTCTTCTTGTTGACTTATCTATGCTTTTTCTTTTTTATTGACTTATTGGCTTATTTTTAAGGTGATTTACTCTCAAAATATTGTCAGTTACATAGTTTAGTTATTGCTGTAAGATATCTGGTACAGACTTTTTTGTTGTTGGTGTTTTTTTGTTATTTATTTTCTCTTTTGTGTGAAGGAAACAAAAGTGAACTGTTTTAAAGTCACCCAGCCCTTCACTATCTGTCGGTATGCACACATTTAATAATACTGATTTATAAAACAACCTTTAATAACTTTCTTTCTCATGAAGAAAAAAAAAAAACTCTTTATGAAAAGACTGCTGTTAAAAAGCCTTTTTTAGCCTACAACTGCCTTCTCAGTGAGGAGAGTTTTTTTTAGTACTTAGCCCGACAAAAACATTATTTTTGTGAAACATGCAATAATGTTATTAAATGTAATAATTAATGTGATTAGAAAAAAGTAATTAGATAAAGTAGAAACCATTAATTTGCTGTGATGGCCTCCCTCTTGCCCTCTCTGGACACTTTTACTCCATAATCTCCTCAGCATGTCGTGCAGAGTGGGCCGTGTCCGTGATTTAACACTATGGTCTTTGTAAGCCTCCACCTAAAAGACATCAGGAAATGCCACTGAAATATCTTGCAAACTGCAAGTTGCTGATCTCTCTTCAAGAGTCTCATTCTCCCACGCAACATTTTCTTTCACTTCTGTTTGAAAAAAAAATCGCACGTGCACCTGGAATGTTGCCATACTAATGAAGTAAGTAATGGCTGAGGTCTGAGGGAAGGCTGGTCTGGACAGCAAATGTACCCAATCCAAAATGAATAAGAGACACGACCGATTAACATTGGCCACTGTCATTGCTGAATGTAATTGTATTTGCCGATGAGCTGATGCCAGTCAATGAGGCACATATCAACCTAAACCAGTGTTAGGTCCATGAATCAGTGCATCCCTACTTATGAGGGTATTGTTTTAAACGTTATGATACTAATGTCAATATGGCTTGTGCATTTGATACCAAAATAAAACATTTTTCAGTATTAACTTTTTTGCCTAAATTAAATGCCTTTTGAAATTGGCAGAATTCTTACATGAATCAAGAATTATCAGATCAAACATTAAGAGCCTGACCATACATTTGATGCAGACTTCAATCAATCAATTTCAGTCAATTTTCATACTCACATTTCGTTCACTACCAAAGTGGTATTTAGGTTTGAAAGCCCTTGTGACAAAGTCACATGGGATTCTCTGTAAATTCAGTTTGTTAGTGAAAGAGCTGGTACCCTTTTTCTTTCTGTGTTCAGTGATGGGGTACCACTAAATATGTTGTAATCGTTAAGTAGGTTAAAAGTAGGTAAGTAACAGAAGTGTAGAATATATCAGCACTTGTTGAAATGTGCTCTAAAAATACCCAGATGTAAGGGTGCTCCAGCCATCTGGACACTAAAGAAAAGGGAAGTTTATTTACTCTACTTTAATCTATAAATGTTCCTAGCATTGTGAAATCACCATTAAAACATTGGTGAAATTATTTTTATTTCCATCAAGAGATGTCTGTTACGCTGCAGTCAATATGAGCAAAACCAAAAAATGGCTGCCATGGTTCAGACAACCGAGCGTCCATGTTGTTTTTTATTCATATCCCTCAGCTACAATGTTTCACTTTCCTGAGAGAAAATGGGTGCAACAGATCTATATAAAACACACCTTGTTGTCAACTGGAGTAACGTCTGTGTCTCCGCTCTGCTCCGTATCTGTGTGGACTCCAATGAAACAGACAGACAGCAGGCGAGATGAGAAAGGTGACCACTAAACAGAGTGAAGAGCCTTAAACTGTAAAATAAGTTTAATACATAGACATAAAAAAAATATTTAGTTTCCTTTTTTACCGTTCAGGCTAGTGGTAATGAATGATCATGCTGAAAATTGTCACTGGTCAATCGATCAGTGCATCTCTAATTCATTGCTTGTTTGAGTATGCACATGGGATTGCTTGACAGTATGAACAAGAAAGAATATAGCAGGCTTCATGCCTAACCTCTCTTTGTGTAAGCATTCTAATATTCCACGCTTTTCACCCATTACACCTGGTAATGAAACACCTCAAACAGCTGTATTGGCTCTTTGGGACATTATCAGGCCTGGTGGGCTCCTTCATCCATCCGTACAGTCCAGAGGAGGCATCAGTGTTAATGCATCAGGACATGCAGCTGTGCGGCCTGCTCCTGCATGCACACAGCTGCACCAAGTCACCAAATACACACGCATACACACACACACTGAGTGAAGCAGCAGGTTTTGCCCCTAGAGTGGGGGGTGATATCATATGCTTTCACGCTATACTTGCACAGGAGTGCCCAGGCACCATCTGTCTTGTCTGTGCACCCAGCCCTCTCTCTCTTTCATATGTGTGTGTGTGTGCTCGTGCGTGCACATGTGTGCGCACGCGTGATAGAGAGAAAGAGCGAGAGAAGCGTCCGGCAGCTGTATTTACACCTGTATGAGCAGATCCCTGTTGGCAGGGCGACAGAGGAACACACCAGCTGCTTAACCTACATTCCCTACCAGGCTGTCTTTGTGTGCACTGTGCCATGACACACACGCAGATAGACATGTTGATGAAGCTTTTGCCCTCTTTGTTGGACCAGGCCAACTCCAGAGATACCTTCATAGACCCTGGCTTGCCTACTTACAGACCACCAATGTGCAAATTGATGCTGTTTGTCTTCAGTAACTTCTTATTTTTCACATCAAAGAAAAACTCGAAAAGTTCATGCAGAGCCCCCTCCTCTCTTGATTTAGATTTTGGTGTTTTTCCCCTGTCGAAGTGGGGAGATAATGTAGAGTCGGATGTGGCTTAGCATCCGCCTGATAACCTCCCCCCAAGACGAGGCCAGGTCAGGGAGTTGAGGAGCACAGCCAAGCTTCTGCTTGTCCTCAAAGTCTCCTGGGAGGCCCGAACAAGGAGAGGAGTGTTGGCTCTGACCCGACCTCTTGTTTCCTGTTGGCCAAATTTGGCAGAAGGTTGGCCCCACATGAATTAAACCCCAAAAGAAAAAAAAAATACATTGGTGACAAAATCAAAAGATACTCTTTTGGTGAAAAGTCACTGTTAGAACTTAATCTGTGAAAAAGACATTTTCAAATAGTCAGCTCTGAGGAATTTCCACTTGTCCTTTGTCACAGGAGTCCTGAGGATAGATTTGACTTGTCAAAATGCCTGTCTTTGATAAAACTGGGATTTACACACAGACAAACTATTGCACACTTATCCCATCTACACACAGTCCGACTTTAACACAGACAAATGAAAATCCCAATGGAAAGATTGTCACACACAAAGCAAAACATCACCCTTGACCAAATCCTGCTGATGACATTTTCAAGCAAATGCAGATAGAGTGCAGGCGAGGTAACGAGAAAGACAACAGAGAGAGAATGAATTAGACCCTGTGACCTGCTGCAGATGTGCCCTCAGATTACTGTAATACGTATGTAAGAGCCAGCCCAGTGTTAGCCTCACTGAGACCAGAGCTACAAAAGGGCTTTAAGAATGCAATGCCCAACATCACATGGCAGCAAGAGTAAACCATTTGCACAAATCACCTCACTTCCCTCTCTTTTTAATGGCCCAGGCGGAGCTGCTATTAGGGCCAACGGGTTAAGAGATGAATGTGTGAACGACTATTCTGCGGGAGTGGGGTCGTCACCCTCACAGGTCGATTACTCTCGCTCTTTCCCCCTCTCTCCTGACTCTCTTCCTCTTTCTCTGCCTCCTCTCAGTAACACACCCACTCACCCCTTTTACTCCACTGACCCATGTTTAACTGATGTTTCCCAACATGCCACTGACCTGTGTGCGACTCTTTTCCACCGAACCTCTTGGATCAGGCAGTGTGTCATATAACTGGGCGGTCTTTGTCTACACTGTGGTCAAAACTGTTTACTGCCAGCACAACACGGTGGACAGTTTTCCCAACATGACCTCATTCTTTTGTTTTATTGTAAGCAGTGTGCAGTTTGACATTTTGATTTGTAACACGGAGGCTCAGATGCTCTGCTTTTCATCTCAACAGCACATCTATATGTTTCAAACAGTTGGCTTTGAAAATTGAAAAAGAATCCACCACTTCTAGCTATTTTATTATAGGAAATTTGCTTTTTGAAAATGAAAAGACCTCTTTGTGCAGCCTAAGATAATAAATCACACTTGACCTAACAATTAGAAAAATTAGGGCCGTCAAGCAAATAAAAAATGTATCTAATTCATAGAGCACAATTCAAATTTTAGTTGTAACATTTCTTTTTCTTTTTTCTGTAATTAATTGATTTTTTATTGACAGTCCTGATAAAAAATACACACATTTGTAGGAACCACTGCTGGTTGGATGAGGTAATGCAGACAATGTGGAGGAGGCTGCAACAACATTTTTCATTGCAGTCCGTGACACACATCTATAGGCGGACAGGAAATATTGAAGGAGAAAAATGGGATGACATGCAACGAAGGGCCCTAACTGAAACTGAATTAGGGATGTTTTGATTACATGGTGTATGTGTATATATATATATATATATATATATATATATA
>CAEMYA010000041.1:720415-744081 GCA_903131615.1 Diplodus sargus
CAGTTTAGTTTTTACTTCGTATTTAGTTTTTCTAACTTTCTTTCCAACCAATACATTACACCAACAAGTCCCATTTGGATTGTAATTCGTCTGTGTTAGGAAAATATGAGAGAGAAATTCTAAGTGGCATCATGTAAACCCCGAAGCCTACTTGGCCTTTGCTACCCCCTTGGAGATCTCACCCCATTCATCCATCACTCTCCCACTGGTGTCCATCCATTTACCCAGCTGGAGGCCCAGAGTGGGGGCTCAGCAGGTTTGATAGGCTCAATGGAGGGTAGACAGTAGAGACTGTCCAACCCCCTTCTGTAACTCTTTGATAAGTGGCAGTTTACCAGGGGCCCCCATTACACCAACAACTGTGTTCATTTGTCAACTTGCGCTCCAGGAGTAAGACATTCCAGGGCAAATTGTTGCTCCCTGTCCCCCAGTTACATTTTTCTACACATCCATGTACCAAGACTAATTGAAGAGTGTGTACTATCATTGGGAGGGCCCAGGCAGATGCTGTGAAAGTGATAAAATAAAGAAGCGCTGCAGAGTGCTTTGGTTGGATGGGGATTCTGTTTTTCATGACTTGGGGAGGTTGGCTGGCAGGGACAGAGTTCAGTCTCATCGGACCTTTATTGCTGCAGGGAAAAGGCTTATTTACTGTAAACTGTTTACGGAGCTCTGTCACTATCTCTGGACATGCAGAATAAACACAGGAACACACTCCCACTCCTAATGTCTTGTAAACATTGGAAACACGCACAAACTGACAGATAGATAGAAATACACCCTGAAAAAGACACTACACACGCAGACATGCACACACACAATGTGTACTTGTTAATGTAATCATAGTGAACACACATTTGTCCACACCCTCGCTTCCAAACAGACTCGCACATTCACAAGACAATGCACGGCCAGAAATACACACTCATACTAAAAAAAGAAGCACATGCAAACACAACTCCTTGTCTCAACAATGCCAGAGTGCTGTTAGTTTTATTGGTGTCCCTAGTTATTATACAACTTGGATAAACTCGTCATACTCTTTCCTAATTTCAACAATCAGGACTGTTTCCCATATTTTTTTCTGTTTCATATTTACTGCACATGTCCAGTGCCTTTAAAGTTGGGGAGAATAAAAAATGAAAAAAAAATAAAATAAATAAAAAATAAAATATGACATATGTCTCAAGAAAAAAAATCAAAGTCTGTGGACATCCTGCATCTGCCAAATATATGGTATCACACTTTACAGAGCAGCTTGAGCAGATGAATCGTCAAGCCGTCCCGCAGGTTTTCAAATCCATCTTAGCGCACAGACATTCTGTTTCCTGCCTCATATGTGTTGTGCACTTAAGCAGACACGTCAAAAAGTATGTAATGTGAAAAGTGTATTTGCTCAAGTGTGCTAGTTTAATAATGGTTTTTCCGTCTATCTCTGTATCCCCCCACCCCCTTCACCCTCCCCCCACCCCCCTCTCATGAAGACCCTACCTCTTTGGGGCGGGATGTTTTGCCATTAAAACTCCATGGTGAGTTTTGCTTCTGCCCTCCTTGGCTCCCTCAGCAGCATGCAACTGTATACACCGCCACAGCACACCACCTCCTTTACCTCTCATTTGTCTCCTGGTGTATTTTCAATACATTCCGCAAAGTTTGTGCCATCATTCCTCAGGGGAGCCTCCAAAGAGGAGTGTTTCTTACTTTCTCATCTTTTTTTGTGCCTTTTTTTTGGTTGTGTTTTTTGCAAACCCTTCAATTTTTCTGTGTATGTTGAGCTTTTGTAGTAGGATGATTCAACATGTTGTCTTAGAGCCACAACAGTACAGAGTGAACAGAGGAGTTTTGTTGGATTCAATACTTATATGCAGTCATCAGATATCTTGTATCACCAGTTATGATTTCACATTATAATTAGTACCTCATCTTTGAGTAACAAAAAACAAAAACAAAAATGCATCCTTTTGGTCTGTATCATATGTGGTAGGTTAAAAAATCATATCGCTGGGCTTGAGTGCAATGCTATAGCAGTTCTTGTCTGGTTACCATGTGGTTTTTTGAGCCACCCACTAGAAAAGACATCTCTGTCTTCTTGTCCTTTTCTTTCTCTTTGTTTAGACCCTCCATGATATTTTTCCAAGAATAACGTCTTTGTGTAGAACACATGTTGTTCAAATTTTCCTTTAGCCTGCCTTGGTTAAAGTTTTTTTTGCCCGTCTGATGTTTGTTTGCACGCAATAATTGTACATTGTGATATTCTGATATTCTTGTGAGCAGTGTCTTGTGTGGATATAGCAATGTGAGTGATGTGTGCAACCCTCTCCTACAAAATGTTTGTTGCTAACTTTTTGGGGTAATTTTAATTTTTAATTTAAAGCTGCACTAATTGATCATCTGTAAGTAACAGTGGGAATGTAAAAGAGGTTGCTCAAAGTGATGAATCGACAGGAAATTATCACCCCACAACGCAACTCCTCTCTGCTGACAGATCTGCATTTTCCTAATATTATCGTTTTTTATGTGGGGTTTATGTGTGGGATTTCGTCATACAGATTATATGCTCTGCACCAAGGATCAAATGTTAGAGGATGCAGCATCTTCATTTTCAATAAACTTTTTCTTTATTGGGGGCTGAAGCCAAGTCTCTTGTCAACGCTGTCTCATGAAATCAGATGCTTACAAGCTTTTAAAAGAAGCCCCATTATGACAGAGTCACTTATGTAGAGATGATTGAGTGGCTCAGTGAAGTGAACTTTTTCCTTCCCGGCTCCCTGCTCTCCAGCTCCTCCCAGTTGACTCCATTCACTTTAGAAAATGAATAGCATGTGGTGCCTTCCCCAAGTCTTGGGTTTCGTCTTTTGTTGTGGGCAGTCACTCATACTTTTTAATTGAACCTTTTTTCTTTCTGTCTTCATCTACCTCCCGCTTAATCTAGGCCCTTAGTGATTTCAGAGCATATACTTTTCAAAGGTACACATCATTAGCATTGGAATCTTGACCCTTACAATGACTGCCTTCCACTCAAATTGGAGCTAGCTAAACATATTGTTTCCCTAATAGTACACATCTTGAGATGTGAGCTATGACAACCCAATTGCCAATTGCTGCTTTATTGTTTAGCATGCCCTCTGAAACCTAGTATGCAGACTTCAGGTAGAAATGTTATCTTATTTAAATCCTATATTTCCTGTTACTGGATACCGTAAACTATATCATGCTGGCTCAAATTTCCAATTTTCTGCACTGTACAAATAATTTTGGGTTTTTTCAACTTGGAAGTCTAAGTTCAATTGCTTCCTTATGTATTTGAGCGTACTTAAAGTGGTCCTATTATACTAATTCTCACGTTAATACTTTTATCTGGGGGTCCTAGTAGAACAGCTATACATGCTTTAATAAAAACAAAAAACACCTAATGTTTCTCATTTGATGCATTGCTGCAGCATCCCTTTTTATACTGTGTCTTGAATGCTCTGTTTTAGCTTTAGAGTGAGATATCTTGCCTCTGTTGAATCTTTGGTGAGCGTTTCACATGCGCATTACTAAGCGATAAACTTAAGATTTTAAGTTAAATCAGCAACTTTTCAGTTACACTGAACAATATTACCAAAAATTTGATTTCCTTTTGCCCAGTTTCAAGAGTCAACAGGACAACCAATACTGGTCTATTGGAGCTACTAATGCTTACCTTTATCATAGTTAGCACGTTTTTCATTACTGTTAAACAAGTACCATAACTTGTATTGAAGCCGTTGTAAGCATTGTCGTTTTAGCTAACTTCCTGTCTGTTCTGCATTTAGCAATCCCCTCCCTTCTCTTTACTGTCAGAGTTTAATGTTCAGTGTTTACTTCCTATGCACCAATAAGCAAAGTGGAGCAGCTTTAAATTTCTATGTTCTCCGCCTGTGGAACAAGCTTCCCGAGTACCTGAGGTCTGCTAAAATGTCACCTCATTTAAATCAGGGCTTTAAACATTACTGTTTATTGTGGCTTTCCAATAAGGTAGATAAACAACATCTCTTTAGTCTAAAAAAAAAAAATTGCTTGCTTTTTTTATTGTCTTTTAAACAACATTTTATTTAATCCTAAACTATTTATTTGCTAACTTTCGTGTCTTTAGTGTCTTTTTAATTTCAATTTTACCATTGTACCAAACTTGTATCGAACCTCGACTTCTATATTGAGGTTCGTACCCAACAGTGACTTCTGTGTACCCTTGTACCCCTAATGTTAAATTAATTTGCAAAGATAAGTTGATTCCACTAAATTCTGTAAGGATTTTTTACAGTGTATGTATTTTAAACATCTCATATTTTGTTGAGATTTGTGTTATATACATAATTTCACTCCAGACTATTTAATGAACTTGGAAGCCTTGTATGGCACAGAAGGTGAGGTAAAAGCGAAGGGGAAAGGAAAAGGTTTAAACAAAAAAAAAAAGCCCTTCAAGTTTCTCCTTGAACATTTGATGCCCTTCTCTTCTTATTTTCCCCAGTGGTTGTCATTAGCTCTGTGTGTTCGACACAGCCCCAAGGCTGCCTCTTTTCCAAGGGCTGTTGTAAAATAATAAATGTGATGCTGAAGGATGTGTCCTCCACATGACTGCGCTCTCTCTCTCTGCCTCACTCTGTCTTCCTTTCCCTTCCTGGTCGCAATCCGAATACCGGCTCCTTTTTCTGATTTGAATTAACCATATGGCCCACAATCGGCAGCCAAACGACAACCATACAGCTCTTCATCATTGGATTGCCAGCTCAAGTGAGCTCTATCATATTTGTTTACTGCGAGGGCCCAGAAAATAAATGGAAGCTGCCAGTGGACTTCCACCCCCACCCCCCCCCGGAGGCGCCTCACATTAGCCCTGGACATAGTAATGCAAAGGGACTTTGATGGTTGATGTCACAGATTGAATTATGCCCTTGAGGAAAAGCTATTAGCTCAGTCAAGAGTCCTCATTTGTTAAATTAAAAGTGGAAATGGCATGTGAGTAGTCTTCAGTGAATTAAAGTTGCAAAGAAAATGGATTCCACCCCTTACTAAAGGGCAATTGTACAAAGGGAAATCTCGTGGAGAGAGAGGGGAAAAGGAGATTTGCTGTTTGTTTAGTGACATCTCCTTCTCCTCTCCTTATTTTCTTTTTAGTACATTTATTTTTCATAATTCATTGATATCGGGTTACATTTTTTTCGGGACTTGGTATCATTTGCCAACTTACTCCTTTACCGCTGGTCCACTCCAAAACCTTGTTGGCCTTGGTATGGAAAGCAGAATTAAGCCCTTGTCTCCTGGTGCTGTGCCACTCTGTCGTAAGGGCAGAAACCTCAGCACTGTTAAGCCACTTCAAGTGAGATCAAGAGGAAAAGGATGATTTAAAACACAGATGAATAAACTTTAGTGGTCACTGTACCCAGAGGAGATGAGAACCAAGCTATGATCTTTGGTCCCGTTGGCAGGATTGACGCTAGCTGAGGTCTCTTCAAAGACGCCCAAACCTCGCTCATCAGCCATGAGACCACAGTGGGGAGCCAGTATGTAGCTTGCTATCATACTGGCAAGTGTATGTGCATTGGTGTTTGATTACATACAATACTGTGTGTGTGTGTGTGTGTGTGTGTGTGTGTGTGTGTGTGTGTGTGTGTGTGTGTGTGTGTGTGTGTATGAGAGAGAGAGAGAGAGAGAGAGAGAGAAGTCAATCCTCCCCTAATGGCTCCAAATGTTGATCTCCTGTGCCTCTTAAAAGTCCTTTCTCACTGATTTGTCATCCTTTGAAAAAAAAACAGTCAGATTTAAACAGTGTTTTTCCTTGATTTATTATTCAACTTTCATTTATATCCAAAGTCAACATGAAGACTACGAAGAGGTTAGAATATCTTTGAGTGTAAGTTGCTGTGTGGTATATTCGTCAGCCCCAAGCTCTCACCCTTGAAAACCAACATCAGCCTGAACTGGAATAGGATTTGTGTTTCCTGGGTTATTGAAACCAGTAAACCACAGGGCCTTTGAGGGTTTAACATATTTTCCAGCAGTAGGAGAGATGGAACACCAGGGTTTTCAGCAATTAAACACCTCACTATAGAAGAACTCAAGTCGGGGATGCTGATCCCTCGTTTCCCCTATTCCCTTACCTTTTAACAGGCTTGTTGCCATTTAAGTATGAATGGATCATAAAGTACATGTGTCTTTTTTAACCTTAACATGTTATACGTTTACATTCTCTCTCTTCTATTGTATTTTCCCTTTGATTTCCCTTACTCTGGTCCAGAATTGTCAAGATTGAAAGGCAGAAGAAAGGGGACACGCTTAGGGAAAAATGGCAGAAATGAACACTCCCTCATACCTAGCTGATAGATAACTAGACCTTTTGTTAAATGTTTTATCTTCTGGATGCACTGACAGACAAATAAGCCTGAGGAAGAGCTTGGAGGAGAAGACAAGGGCACCCTGGAGTTAGCCAATGCAATATCCTGAGAGTGACTTTATCTCCACTTCCATCTTCCTTTTACAGACGGGGCTTACTGTGGATTTTTTTGTTATTCAGCCTGCTCCCCTTGACCCAGCACTAATAAATACAAGCAATGAAACTTCTATAGAGGCTTTTCTTATGACTAACTTCACCATTTCCTTTTTTTCTGATCCCTCTTTCACACGTGTTGGCCAAACAAAGACATCAGCATGTCCTTCCGTCCAGGTAGTAATTTGTTAGGTGCTGACAGTCTGGAGAGAGGCAACAGACAGAGAGTTTTTACCAGCAACACGACTTTTATCACCTTGCACTTGCACCAGTTAGTTGAACTACTGGACACAATATTTTCCCCTATAAGCATTATTCGAACAGCAGTCTTTACAACATTGTATTACATACAGTAATTTATTTAGTTTTGCTATTTTCACTAGTCAGCCTCCTGCGAAGCAGACCTATCTGGATTGTTTGGATAAGAGGCAACCGACTCCAGCAGGCTGCACTGCTCTGACAAAAGGGCTTGTTTGGCATTCTATTTATGCCAACCAGTGCCTCCTATAGTATAGGAAAGTTATAGTAGCAGCAGTTTAGACCTGCTGAGGTAAATGTATCAATGTTTTCATCGACAATACATGCAAATGTTGCTGCGATTTAAACTCTTGCACCACCTGTAGACAAGAGGCAGTGGTGCAGTTATTTTGTTCTTTTCTAGGGCTGTTTTCTTTGTGTGTTTGAGATTATGTTTAACATTTTATCTGCTAAATTATATAAAATAATACAAAATCAATACTGATGCTTATACATTTTATAATAAAAATACAATCAAGCGTTTGGCTTTGAAGCACGACCCTGTAGCTTTTCCTGATTTTTGAAATGCAGCATATTCAGTTCATGTATTTACAGGTACAACCCCCAAAAAGTTGTGACGCTGTGTAAAACACAAAGGACAGGATATACAATCATTTCCAAACAAAATTAATTTACTGGTAACATTTTAACTAAGTGCTCTTGAGCCCATAATAATATCCTTTAAACAATCAAATCTTTGACAAACTGATGAACCTTGCATCATCCTTGCTTGTGAACAACTGAGCCAAATCCTTGCTTGTGAACATTTAATGCCAAATCATGGAGTCATGCTATGCGGGGTCGAGATGAAGTCTGAACAAGTGAGTCTTGAGTCTTTTGCAGAAGATGGCGAGTACCTCTGCTGTCCTAACATTGCTCAAGAGTTTGTTCCACCACTGAGGCGCCAGAACAGGGAAGATTCGTGACTTCACTGAGTGGACTTTTTTTGCTCTCAGGGTTAAGGTTATGGTTAGGTTAGGTCACAGAGGAGGGGGGTCACATGGGGGAATTTGGATAGATTGAAACAAGGCATGGTGCAGCGTTCTGGATACTCTGCATTTGTCACAGAGGCTGTGAGTCTAGCCAGGAGCGAGTTGCAGTAGTCCAGGCGGGAGATGACCAGTGATTGGAATAGGAGTCTTTTGTGAGGAAAGACGGGTTCCTGTGGATGTTGTAGGGTGCAAATCTACAGGATCGAGCCACATCATTGTTGTTGGGGGTGCAGGATAGTCTGTTGTCGAGGATTACGCCCTTGTTCCTTGCAGCAATTTGTAAATGATTGCGATGACACAAAGATCTGGCGTGCTCCATAGCTCACCTGGTATGTGCTCCATGTGCAAAGGCTGGCAGCTTAGCAGCATCTTGAGTTTGATTCCAAATTGCAGCCCTTTGCAGTATGTCATGGTATCACTTATGTTACTGCTGTTAATAAACTCACAATTTTTTTTTGCAAAGATCAGGCACTTCTACTTACATCCATTTTAACTCACATTTGTTTCACCTAAGCCAAAAATATAAAACACATTTGCACAAAATGCAGAAACGCCGTTGAAAATTTAATGCAGAATGTTTTGTCTTTTTTTTAAGCCTTTGCTTTGTTCCCAACTAGTGAGTGTAGACAGAAGTGAGTGTGTTGCTTCCATACCCGTGTGGTTTCCTAAGGTCAATGTTAAGCACCCCTGTGGGAGTGTGTGACACCACCTTGAGTCTTCAAGCCCACCTCATGCCTGATCTGCTTTGACCGTGTTTTACTGTCCAGGTTGGTTATAAGGCTGGACAATAATACCAGACCCTGCTACTGTTCTCTGATCATTACCATATGGGGAACCCTATTGCAGCTGAAAACCCTTTCTGTGTCCGCTTCCTCTCAAACAGTCCTGACATGCTTAATAATCCCAAAACTCTCAATACATTCTCTCCTGTGGCTGACACAAAGTTAAGCAGCCAGAGAGGGCAGCTTGGATGCTGATGTTAGATGCATGTTCCATTGAGAGATAAATATTAATTATTATTATATATTACATACCTTGTAAGTTCCTCAAAACAAGAAGTAAACATAGTTATACCTACTGTACATGGGACAAATAGGAGAAACTCTCATAAAGTACACTAAAAATGTGATAAATATTGATCACATCGTTCACTAGTCATCAATGCAGATGAACTGGCGGCCTGGAAACACTTTCCCTGAGATTCCACCAGATACATGTCCACTGCGTTACGGCTCTGATCCGGTCTTGCTCCACCGTCCACCGTCTGGCAACCCCCACCGTTTGCATTTTAAGTC
Organism: Diplodus sargus; assembly: GCA_903131615.1. NCBI lineage: Eukaryota > Metazoa > Chordata > Actinopteri > Spariformes > Sparidae > Diplodus > Diplodus sargus. The sequence continues at coordinate 729,508 of CAEMYA010000041.1, forward strand.
CGCCAAGGCACAGTACTGTGGATGGCTGCAGGGTGTCAATTAACGTGTGATGTACTGACTCCTATTCTAATTAATGCGCTATACGCTGTATGTGGAATGAATTGCATCGCCATCAGCTGGATGCAGAGACCTTGATGTGAGAAATGTATCAAATGAAACAAAGTCTGAATGTCTTACTTACAGCACTGAGTGTAGTCCTTTAGGGCATCATCATCTGAGCACAACAGGATGGCACCTGTAACTCACAAGCTGCAGTAAATAGCCAACTCTATCGGACAACAGCACAAGTGGGCTATGGACTATGTTTTTGTGGAAATCTTGATATTGATTTGGATACAATGACATGGCTGCCTAGCTAGTCTTGTTGTTAAACATACAGTGAAATTAAATTTGCTGTTCGTCAACCACACGCATTGCTATTGCTATTGACTTTAATCTTGTTAGAATCAATCTAGCTTTCTGGCTAACAGCTGAGCTGAGTGATCTGTGAACATGTACCTCCCATTGCGAAGTTGTATCTAATGTTCTTTTTAGTGTAGACTAGTGAACAGGGTTCCCTTATGGGATTGTGATGCTTGTTCCAGTTAGTCAAACTCTCAAGCGACAAAGCGGGACGATGCCCGACGAGGTGTCCATAATCAGGCAACAATCTGGAGGAGGTTCTGGCAGTCACATTATCAGTAATGCTGGATGGTGGACACCTTGTCTGGCATTATCCCTAACATACAAGATATTTATATGATAATAACCTTTACTACTTTAATTCAAAATGTGCATCATACCAGGTAAATTTTAGTCTTTTTCAAACTCTTCAAAGCCAGTACCAGTAGTGTCTTGCATCAACCTACTTTCAACCTGGATAGAGTTCTTGTACATCTGTGTGTAGCTGATGAATGCAGCTCATTTTTGCATGGTATTGCAGTATGCTGTGCAAAGAGTAAAGCCAGGGAAATCACAGCAGTGGCATATCCACTGCACTACCACTGTGGTTTCATTGAAATGAATAAGGAAGAATGCAGTTTGGGCCACCATTTGTCTAAATGCAACCTATAACAGAAGCGCATTTAATTGTTGTGCGTCTGTTGTCTCACACATATCTTCCTTTTTCAGATAGGAAGATGAGCTAGAATGGTGGCTGAAGTGTGTATAGGGGACAATTGAGCAGGTGGACATTTTGTAATATGTGTTTTTGTGTTTTGGAGTGACCTTGTTTATTTTCTGAATAACTCATATATCAACATTTGTTGATGAGCAAAACATTTTTTTCCCCCCACAAAGATCGTTTTTTTATTTGCAGGCATTTGAACAACCCTTTGCTTAGCTCCTTGCATGCAAAGCACTTTTATACAATTTGTGTTTATTCTTTGCAATTGCTTCTAAGGCGTTCCATTCCTTGTGTTATAGTGTTGAAAATCATGGCTTCTTCTGAATCATTCTGGTTGTTACTTTTTATGGAACCAACCCAAATTTAAATCTTGGTCTCAAAGGTGCTACATATTTCATTTTGAATTCAGTCCTTTGGCGGATGAATTTAGAAACACAGAAGTGAAATACTGACCATTGCTGGTTTAACTTTTGTAGTTCATGTTCACATTTTCACAAAAATTACTAGATTTGTTTACGGCTTAAGAGAGGAGGTGTGCTGCTCTACTGCAACATGGTTGATGGGAAATACAGTCCTCCATTGGAAATAGCAATTCTCTTCTCTAATTTGTCTCATTGAGTTACAGTACTACAATCAGTCAATCACAAGTAATTTGTATTTGAGATATTCAAACCTCATACAGTACATGGAACACCCCTAATTCCCAAACACTGCAGTTAAGTTTTTATCTTGTGTCAATATTGTACCTTTTTTTCCCCTTCCTTAGTAAAGCTAAGCCGCCTCCTCAGATCTCCCCAAGCAAGTCCAGTGGAGGAGAGTTTTGTGTGGCCGCCATCTTTGCCTCATCTCGATCCTGGTTCATCACCAACCCAAACATAAAAAGAGAGAAAGGTAAGACCGTGCTCTCAGTTGCTTGTCAAGATCCTGGCAAAGTCAAAACATTTCTCCCCAAAAATGAAAAACATATATAATAAATGTCCATATAATAATATCCATATAATAATCCATACAATATCCATATAATAATCCATATGTATATATATGGATACAGAATCTTGACAGACATTTAACTACCTGCAGTTTCTAGTTCATAATAAAGAATCAACAACTTGACTACTTTTTTAACAGCCTTCCTTTACATCCTCATCACAGATCAGTCCAGGCAGTCGGTTGTTGACTCGCTGTATATCATCAGTTGCTACGGTAACTTGGTGGAACATGTCCTGGAGCCCCGACCTATTAGCACTGCTCAAAAGATTAGCGATGACACACCTTTGGAGCTCAGCACCTGTCCAAGGGCCTGCTGGACTCTATCCAGGTAACACTGTGTCCTGTGTCCACTCTATCCTTGAAAAAGTGCCACTAATAAGTAATGGCTCTCATAGTTGTTTTATCTTTTGGACTAGGACACCACAGTGGAATGAGCTGCAGCCACCCTTCAACTCCAACCACCCCTTGGTGTTGGCTTCAGACCTGGTGCAGTACTATCAGTATCTTCTGGCTTGTAAGTGTTAAACAAACCCTCCTGCCAAACTCTGCATATTTTGCATAGTAAGTACACATTTTGACATCAAGGTACGCTCTTACAATATGTCGCACAAGTACACAGAAAGCTGATGATGCCCTGTGAATTTGGCAAATTGTGTAACGGTGCTCAAGTCAAATAGCAAGAGGCAGCAGCATTATGCTAACAAGTTGGTAGTTGGCTGAATATCAAAAAAAGAGAATCATAGCCTTCAACCACTAACAAAACAAAAATTTGCTACTGAGAATGATTGACAGATGTATAATGTCATTTCTAGTTAAGATCTGCAAATTAACGGCAACAGGTTGACTCTGTTTTCACCCCTTTCGTTCTCACTTCTCATTTTGGTTGGGGTTCCCTTAATTGAGAACGGTTCTTTGAAGTCATTATAAAGGTAAATGGACTGGGCTTTTGCAGCTAAGTTGAGTTAACATAGAGATAGGTCCCAAAATGCAGTATCAAATGGCCCCGGTGCAAAATGATTTAAGACTGTAGTATTGATAACTTCTGATGTAACCAGTTCCTGTATCTGTGCTTTTTCAAATTTTATTGTGATTTATAATCACAATGCAGCCTCTTGTCATCCACATACACACACGAACACAGACACACAATAATTTAAGTGAACAGCAGAACAGAGAGGCTGTGGCGAACCAGGTGAAGTCAAGATAACTTAAAGATTACAGAAGGTGGAGACATCATGCAATTACACCTTCATGAGTCATAAGTCAGTACTTTATCAATACATTTGTTAAACAATCCTAAACACATAGAAAAGTGATGTTTAATCCTCTGTCTGCAGTCTGTCGCCTGTCACTGCTATGTGTTACAAAAGCACTGTGAGCTAGCTCGGTCTGTATGTAGTCCAAATATTTGCCACAGATCTTAAAATGTGGCATATATCTGTTAATTTAGCTACTGGCAGAGACAAACGTGCCCCTTCATCTATCTACCAGGTAAATGCAAGCAGTGCATCACACCAGTAACAGCAACAGAGACAGTAGGAGTGATGTCAGTGTTCGTCATTCTTCCCAAATGTCATTCAATATTTTGACATTTTAGTTTTATTTCCAGTTTATATTGTGACTTTGCTGTTATAAACATTACTATGGCAAACACTTAGTGACATTTGAAATATAGATAAATGGCCACTACTAGAAGTACTATTGCATAAGAAAGTATTGATCTGCTACAAAAGGACATTGAAATACCAACATCAATGCTCTTGATGGATTTGCCTGAACTGCATGTACTAAGTTTGCTCCTACGTCTCATAAAATACAGCTCTTGGTATGTTTTATTTCCAGAGGCCAGTGAGACCATGTATGTTTTTTGTATTTACTATTTGCATTAATAGTCAAGGGGGTAGCCCCAAATCCCTGCTGATTTTCCATGTTGACTGTGTTGAAAGCCAGTCCTCAGCCTGTTAGCGGTGCCACATGCTGAGGAGAGACCTTACCAGTAGACAACTATAACATTTACTCTCTCAAAGACAGAGAAAGATACTTTTACCATTGCATATCCTCTGAGCCCTGTCAGAAGTAATCCTAGTTCTTCTGTTTGGTTCTGCACCTTGAATCTACCCTTCCCAGCCACAGTACACGCCTGCTTCAGGACATGCCAGCACAATACTACAAAATGCCGGACTCTCACCAATTAGCTGACACCCTAAACTCTATCTTATTCAATAATAAGCACAGAGCAGTGAGCACTTTAGGTTGCCCTCTGAAAGGCCAATTCGCATGTATTCTCAAGTGCACACGGATGGCCACACACGGAATCAATCCACCCCCTGGAATAAGCTGGCGTTTTGAGCTCCCTCCATAATTATAAACACACAAAATCTGTAATTAGCTCTTGCGGCTGCTCCAGGGTAAGTGGTGGCTGTGTTTACCCTAATCTCTCTACTCGTCTCCGTTGACTTCTGCAGTGCTCCAGGTCTAACTGGTAGGATATTTTCTCAAATTAGTGCTAATGGTCTCTCCTAGTGTCATAGCGATGAGGACACGCTGGGGTGACGGGCATGGGCGTCAGCTTTCTCCACCATTCTCTCTGCCAGAATGGGCAGTGGGACTGTGGCTGCATAATGAGAGAGATTCATAGCATTAACATTTACATCCAATTAACAATAGCCAGATAACACCGCTGTGTCTCTTTATTCCCCAAACCAACCAAGTGTGAACCGATGAGAGGTCAAGACGCTATAAACATAATTGTTCAGCCCTCTACCCACTTCTTGTGCTCCTGCCAGTTTCCCTCTGGGCCAGTATCCTATACACCACCAACAGTGACCGAGTTGCTCTTGGAGTGCCACCTTCTATTTCTGCGCTTTGCACCCGAGCACAGACTCTCAACGTCCTGTTTCTCAGCATGTTTCCCATTGCCAGCCCTCTCCTCTGCCGTTTCCTCCAGGGCTTGGCAGCGCAACAGAGAAGTGATCCAGGAGAAAGAGTCGATTTGACCTTAGGATGAATTACAGCACAGCCATACGCCTCTTGTCCAGCTGCCTCTTACTGAGCATAAAGATCATGCTGCTGCAGAGGAAACTGAAAAGACACATTGTTCTTACTTGCAGAACAAATTGTCCTATGTAGATCTAATTTACATTGTGGATACAACCATCTGAAGAAAGAACAAATAGCAAGAGAGGAATCAACACAAGGAGGTTTAGACAATAAGAGCAGAAACAGAAGTAGTGAAAGAGTCAAGGAATGAGGCTAATAAATCTATGTAAATATCCCCTACAACTAATTGTTGAACAAACAATGACTGTCTCCCGAAAGGTGGAAACGAGGTGGCAGCGCTTGATTGACAGGCAATGGTCTCCGGTCTCGTGGCTCTATATTGGATGACCCAGACTGATTAAAAATGCAGTATGCAAGGAAAGGAATAGGAAGGGGAGAGGAAGGGCCAGGGTCAGGCCAGACCGGAGCCTCCAGGATGGGATGATAAAAGGCAGCAGTGGCGCCACTTCATGGTCACTATCTTCACCTGTCCATCTGTAGGAGCTACTGGCAGCACTCAGCCTCACAGAGGATGGCAAGTGCATCACTGCTTTGGAGAGATAAGGAAGAAAGAGACACACGTTATACAGTATACCCACAAATAGAGGAGATGCAGTACAATCTGGCTAAATAAAAGCAGTCTCAAGCCAAGTCTTTAGTGTTTGGGGAATCCTCTATCTACAGCTGAAGCAGAGTCTCATGATTCCTGTTTTTGTCAATGTGGGAATTGGACTTTTCTTCTGGCCCAAGGTGCTGGAAAAGGGCAATAACATAATAACTACTCTAATCTAATCAGTAATCAGACTTTTTATTCTGAGTGAGTTTTTTCTACCTATGATTTTTATTCAATATTTATCAATTGGTCTGCAGTATGTTTTCCAACACCTCTTCCCCTTTCCGCAAAGTTGCTCTGAAGCAAACAAACCAGTGAATAATTTACCACCTAGATCTCTGGCTGGCTCCTTTGAGCCTGGTGATGATGGCAGAAACAGAGGCTATGCTTTTTGGCCTCTCTCCCCCCACCCCACCCCACCTGTCATATAATGTGCTAATTGTGGAGACTGACTGACTGGCTGGCTCGGCCGCTCTCTTGGGACTCGGAGGCCCATGACAGGCCAGCCACAGTTGCCTCGTCAATAGATCTAATTGCTCTGAGAGAAGGGCCAGAGTGAAGGCTTTGGACCATCAGGCGTTTGGTAAAGAGAAACCATGGCGCCATGACTGGGTCAGTAATCAAAGAGAGGCAGAGAAAGGATGGGGTAAGTGTAGCGCTGGCTGAATGAAGGAACTGTCAGTCAAATACGCCTTGAATGATATATAATGACTAAGCTATCCCAGTCTGTCAGTATGCCAGCACCTATCTGCCAGAGTACTACTCAAAAGAGGAAAGTGAGAAGAGAGGAAAGTGAGAAGAGAGACAGGTGGAGCAGTCGAGAGGGAGCACAGCAAGTGAAATGTCTGGCAACCAAGTGTGGCAGTTCAATCTAAGGGGGGAAATAAAAGACTAATAAAATGAATCTTTAAAAAATACAAATGAAAGAGATGAAGGTGAACATAGAAGACAGCCCAGACAAGACGGCTATCCTCTGTCCACCGTGCAGCCAGCACTCCAGATCTATCAGATTGTTAGCCCCTTATCTATCCCTGGAGATCGGCCCGTCCGGTCCCTGGCCCAAGGCCCTGGGAGGTCGGGCTACATCAATACCTAGGCAGCCTTTGTTCTTGTTCTGACTCCCTGCTTCACTGCTCTGGCTAACAGGCCGCTGGCTACCAGCCTTCAGCACAGCAAAACACCACTCTCTTCACAGTCAATAAAGACTGTGACACAGACAACTCCGTTCCTTGGTAGTGTAGGGAAGATAATTTTTCTGTTTATGTGAATATGCAAGCGTATAATCATCAGATTTGTTATTAAAGAAACAGACTCAAAACAAATCAATCTTCATTCATTTTATTAATCAACAAGGAAGTTATTATTATGAGTCATATTTTATCAATTATACTTTGACACTGACCATCATTAGCCAATTGCGTGTGAGTCACGGATATATTGATAGATTTTCTTCTCTTTTTACTGCCATTGCTGGTTAGAAGTAGGTTCTTTTTAGTCACGCAGTTCTATTTTTCAGGACTTTCATTACAGACACATTCAGAAAATACATACAGGTGTATGAAATATGAATACATTAACAAACAAATTAATAAATATCCCCCACAAATATTTATATAGAAGTGCAAAAATTGTACTTTATTACTGCATGAGAATACAAAGCATTAACAGTACTGCCCAAAATGTATGTCAGATTTAGAGACATGTGATGTAAAAAAGTTGTCAAAAACTCTGATGGTTAACATATATACTGTATTGTCTCATGGTGTTTGTGTCATGATTGTTCATCCCATATCCACCAATTATTTGTCAATATTATCAACCTTTTCTAGCAAACAAGTGAACCGTCGCTACTCTATACTATAGGATGAACCTATTAGCCATGATAGAAAACAGGATTTAGTGATGGGGCAGTTATTTGGGGTGTGGAAGACTGAGAGTCACCACTGGCACAGTATAGTGTCACTGTCAAGCAGAAAAGCAATGCCTAGCTCAGCACAATGAAAAACACTAACTCTCCACGGTTATACTAGTCCTGGCTCATAATATTTAACATTGTTGTGCAGTTTTTGGCATTGGATAAGCCTTCAAATTCATGGATCCAAGACTCAGGTTTTGCCTATATGTCATCTTTCCCCACCTCCATCAATACAACTCCTTGCAGTTTTCGATCTGAATGACTTAAAAGTTTGTTTGTCCATAAGATTGTGATGGCCTGCAAAGGCTGAGAGTCACCATTTTTTCTGTTCATGCCAACAATGCAAAATTGGACCCACAAAGGCATTCTGGCATATGACTAGAACAATTTTTGGGGACATTTATATTACAGTTTAACAATAAACTAAATTATAATATCAATTATAATATAATTAATATAATATAGATGATCTAAAACGACATTGGTGCAGTGAAACAGTACATTTTACTGGGAATTGAATAGCTATACACGTTCAATCTCTGATATGAAAGTTTCATATTGACACATATTTGATAACATTCAGTGATACTGATATGTCTATGAGAGGCCAATATTGGGTTATCATATTGGCCAACAGATATATTTGTAAGCCTCTACTTTAAACATTTGTTTACAGTAGATGATTACCATAGAATTGATGCACATCCTTTCACATTACTCTTTCATTCCAGCTTATTCAGATTTTTCCTAAAATTGATCAATAACATTCTCATATCTACTGTGACTATAGCATTACAGTCAGACTCCTTTCTTGAGAGTGGTGCAATAAGTTTGCACTTAAAAAATGTGCTGTCTGTGAAATTGCCTTGATGCTCCATCTCTTAAGAGCCTGTAATGAGTGTTGTAAAAGGCAAAGGCCGATTGGCTGGCCTAGTCGGACACTAAGATGGTTACATATGACGGTAACTGCCTTGGTCAGTCTGGCTCCTGACATGCACACTAACAGACACACTAACATGTGTGTGTACACACAAACACACAGGGGAAGGTTGTTTCTTTGCTTGACCCGTGGGGATGACCACTATCTCCCCACACTGGAGCCTGGCTGTGACTGGCCATTGAAAGCCCCCCCATTGGAAACCTGATCCAGCCAGTCTAACAACTGCTTCAGAACATCAATAATTAATTAGGGAACAGCTATTGGCCCCAAGGGTCAGAGAGCAGGGGGGGGGCTGCTGGGGAGGGGCAGTAGGAGTGAAGGCAGTGGTAGGAAATAGGGGAGTCGTGATTTTAATAAGTAACACAACGTAGGCTTTGTTCTTCTCTCTTCCATCTTACAACATGAGAACCCTTCTCTGCCTTGCTCTCTCTTAGTCATAGCTCACATTTCCCTGTTTTCCCTCTTGCAACAAAACTGCGAGTCTCTGAAGAGTCATTCCACCCAAATTACCAAAAATAAGGAAACGTATTTCATTTAGTACTGGTTTCTTGCCATTCAGATAGTTTTGGTTGTATTTGTAGAGGTATTAAAACAATCTGTCACTGTCATTTATCTACTTCCACTCCAATCCATGGAGATAAATGGTTGATGGTTCTATTCTATTTATCTATTCAACATTTCTGTTCTTTGTTTGCGTGGGTGGAGACATAATTGTCAGAGAAAGACAAACTTGTTTCAATCCTCTTATATGTTTGGGTTTGTTTTTTTTATTGGATGCTTCAACCTTCAAAAGTCTGACACCAAATTCAATAATTTATTTGTATAATTAGGTTTGATTTAGGAGATTGTTTTGGACATATTTCCTAACTGCTCACAGATATATTGAGCTCCGAACAAGTGGACAGTAGTTTTATGTAGTTCTAATACAATGGTAGGTCAAGAGAAAATTAGTCATCAACAATTTTGAAATCAGTCAATCATTTATCTAAATTATGAAAAAAACAAATGATCACTTTTCCAAGAACACAGTCATGTCACTGTAAAACATGTCTTGGGCTATTTAATCAACAAACCTAAAAGCTGTAGTTATAAACTCCCCAAAGGAAACGAGTAAGAGTGTTCAATAATCAGTGAAGTTTATCAGCTGTTCCTCCTGCACAAGTGTGCATGTTAATGTAGAGATGCACGTATTGTTTCTGCTGCTGGAGGATCTCTGCAGGTGATGTCATTAATATTTTCCTCATTAAGGACGTATTTCTCCCCTCTCATCCCACCGGTTATTGATCAGGATGATACCTTTTATGACCTGTCCTGCCTGATCCATGGATTGATGTTGGAACACACAGAGAGGGGCGCTCCTCAGTGTAATATCAGTGTATTTTTTATATACAGACAAACAGAGTTGATGGGACAGATGATTGTGAAATGAGGGTCCAGCAGCCGGGGATCACATCCCTGTCCTTCAGTGATGACGAGTGCCACATATTAACATGTGCCAGGCCCTGACGCACCTGGCTCTTAAAGGGATTGGGAGACGACACTTGGATTGGTTTGATTTAAGTTCTGCCCAAAACACACCCATGACTAATTAAGAGCCTAAACACCACCCCTTTGCGCCGTGCGCCATGCTTTGTGCCCAATATATCCACCGTGTCAATAGCGTGTCTGAAAAAAAATTGACTTGGACGCACCCTAAACGAGCCTTTAGACCATCTAAATTGTTTTTAAATACAAATCCATCCTGATATAATTCATTATTTGATAACTTGGCCTATTTCTTCTCTGTATTTCTACTCACATCTTCATTTTCACAAGTCACACTTCTCTTTCAATCGTCTACAAGTAACTTAACAACAACACTCAGATGGTGAATACGCAGCTGTGTTTGATTATACTTTATCCAATGCAGTTTCGTCTGTTTCTCTTGGTATTCTGTTGATGCAGTTCAAGTTTCTTTAGATGGCCCTTCTTTCTATGTCTGTTCAGCCACGGTAGCAGCTCACTGCAACTACCCATTCCTCCCAAACACATCCTTTTTTTTCAAACACAGTTTTACATACAGCAAACACTACTCAAGAAGCAGGAGTAAGAACTGTTCAAATCTCGTACTTCATAAACAACATGTGTTTTTCATGTTGCGGTGAGAGTGGGGGTTGATGTGACATTGGCGACTGAGGTGTCAAACACCAAACTATCTCCATCAGGGTTGTATGAACACCTGGCGTCTGAGTATGTGTAAGGATGAAGTGAGATGTGCATTTGACACGTTTATTAGCCATTCCTGTGTTAAGCAAACCCCATCCCTGAGATTGGAGACATAGAAAATACTTATTCTACACATAAGGCCTCATTCTCCATGCCTGCTTATTCAAGCCTCCAAAAGCCCCATCTGTTTTTTGGTCTCTCTGTAACCCTCTCTCCTTTTCTTTGTAACACACACTCAATGAAACATTGCCAACAGTAGACTATATTTGTGCACTGACCAAGTGTGGACGTCTGTTTCAGCAAATGTATGTGAATGGATAATGCCAATATGTCATCATCCAAGCTTTACATACTCAGTCAGCTTTGACTTACTGATGTCCTCTCTGATAGCTATTTCAGAGTCATATTTTATGTTTATTTTACACTTTTCATATATTACATTGGAAATACTGAATACTTGAATTTTAGAGATGTTTCTGGCTTGAAAACTGTGTTGACATTGGACATAGACACAAACTATTAGCTCCAGCTATTAGCTTCATCTTCAATATATTAAATGTCATAATTGACTGTGTGTGTGTGTGTGTGTGTGTGTGTGTGTGTGTGTGTGTGTGTGTGTGTGTGTGTGTGTGTGTGTGTGTTCTCTCAGCAATGCCCCCAGGAAGCCCAGGACCGATCACGCGTCACGAGTCGTCAGACAGCCTGGCATCTGACCACAGTGGCCAGGAGGATGAGGAGTGGCTCTCTCAGGTCAGACCTTTACCTTACCCAACATTACAGTAACATTAAGTTAGTCTGTGACAAACAGACAGGTGATTGACATTGCCACAATCATTCCAAGCTTTTGGTTGCTTTAGTGATGTACAAACATGATTCCTAAAGAAAATACTTCTGATGGAGAGTCTTGGAGTTTAGTGGAGACTGACAACTGCCCACTTTTTGCATTTGTTTACCTATGCCAACTAGTACTTCCACAGTGTTGACCCAGTAAACCAGCTGTTAACAACATTCAAAATAAATCCAATACTGAACACCCATCATCTTACCCTAACCTATGCAAGCCATTTGAAGGCAAAAATTCAAAAGGCCCTCTCTAGCCAGTGTTTGGTTGGTGTGTTTTGGGCTACTGTAGAAACATGAGAAGCATAGCAGTGCAAAATGGTCGATTCCATGGAAGAGGACCTGCTCCTTCTGTCACTGGCTTTTGTAACATTACATGAGCCCTGCCAGCTGTCTGATATGTACTACACATGAGCACATCTAAACAGAGATGAGAAAGAATTGAGATGGCATTGGGATATGAGTCAATTGCTTCCTTTAAGTGGGCTTACCTGTGTAAAAACAAACAAGCTGTAAAAGTTAGTAGGAGGTGAGTATTAAGCTTCCCTGAAGATTGGTTGGAGATCAAAACAAATGAAGTGAATATTGAGGAGATGCCAGCCTGATCTGGCAAAATTGTTAACAATTGTCCTGAATTCCATCTACTTTTGGAGGACACAGTTGGATTGTCATATGGACATGCCATCCTTCCAACCCGAGAGAAAATTATTCTTTTTGATGTTAAATTAAGAATTCACTCCACAAGCACTGATACCTGATCCTTCATCACACATATTTGGTCTTCAAGTTAACTGACTTTTACATGATTCTGTCGATATATATTTGCATGTGCAGTATTGAATTCTTCTTAATTCTTCTTGCTCAGCCAAATAGCAGAACTTACTTTGTGGCTTCTTCCAAAGCACAAACGCCATCTTAAATTATGCTCAAATGTTTTAAGTATTTTGGTCAAGAAGACGCCGGAAAAATGCAGTACACATTCCCTCATCTTTTCAGCTTGGTTAACCCTCAATGCGCTCAGCTCTGGTGTCGGCAGGTAACCCACTACATTTTCACCATCAATAATTCCACTGCATACATAATTGATTGGTTAAAATGCACCCCATTTAGCTTGCAGAAACCCTGGTTCATATCTGTCATGATAGTTTGCCAGGAGCAAAACTATCCATTGCACTAACCCAGAATTTTTGGTGACATCCTGTCAAAGCACTGGTATTTATGCATTTGTCAGTGGTTGGAGATGAAACCGTACTGCTACAAACCTTAGGATGTACCTAAGATGATTAAGAAGAAGCTTGTATGGAACATTCCTTTGGATTATCAGTAGGCATTTTGGCACTGGGTTGGGATTTAAGATTGATTGGCTGTTCCATAATGAAATGTAAGGTTTGGGCTTCACGCATTTGCTGCTGATGTCCACCATAGACCTTATTTCAAGCAATTAAGTGACCACGTATTAAACAACTCATTGACCTGGGCTGTGTTTTATCAGCAGGCCTGTTTGATCTTGCACCATGTCTAAGTCAAGTAACACACCTGTGCATGTGACACCTCTTCTGCTACAATTCTATCCTAGGGGAAACACTGAATCCTAATGGCAAAGAAACAAACCAGCCATCAGATTGGGGTGAAAACCTTGGTGGAGGTATTAATATACCCAACATAACAGACATAAATCAGTTGGTCATTTACAGGGTCTGAAATGGCCACTCACCAAGTATAACTTAAAAAAATAAAATAAAAGATAGGTCACCTCCCATTAGGGTGTTGCTGAAATTGGCATACTTCACTACAAACTCCCATTGCTACAACACAGGAGTTGAATGGCCATGTTATATTTTGCAACAACTCTGCACACTGGTGGTGGAAAGCAACATGTGAGCATTAATAATTGTATCAAGATTCTTTGATTGAGAGTCCACCATCACTACTGATCACTGTCACTATGATGCTAAGCAGTGTTGAATATCAGTTTATTAAACAACCTAATCACTGTTAAATGATTAGTACTAATATATATATATATATATATATATATATATATATATATATATATGTATTAGGGCCGGGACTCCATAAAAAAAAATTATCGAATTAATCAGAGGCTTTGTAATTAATTAATCGAAATTAATCGCATTTTAATCGCATATATACCATTGAATAATGACTGAATACATGAGCTTAAGCAACAAAACATTGTTTATTATTTTTTTTCAAGACCAACAGACCAGTGCAATTTTTGCCATAAGGTGTAGCAATAGCATATTTATGAATACATTTCAGAGATCCAGGTAGCCTATAGGTAGGTAGACCTTCTGTAAACTATAACACTTTGTTTTTAAGTATAACACAATACTTTCAAGTACATTCAGAACATTGGAAACCCTGACTATTAGAAAACATCTATCTTCAGAGGCCATAATAGACTTTACCAACAGTTGATTTAATCAAATCAATTTCAGTCCAACTCTCTGTAAGAGAGTGTGGGTTTGGCGTGGGTCCTTGTACTCGGAGTCGGGGCTAACGTCCACGCTAGCTCCCACGCTAACGCTAGCCGCTATATGCTTAGCATTTAGGTGATATCTGAGGCTTGATATGCTGCGGTGACACGCGAACTCCTTCTTGCATAATTTGCACACAACCGTGCTCTTGTCTACGCTGCCATCCGTCCGCTTTTTAAAACAAAATTTCCCATCCACGGGGCCAACCAAAGCGGTCTCATCTGCTTCTTCGTTCATTGTTGTTGTCTGAAGTCATGAATGCTATGCATGAACGTTAGTTAGTGCTCCAGTATAATCGGTACCCCTGAAACTCATCCAGTGAGAAACGTTCCGTGGTGCAAAAATTAGCGCGATTAAAATGCGTTAATTTTTGTGTAATTAATTAATCGTAATTAATGCGTTAAAGTCCCGGCCCTAATATATATA
>CAEMYA010000041.1:744112-762994 GCA_903131615.1 Diplodus sargus
GGTGATATTATTAGATTAGAAGGGCAGCAAGCTCCAGAGTCTTATGTTGCTATTACCAATTGATTTCAGGATACTCCCAGCCAAATCTCATGCTTGTGTGACTATCCATGCAATGTAGTGTCTTAAATGTTGCTCTTACATAATGTCCTCAGAAAAGTACTGATGGTTTAATGAATAATACCTAAGAATTATCAACTTTTTTCTTTTTCCATTTTTCTTTTTTTTTTTTTTTTACAACTGAGATAAGAAATCAAATAAAGGGGTATTTATATTAAAGTATATTTAACTTCAGATATGTATTCAGTGCTTCAGGATATCAAGACCTATTTGAAATCATGCCCATTCTTTGACATGCCATTACCAACAGATTGTAAACCTAAAAAGTATTAAAACCCTAATATGGATTGCCTAACTACATAACGCTGATGGCATCTTAAAAGAAATAAAAAATAAATAAGACGAAAGCAAGGGTTCAAGCTTTATCTTTTTTGTTTATAACCAAGTGCTACAGAGAAGAGACTTCCCAAATGCGGGTGTGATATCCCAGTTTGTACAAATTATTATGTCAACAAAGGCACAGAGTTCTTGAAGGGAGTTTACAGGGGCAGTGAGATGCAGCCAGGACAATGCTATGAGGGCAGCCTCTTCATTCCACATTTGATGGCGGTCTTTTCAGAACGGCTATAAACATGTCTGTGTCTGTGGACTTGGTTGGATGACACATTGTACAACCTAATTTGTCTGAAGCATACTGAGGATCACTGTACATTAGGGATGTGAATCTTTGGGTGTCTAACGATTCGATTCCGATTCTTAAGGTCACGATTCGATTCAAAATCCATTCTCGTTTCAACCGATTCTCGATTCAAAAATTGATACAATGCATAGTGTGTTAAGGCAAATTATGGCATCAAAACAATACAGTTTGTATAAGATAATGTGATTTTTAAATAAACTGATTCCAAAGGCAAACTTAAGAGAAAAGGTAACATCTATCTATGGCCACATTATGCTACAAAAGAAATGAGAACTTCCTCCATGAAATGCGCAACAGCACAATTTTAATAGCACAATCTGCTGCAGAATGAAAAAAGCAAGCCCTTAAAGAGTGTGTTTTGACTAGATGAATATGGGTTTTGAAAAAGTTGCAGTCTCTCTGCTTGGAAGGAAGGTGCTGGCTACACTGTGTGTGGATGTTATGACCTGCACCTTCTTCTTGTGCACTTCTGTTTGACATTGTGCCTGCAGTGGATGGCTGCCCTTGTTTGCATAGTTAATAGCCGCTTATATACTGGGCAGCAAGCCGCCAATTTGACCATCCTTTTTGCAGCTCGGTCTGCGGATTTAGACAGAAGCCGGTAAATTGGGGGTCTGTCCTGGTCCGCCAATTTGCCACCTCGGAGTGTACACTTTTATCCAACTCCATTCTGATCTAATTCCGAGACGTCGTTATGCCGGAAATTGCGTGAGATGGGCGGAGGTGTGGATGACCGGCACTGTTATGCGCCTCTCAGCTGAGGATTTTTAAAACCAGGAAACAGCTGATCACAGCAGTCAGTCCATCACTTCATCCGCTGACGGTCAAGATGAGAAACTGGACAGCTGCTGAGATCCAGGAGATGCAGCGTCTCCTCGGTCTCTGAAGCTGTCTTCACTGTTAGCTTGTTGTTGTAGCGGCGAGCTATGAACGGTCGCTACTTTCAAATTAAAAGCCCCCGCTAAGAAACCAGTTCTAAACTCCAACGGGGTGCAATGTCAAGCTCTTATTTTGAAGAGAAATTCCTTGTATTTCTTTCCCCAAGCTTGCTGCAACGCTGTGTACGGAAGCCCGTGGGGGCGCACAGAGAGACGGGGGAACGTTAATAAAAAATCGATTTTTGAATCTATCAATCGATTCAGAATTGTGGATGATTAGAATCCCGATTCTTAAGTGAATCAATTTTTTCCCCCCACCCCTACTGTACATTATTGATACAGCCTACTGCCCGTGTTTGTACATTTTCACTTAATGTGGATTAATCTGGCCCATTCTTTAGCTTCATCTGGTTTGGTGCCCCGTCTGGACAGGGTATAGGCTGTAAGGACAAACCTGACCAACATCCCATCAGCTTTGTCTGGCAAAATGGCAGGGGGAGGTTAGTTGGGGTTTGACACTGGACTACAACATCTGGACCTTCCAACCCACTGCAAAGAGAGCATACTGGCAGCTGTTCAGCTCTGCAGCTGGGCTTGACATTGATGGTGTTAACTGGCACACACACACATGCACGCACGCACACGCGCGCGCACACACACACACACACAGGTAAGTGACAATCCTCCTCCATACTTGTATGGCCTAATTTGCACAGCTGTGACAGACCACCTACACATGCATGCATGTAAGTGTGTTTACACAGACACACAGAACAATTCAGGGAGGGTAAGCTCTCTCACTCTTGTCTGAGATGTTGGCACCTGGCAGCCAGAGTGGAGCGAGACTGTGAGCTGAGATCTTGGCTGAGGTGTGAGACAAACGCGCACAGTAAAGAGAATGAAATGTGAACAGTGAGACACCAAGAGGCGTGCTAAGTGCTGCAGGGAGTTGAAAAGTCAGAGTTAGTGTGGGAGAGCAGTGAAAAATGGTGTCTGAGGCAGGAGATTGGTTCGTCAGTAAATTCAAGGCAAAGGGGAGATGGAGAATGGAGGAGGCAGCAATAGTACGATGTTATGAGTCACCCTCTCCGTAGCCATCTCCTATCCTACTTTCAGCCAGCATTAGTGCCACTCATCTCAGGCGCCCATGGACCGCCTGCCATGCCAGCACCATCTTATTTTCCCAGTAGGGCTCACCTCAGCCTCACTGCCATGCTGCTGCTAGTGTCGCACTTCTATTAACCCTCGGGGAGGGCTTCCCGTCACGCTGCCAGACCTCCCAACACAGAAGACCCTGACGAGTTCTGACATCATCGTCAAACTTTTAGTGGTGCAGAGTAGTGCAAGCTTTTAGTTGGATGCCATGTAACTGAGTTCATCGGAGTACTGCTTGGGGTGAGAGTATTGGCGCATAGTCTGTCGCAAAAGCACCATGTCAAATCCACTGATGACAACTCTTCAGAAAAGCAACCAGGACTCCTTCACTAACTGCTGACAGATTATTAGAGGAGTTTGGGTATACTTGAAGTGAGATACTATTTATTGATTTTTTTCTGTCCTGTGGATAGAAAAGTTTGTCTGTTAGTCGTTCGGTGGATCAGTCCAGTCGTAATCGGAAATATAGGTATTTTGTGTGACTAACTTCATATGTCCAGATAATGGTTGTTTTTTCGGAAAAAAAAAACAATCTCTTTTTGTTGTTCAGCCAGTATAACCTAATTTTCCACAGGCTGAAGACATTAGCTAGCAAAAAAAATCACAGCTCAACCAGGGCTAAGGTTAGCCCTGAGGGGTTTGTTATAACAGCAGGACAGACAGGGCTGAACATTTGCCATTTTTACACTAGCGCTTTTGTAAAATAATAAAACAGAGGTGCGCTGATTTGCTTTTCCATCAGCAGTTTTACTTCGCCAAGTTGAGCCGAGCCACACCGGTGATGGACCTGCTCTTGAGTAGGGCCAAGCCATGTCTACCCCGCCTCCAAGGAGGCCACAGTGACGTCTTGCAACTGTAGTCAGCCCGTAACAAGCATCCGCCTCCTCCTAAAATCGATACTCAACTCTGGTCCGTGCAGGAAACCTGAGAGAAAGACGTTAAAAGCCAGTGTGGTCAGCTGTCATTACTTCTGTAGCTTCTAACTGAATCACTTTAGTTTCTCCTGTCCTGTTTGTACTTTCAAACATCTGCTGTGTTTCACTGTTTCATTGTGTTCACTTTTAGCTGTTTCAGGAGTCATGTTTAGTTACTGCTGGCTAAAACACGATGTTTGCTGTCATGCTGCTTTATAATACAAGCTTTTGAATGACTAAATAACAGGGGTTTTTGATTGTGAAGAAGTTAAAGTAAATGAAACTCGTTGGCAACTGAATTAACAGGGCCAAAGTGATTCTTATATCATACTGAAGGGATTGGGACTAGTGCCTCATTGCTTCAAGATGCACCTTCTAGCAGGTCGCCCAGTTGTGATGGAAATGCAAAACTCTGCAGCAAGTCAAACCGAGTAGAGCCAGGCCAGCAGAAATGATTGGAAAAACAGCATTTGTGAAAGATTTTGGAGCACAAATTTTTTAAAACTTAAGAATCTGAAAAAGCTAGTGTAACATAAGCTATAATGGAGGTGACATCATAAGTTAAGCTCATTGTAGCTTGTTGTTGTGACTTTGGTTAATGACCAGATACTTACAGTTTAAAACAAATTACATTCCCGTTAGATCACGTGTGCTGTGAATGACAATCAGTTTGCATGAACTGCCCAAAGACGCATTCCAGGAGCTTGTGGACAGCTTGCCGCCATGTTGCCAATGTCCGCTGGATGTTTAGCAGGGCGAATGTCTGACTGAGTCACAGATGGGTGAGGAAGCCAGGAAGGAGCTACAGCCAATGAGAGCAGACACTGCTCTCCTTTCTCCCTCTCTCGTCTGCTGTCATCAACAGTAGCTCTCTGAACACAGTCTCAAAATGCAACTCTCTGTATGGAGCGGCCACAAATAGCCTATAGTTTCAGACAACATACACACAAGGGTTTCAATATTTGTAACCATGTCATCCTTGCTGAACCACAACACAAGCAGGCAGTTTTGCGTTGCAGTGCAAAAATGATTTTTGCTGCCTGTGCATCCTGATCTATCCTCTATCTTATATTCTTTTCTTGTTTCTTTCTTTTCCTGTCAAGAAACTCAAAGCGAGAGCCCTGAGAGTGCTTCAGTGATTTGGCATTGTTAAGGAGACTATAAATGGTTCCTCTCCTCACTTACCGTTACCTATATATTCTCAGGTGGAGATTGTGACCCATACAGGGCCCCACCGGCGCTTGTGGATGGGCCCCCAATTTCAATTTAAGACCATTCACCCTTCAGGCCAGACGACAGTCATCTCCTCCTCATCCTCAGTCCTTCAGTCCCAGGGCCCCACTGATGTTCAACAGCCCCTTTTGGACTTTGACACAGACGATCTGGATCTACACAGCCTCAGGTAAGTTGAAATCATCAAGTAAAATTCACTTGGAGCCGCTTTAGGCTAGATTTTGTAGAAAAAAAAAAATGTTTTAAATGTTTAAACATTTGTTTTAGCTTCAGCAAAATTGGACACTCAAGTTTACCAGAAATTATCCTGACAAGCATGTATAAGAACACTATTTTTAGAATGTCCCTGTGGTTCCTTAGATCCGCTAGATATTTCTGTAAGTGAGTTCTCTCTGTGTGTAATACTTTTCTCATACTGTACATGTACAGG
Organism: Diplodus sargus; assembly: GCA_903131615.1. Taxonomy (NCBI): domain Eukaryota; kingdom Metazoa; phylum Chordata; class Actinopteri; order Spariformes; family Sparidae; genus Diplodus; species Diplodus sargus. Next base: position 749,480 of record CAEMYA010000041.1, read on the forward strand.
ATCCAGCCGGTACGCTCCGAACCAGTCAGCATGCCCAGCTCGTCGCGGCTGGTGCCAGATCGTAGAGGACAGTCTAACATCATGGATGCAGGATCAGGTAGGAAGCTTCCTTTGAATTTTTCCTCTTCTGCTCTGTGATGCAGCTTCGGTTTTTCCATTTCCTCATTCTCTTACATGTTTCATTCAGATGTAGTTCATTCCGCTCCATCCACAGTACTGAATTCTGTCATTGTCTAAAGTTGTTGATTACATTTTGTTCTATCAATCTTTGAATGATCATTGTGATATAAGCATTGTTTGACATTAGGATACCTATAAGGACCCAGTATGGGGATTCCCATCACTGACCTAGCACATAATACACTGTCAGTTCACTCATTCTAATGTGATAGCCCAGAGCAGAGTTTCCTGTGACTAATGAGATCATAATAAGTTTGGGGACTCAGCAATGAGAATGAACAAATGGGCAGCGCTTGGTGTGCCCCACTGCTCATGGCCTGCTTCACTGGAGGTTCATAACATGCGATAATATCAAATCCTTCCAATCCATTATGTTTAACTTTTTTTATTCAGTATGCCTGATAATTTGCTTTACATTTTTACGTTTCTACAGACAAACATGACATCATTATAGGAACATGAATGTGAATATAATTCAGGCTGATTATTCAGCTTTTTCTGATTATCTGTATCTGTAGGTCTTATGTCCTATTGCTGATACAATGATTTTATTTAAAAGGTGCTACTTTGATTCTGATGCAGTACTCTTCCTCTGTCTGTAGTCACCACACTGTTCTGACTAATTGTCCTGCCCAAAACACTATGGGATTGGCTACATGTCAGAAATAGTAACATGCAATCAACATTGAACAATTGTAGTAACTAAAGTTATCAAATACATGTAGAGCAGTTGAAATATAAGGTAGCAGAAGAAGTAAAGGAAGTTTAAATTGTACAAAACAACAGTACTTAAGTAAATTGTACCTAGTTACATTCCATCACTTGTCATCCCAACATGCATATTTGTGACTATTGTGCTGCGTCCCTGTTGTTTCCCTTCTTGTAGTTATGAGCACTGTGCACTACATGTGTAGTAAAATCTACCATGACCGTTTGAATAGGTATATAATGTCTGTCAGCCAGTGGACAGGATGGATTTGGTTTCAAGTGATTTTGATGTCCCTCTACACATCTCCTTTAATCTGGTTACGATGTTAGGTTAATCCAATCACAGACGGATGAGAAGATTTCCCTTTAAAAAATATGTCTTTTGCTCTCAATGTATAATGCTGTTACATGGGTGCGTGCGTGTGTGCGTGTGTGCATGTGTGCGGGGGTTTTGCCTGGTGTCTGCCGCCACCGTGGGTGAGGGAATCATCACTTATTGCGTGACATTATATCCTGTTGCCTTTTGTTTGATGAAAGAGATAGAGCAGCGACTGTGGCGTCTGTGGCATTATCTGCTGTGTCTTGTGACAGAAACTTCGCTCATCTGATCTGCCCTCATGCTGACACATAACCACCACTGGCTTTTCCACTCAGGTGTCGAGAAATATTTGCAGCACGTGTCACAAATAGTTTAACGTATCTCATAATCTCCTTTTCTTCACCTTTCTCTGCTTTACAACACACACCAACGCAACCTGGAATAGACAAACACAGATATGGTCAGACCATTGTTTGTTTACCACATGTTTTTCTTTTTTTTAGCTGTACAGGGACCAGTTTCCATTGTCTATCCACTTACAATATCAGGCTGTTACACGGTTTGAATTATTGCAGTTTTATTAAATTGGTCTAATTTTTGTATGTATTAAAAAAATGACAATTTAAATGAGGTTAGAAAATAGAGATTTACACATTTGCAAGTAATTCATTGTCTTCCCTTATTGTCTTTAAATGTTGATCAATTATGACACTTAAAGTTGCATTAAAAAAATGTTTCAACTTTACATGTTAAAGTAATCTGTTTTACCAGATGTTGGCTGTTGATGTAAAGCCTGTCATTGGATGCCTGTATTTCACCTTCCATTTACTATTTGCATGCACTGTCAAAATACCAATAGCTACGTTAAACAACGACAGCAACCTCTGAGCTAGCAACCTACGAGCTGAAACTGGCAAATTCCTCTTACACTAACCTGGTAGTTAACAGAATGGCAACTTTTATGCCGGGGCTTGCCTTCCTGTGTACAAACTGAGCTTCCTCCAGCGCTATTTTACAGGGGCACTCTCATTGCATCCTGGACTGAGTGCCACCCAAGACGATTGTGATTGGTAATAGACATCCCTATAGCATTGAGAACTGGTTGAGCCAGACCTTTGTCCAGCGCTGACACAGTGCTGTCGTCTGGCAATGTGAAACTTATGATAAAGCTTTTACTTTTACTCAGAGTAGGAATGTGACAGACAGACACAAGTAAAAAAAAAAAATGTAATCGTTTAATAATCAGTAGTTTTTTTGCACACACTAGACTCCATATGTATCACTCAAGGAAAAGGCTGTGGGAACACATTTGAACATTTGTTATTTTAAACATACCCTGTATCATGTAAATTGAAAAATAGGCTGTCTTTTGCAGTCCTTTTAAAAACCCTTCCGTGTATGTGGCTCAGTTGATATGTTCACAGACTTCCACACTGTTTTAAATAGGCTTAATGAATAAAATCATAGGAGCACATTAAATTCCTTTAAATTCTGTCTTCAATTTTGGACTTCATGCGCCACTGAGGAAGTCTCATTGATATGAAGAGGACTCTATGACAGTGTATGCAGATTTGATCTTATTAGTGGAGGTAATGTTGGAGTGAACGAGGCCTTGCAGGAGTTGCTCTGTTGAAAAGGCTTATACTAAAGTAGAACAGTTGTGTTTTGACCAGTGGGACGAGATTTTTCTTTCTACTTTCACTTTTTTAACTACAGCTCCCCCTGTGCCTGATCCTCTGACCTTCGCTCTCCTCTTTCACCTCTATCTGTGCCCCACTGTCTACCCAAAATCTTCTGTCTCCTCCAACTGTCGTCTGTTTTCTTGTTTCTTCAGAGCTTAAAGAGAGAGAGTACGACAGAACCAGGCCGAGGGATGGCGGTGATGCTTATCTGTGTGTGTGTGTGTGTGTGTGTGTGTGTGTGTGTGTGCGCGCGCGCATGTGTGCGTAAGGGGGGTTCGGTGTTGTGTCATGCCACTGCCATGGCGCCGCCTCTTATCACACACACATCACTTCTGTCTCACCCTCTGAAGAACACGCTTTGTGTGACAGAACCTAGTAATATGAGTTAAAAAGGTTGATGGCAAACTGCGTTGGATTAAAGGCTTTATATCTTAAAATTAAAGTCCCAGAGTAAGAAGTGTTTGCATGTAATTCCAGTAGTGCTCATAAGAATAGGATGAAAGCTGATAGCTAGAGGTAATCACATTTTACAAGCACATTGTAGACCTTCAGATTGAATTGATGGCAGATTTTGAAGGTTGATAGCTGCAACATTTTTGGACTTGAAGCCACCTCAGACACTGTTGTTGTGCCAATATTTAGTATTTAGTGATGTGTGCAACATGCTGCCCTGGTTTGATGATTAAAACAATGACACTTTGACCAGTGTACTATTATTAGTGCAATGTCCAATCAAAACATGCTGTTCAGCACAGATTATCTGATTAATACGAGGGGTAAAAAGCTCCAGTCCTACTTCTCCTGAACTGCTCACAGACTCAACGGGGAGACCCCAGTAATATCAAACGTTTGATATTTACCATTTAAAATCTGAATAATTCCATCTGTCCTTTTCGCAAGACTACAACAACTAATGAACAAGGCATCCTGGAGCACTTGATGGTGCTGCCAGGCCATGTAACAAATTAAGCCCTTGAGAGTATAGCCAGCATACCACCATTGACAGAACCTTAAGATCTCAGCACCAGTTCTCTCTGAAGAATGGAAAACCTGTGTTGACTGGATCTCCTCACACATCAAACTGTGTTTAACCTTCTGCTTTCTACAGCAAGTTGTTGCAGCACCAAATCTCCATTTTATTTATGTCTGCTTCCCCACAAGTTCACATAGGAGGGCTCACGTGTGAACCCAGCTTCAGTCTGCAGAGCCATGCAGAGACAATCAAGCAGAGATTCCTTCATAGTTAGATGAAAGTGTGTCCCATATTCATCGTATCAAAAGTGAAAACCAAATCTGGCTTTTTGTAATTACCACCCATGTTGGCAGTACATTCTGTTTCACTGTGTTTGTCAATCCCACCACGTATCAGACTGATTGTAATACATTTTAGTCATTTCTTACAAAAACATGTCAGATGCATATTTTCACCCGAAGTATTATAGTCTGCATGTGGAATCTCTGCAAACCATGTTTAGTGTTCTGTGTGAATTTGTCACATTTAATAATGTTTGAAAGTACACTTTACACACATTTTGCGTGTGAAATGCCTGAAATGTGTACATTTTGTGACATGAAAGCCTGTGGCCGACTCATTCTTTCCGGCCATTAGAATAGAAATGTTTCCTTCAGAGTTGTTAGACCCACTGAGGCCATAAAGCTGCAGTTCTCCCCACAGTGACTCACTTATAGTCAGTCAGTCTCCCCAGTGTCTGCTCCCATCTTATCTCAGCCCATACACTCTGCTTATCTCTGCCTTCCCCGAGGTGATGGGACGCCATCTGTATGGGACACACACGTGTGTGCGAACACACACACACACACACACACACACACACACACTGTTGTACAGTGCTTCCAGTCATGGCTTCTTGACTCAGCATATCTGTCTGTATGGAGGGGACAGAGGAGCCCAACACCAATGCTACTGTCTCACTTTCCACCAGCCGCAATATACACGATCAATTTGTAGTCGTTATCAATACCTCCGATCTGCGCCCCAAGCCTTGCTGTCGGGTGTGTGTGTCTGTGTGTATAGAGGCGGCTTCAATCCTAGCTAGACTACACAGTGGCATTTTGTGGCCCAGGAGGTCATATCAAGAAAGAAAGAAAAGGAGACAGACCTGAAAGAGAGATAACACCACAAGACTGAAAGAAAGAGTATTTAATCTTACCTCTCTGTTTGTGTGTGTGTGTGTGGTGCGTGCACGTGCACACACACACAAACTGATAAACCTTCTGCAGTATTTCCCCTCCACACTACTGAAGTTGTGTTTTGACTCTGCGAAGAAAGCCGCCCTGCACCAAAACAGGAAATAACAATAAACCCCTCGTCTGTAGCGTCAGTCATTTAGTTGTTTTTTGTTGTTGTCATCTTCAGTATGTTTGTGTGCACGTACGTCCCTGCCTTTGTTGCCACACCTCAGCCTCACTTTCTGTCTGCATCTGTGTGTGTGTGTGTGTGTGTGTGTGTGTGTGTGTGTGTGTGTGTGTGTGTGTGTGTGTGTGTGTGTGTGTGTGTGGTGACTTATCTGTGGCAGTGAATCAGTGATAGTGTGTTAGCTGGCGGCAGAGCAGGCAGGACGAGATGGAGCTGGCTTATCACAACATGCTGAAGACACTGTAGAGAGCTCCTGGACTTTGGCACTGGTTATTGTGTGTAAGTGTGTGTGTTGAGCTTAGACCATGAGACCAACACAAAGGTTGACATTTGAGACAAATATAGGATTTTGATTTTTTTTCATTCTCAGGAAAAAAAAAAACACATAAAGTGAAACTCGCGCCAAAAAGCAACCAAGGCTTTATTTGTGATTGAATATGAGTCAAACCTTCGTGTAAAAGCATAATTACAATGAAAGAGGCACTTTTAAGATTCACCGTAGTTTCGTTTTTGGGGCAAGCTAATTTTTAATGGGGTGCAGGGGCACTGATACGCTAGCATCAAAATAACCCGCTATTTTTAAAACACTAAAAAATGCTCGACACAACATGAAATTTGCTCGTAGTATATAGCATAAAAGTCCCCCTGCATCCCATTGAAAATTAGCTTGCCCAAAAACGAAACTACCGTAAATCTTAAAAGTGCTTTTGCACAAAGGTTTGACTCATATTCAATTCCAAATAAAGCCTTGGTTGCTTTTTGGCGAGACTTTCACTTTAATTACAATCTTATAAGTCATTTGTCTTGTAAACTCTGATATTTTAATGTAAATCTTTGGCCAGTCTGTGGATCCTGCATGTGTACACACATATTGTATGTTTGCCCTAGTGTGTGTCAGTCCATTAGCAACGTCCTGTAAAACACAGAGTTAATCAGTGTGGAATCAGCAGCTATCAGCCATTAGCCACATCCACCCCCAATTATCACAGCTCAGTTACCTCAACTGACTGTGGCTGTGTGTGTGTATGTTTATGTGCTTCAAATAAACATCAGATGTCTTTGGATAGTGTTCCAGTTTGTTTTTTAGTGACTTTATGTTTTAACTGAGAACAGGTCAATCGCTAAAATAGGAATCGATTGAGCTTCCAGTTGCCCAAATACAAACCCCTAAGGGTGCATGTAAGGTTAAAGGTGAAACTTTAGGTCACTATTTAGACTGGAATAAAGAGTGCTTGGCAAATAAGTGCGGTTAAGAAAAGATGTGTTTTTTCATCTATTCATTAATTTTCCTTCACAATTCTGCTGACCCCTTTTCAATGGCCAACATGCTATCATGTGTTTTTCCTGAAATCCAGGCAGCCGTTTCCGTGTATTCACTCTACTATAGTGTCATATATTGACAGAATTATCCCTTTGACAACTAGAATGGCACTCAGTAGAGCGCATACCTCGACCAAGACCCAACAGTCCCCTTTATCCTCGTCAAATTTTACTCACTCATAGGTCTATTCTGGGCCGAGAAAAAAATCCTCCAACCGAGTTTTGTGAAAATCCATCCAGTAGTTTTTGTGTAATCCTGCTGACAAACCAACCAACCTACCTCTCTGACTATGTATTTTCACCCATCATAAAATTATGGAAACCTGTGGCTGCCTTGAAGTTTGAGAAAACATTTTCAAAAACAGACCAGTACCAATTTTACTAATTTAGGTATATGTGATTGGTAGCTAATGAACTAAAGAATACATAAACACCAGAATGTTTCAGCCTTTTTTTCACGTGTCTGTCCACATGCACCTGTAAGCATCAGTACAGTACCCCCTTGTCCCACTGACCCACCACCTCTTCACCACATCAGCACCACCCTGAGGCGAGAAGGGGCTTTCCCTGCATTATTGTTCTCACAAAGGCCGGAGGAGAATGAAAGAGAGAGCTATGAATGACTGGATAAAAAGATGACACACACACACACACTGAGACACACACTCTGCCTGCCATCTTTCCCTCCCTCTTCTCTCCTCCCCTTCATACTTGAGCAGCCATTTAAAAGACTAGGCACCTGTGCTGTGGTATTCTGTCTCTCTTTCTTTTTCTAATACACACATACCCCAGTAACCTATACCCCACAATTACCTCCCAGCCTCATAAAGGGTCCTTGTATTTTTGTGCTATAGTGGCCACACTGACAACAGTGATCGCACTGGCCAGAAAGATGCCTGGCCATCCGATCTCTTCCTTAAAGACAAATACCCTCATTTCCCGTGACCCCCCTCTCCCCCCACCCCCCATTCCTCTTCTCCTGATTTTATTTTCATCAATAGGCACCTTTGTCACCTTGCTGCCACTCTGCCCCCCACCCATCCTGTCCATCGCCTCAGGGTGTGTTTGGTGACCCGTTGGTTGGTGACAGGACATAACAGCAGATCTCTATGGTCATCGCTGCTCCTTTTTGTTTTTGTCATCACCAGCAATCAGGCAAAGGGAACTACTGAGTGGTTGTCAGGAAGAAATGCGATCTGCTAGAAAATCTGAAAGAAACGGAAGCAAAGTAAAGACGAGTAACACGAGTGACACATTTAAATACGGTGATAACCCTTTATTTTACAGCTACGGAAATGTCATTGTGAGTAGGTGGTAATTACCAAGTAACATACTGAAATGACCCCCAAATTACCACTGTAATTACCTTGAAAAATGACGCCAACATTATTGAATAATGTGTGTGTTTATTTATTTTTTTTATTTTCTAAGAAACATCATATAAACGGCTGGTAATTTCTTTAATGCATTTACAGGGAACGCTCAACTGGTTTCTGCTTGACTTCGGCTGATCATGCCACTTTAAATTCCAACTAGTTTTTGCTCACATCCCCCAGCAGGCCCTTTAAATTGTTATACAGGTGCAGCTTAATTTCCTCCTAGTTTCTGTATATCACTTTCTTGAGAAAACAACACGTGAAAAACAAATGAATCACAGGAACAGTAACTTTAACCTGCAGGGTTAAAACAACCTGCTTAAAACAAGTTTAAGGAGATTCAGTGAAAAATAATATGTTTTTCTAATGAGGGCCAGCAGGCTTACAGAAGCTCAAAGGCAACAATTAAACAGAGAAATAGGCTTGAATGTGTGAAAGTGGTGATAGACGATGTGGTCCCTTGCCTTTTTGTTAGACAATAGAACATAGCTTAATAACGTCAGTAAAAGTGAAAAGAATTTCAATTTTTATTTGCGTTTTGTACGGCTGCACAATTCAGATGAATAGAAATATTCTTAAGTTCCTGTACACCATACAGCCTGACAAATCTGGTACCTTCTGTAATACATTGTAATACAGTAATACATTGACACTGATATAAGTGCTTCAATCAGGGGATGTTCGGCATTGTTGCTTTATTAACAATAAAGATGGATGATGGATTGTTTGCTCAATTTTAAGACTTCAAGAAGTGTGTTAGCTTCCTTGTGTGAAAGAGAGAGAGAGAGAGAAAGAGAGAGAGAGAGAGAGAGAGAGAAAGAGAGAGAGAGAGAGAGAGAGAGAGTGTGTGTGTGTGTGTGTGTGAGACTACAGGGCGGAATGGTTTAGCCACATGTAGGGATTTATGGCGAATGTATGCGTGACTGAAAGAGATCAGAGAGTGACATGGATTGATATGGTTGAGGGCTGATCAGTTTTTTGTGCTGCTGTTATCTCTCTCTGTCTGTCTGTCTGTCTGTCTGTGTGTGTTGTTATAATCTGTAAAGGATGGAATGCCCTCCAGCATTAGTGTTATACTGCAAGTGCATCCATGTGACTGTGTGTGTGTGTGTGTGTGTGTGTGTGTGTGTGTGTGTGTGTGTGTGTGTGTGTGTGTGTGTGTGTGTGTGTGTGTGTGTGTGTGTGTGTGTGTGTGTGGTGCCAGAGGGCAGTGAAGACTGAGCAGCTGCTCTTTATAGTGACTGAACGGACACCAATGTGTCGGGCATCTGCCACGCGTTCACCCTACCGCCTACCCACTGGAGTGTGTGTGTGTATGTGTGTGTGAGAGAGAGAAAGTGAGAGAAACTGTGGTGGTGTGTGCAATCATGTCACTCTGTTTCACAGTCATTTTATAACTGTATAGCAATTATGTTTAACTCTCAGTCTAAATTAAAAATATATACATCTTTATCCCTCTACAATATTATCGGGGTTATTTTAGTGTGTGTGTTTTATGTGTGTTTGTGAGTGAGACTACCAGCTGCTGAGACAGAGGATCATGTTGATATTGCATGTTCATCTCCAGTGTGAAAACAGTCACACACACATGTGCATGCACTTGCATGTTACAGAGCAGCAGTGTGTTCCAGTGTGAGGGGACGGGGGGGTTGCTGTTGGTACCACCCCTGTCACTCCCATGACCTCAATCTGTGGCAGGCGCCCTGCCAAGCTGGCCATCCCTCCGTCTGCCATGTCTACCACGACTTCCAAGATGTGATGTGGAAGTCGTAGAGCAGTATAAACTGACCACACACTCGGGCACTAACCAATCAGATTAGTCTTTAGACTAGAGACGGTAGGACTTTATTTTGAGGGCATAGACAGCCATACACACAATTAGAGGACAACACATTAAAATATAATTCTGTCTGTCTGTCGATATAGTTCTTTCAGCAGGCCTTTTTTGGTGTGCAAGAAACCTATAACAATATAAAAATGTTTTCCCAGCAATGCTATTTATTTGTAGTATGTCTCTTGGAGTAGACATCAGGTCAATCTTACCCATAAAAAGTGCAGGGCATCCATCAGGGAATGATCACATGAACATGCTTACATGTCAATGATAGAAAGCAGATCTTGGTCTTTCAGTTACACATAAACATGTTGCACTTTACACACTTCACAAAGGTCTTCCCACTAAATCCTTCTCTCCTGCACCCGGAAGAATTTGCTGCATGTGTCATTTTTTGGCAAATGAAGTGCACCATAACTTTTTACCTCCTTGTTGGGCTGTGGCTTAACATACCTCTTCTTTTTGGGAATTTATTCTCCTGACAGCTCAGTGTCTGACTCTCCCTCAATGATTTTTAACAACATCTTGTCTGCCTCACCAAGTGCTCTTTTTCCTGAAGTATAGGAAAAGCTTGAATATGAGAAAAAAGACTTTTGAATGGCTTGAAATTAACATGTATTTCTAAAATCTTACTACAATACAATTGAGACTCTCATTAATGAGAAACAACATCCGTATGAAGATTATTCAAAATATATTGTTATATATTTAATCACACATCATGCCATGCTTTGCTGGCCACAATCTCACGTGTGTTACATCATTACAAAGCCCAGTGTGTTCCCTAGACACAACAGGACTCAGATACCATAAATGGTGCTTTACTTAGATGTCTCAGACTCATGTCCCCCACAAAGGACAAAATGAATTGCCAGGTTTCAGAAGGATTTAATGTGACTGTCTTTTTAATTAAGTTTAAGAAAGACAAACAAAAAATGCAGCCCGCTAAAACAGCCCTGTTGTTGGGACGTGTGTCAAATTGTTGACAGGACACCTTCAGCTACCAGCATGGTCCATTATTACTGTTTGTACGGTATCATTTTAAGCCACAGGAGTGTAATCTTTGTAAAACTTGTTTCAAAGCCCAGAAAAGTCTGAATAAGGTCACCGCTGTGTATGAGCACGCTATTGTGACTCAGGGTTGGTTCACATAACCCAGGCGGGCCAGAGGCATGATAGGATTAACAGACGTGCAGTTCTCATTGAACTTAGAAGGCACCGTCTTGTGTCCGGTATCCAGGGCTTATAATACATCCATGGGCTGAAACTGCTGTGTCTAGAACTACGGGAGCTCTTCGTCTCTAGTGATCAATAACATTGAGAATGCTGCAAGCAGCAATAGTGGGGGCCAAGTAATTGGCACTTTCCAAACAGACACGTTCAGAAAACATGCAGGCCATTCAGCGTACTGGGAAAAAGCTCCAACCAGACCTCCACCTTTCTGCCTTTTAATCTGGTTGCATATGCTTTCAGTGTTTAAACACTGAAGCAGTTGCATCACTCTATTTTGATTGTGTTTCTCCACCCAAACTTGTCAAGGACAAAAACACCACATCGTCATCAGGAGTAACACATCTTACTCTCTTTTCATTCTCCCTGCTCTTCTTTCCATCTGTTCCTCTTTTTCTTTCCTTCTCTGCAGCTCTCCCCCTCTACACTTTCCTCTCTCTCTCTCTGACACTAACACTGTCTGACAGTGTCTCCATGCTGTCGCGCACTAATCCACCTCTGAGAGGTGTTAAAGCACTTCCATGCTCACACACACACACACACACACACACACACACACTCACTCACTCACACATGAACACACACACACACATAGCGTCGCTCTAGATCCCGTAAGGTATCGATCTGCCGTCCCGCTCCCTCTAATGGGATTTTTAACACCTAGGCATCAGAAACGCCTAATGTATCGCATCACGTCTGATGGAGTCATGCACACACACACTTACATAAACACACACACTTTCATACATAGAGATAATTACGGCAAGTGGCCGATCCTCACCAGCAAGTGTGGTAAAAAATGAATAGAGGATGGAAGAGGAGGATGCACTTAACAGCATATGCATCTGACTCCCTCAGCATCTGACTCATGTCACAGATGTTCAAACTATCTCAGCATCACACAAACACACACACACACACACACACACACACACACACACACACACACACACACACACACACACACTCCACTTCTCTGAATGTGCCCCTGAAATAATGAATCTCTTCATACAGCGTGTTAATGAAAGTCAAGCTCTAAATTGTCTGTTAACCTGAGATTGTTCAAAGTGGGGAAAAGAAGAAGAGTCTGTCTCTTTTCTGTGAATTTCATTTTTTTTTATCTAGAAAAATGAGCTTTTAGCGGTAGCTATGTAACAAAGTTTGACTTTGACAAAGGCATCTTAACTGTTGGGTAACTTGTATCTTACAGAGGCTTTGTAGATACTTTAGATACTGCCAGTCCTCATATCTGTTTTATAACAAAGTCGTCACTGCTCTACACACATACAAAAAGTACACCACCATTACATGATCCACAGCTTATCTCAGCTTCTCTTAAATAGTACCCCTTTCACACTGGACAAAAACCCACTAACAATGCAACTTATGTAAATGTGCACAGTTCATTTCATTCATTCCCAAAATGAAATGAATCTGCAGTAGTCATGCATACTTAGAAACTACTGCTCTAATCAGCTTTGATGAAAACACCTGAGTGGAGGAATGGAAGGTTTCTGCTCACGTTAACTGTCAGTTTTACACGTGCATGGCTCAGCAGAATTTGTGACATGGCAGTCCAGTATATAACAAAAACACGTGTGGTGCTGTAGCACTCTGAGAGTGGATTTTTAAATAAAGTAGGAGACATCTTGTGTCCCGCTGTTAAACTTTGGAGCCCTTAAGAATTTGCATTTTCATACATTCTGGATTTTTCACTTAGGGAAAGAAGTAGATGTAATTTTAGCAGTTGTTCAAAGCAACATAGAGAGATGATGTCTAAAAACATGAGGGGATTGTTAGATATTTCTGCCAGTTTTGGCCTCTCAAATCAGTTTCCAGGCACAACAAGCTATTTGGACCAGTATGTTATGCTGGTATTACTTAAGTGATAATGACATTCATCAGTTGGGTCAACCGCTATATACAGTAGAATGGTGTATGTACAGTCATATATCATGTTTAATCACGGGCATGTTGCAGCCAGGGTTTCCCAGGACCTAACTGGTACACGTGCTGTTTCATGAGCTTTTGGATGGGAACATTAAACTAAAACTCATGGGTTGGCTCCTTTTTCAAACTTTTTCTTTCTTTCATTCTGTCTTTATCTTCAATGCCTCTTTCCTTCCTTTTGTTTTTCTCAGTGTCACCTCAGGGCTAACCAGGTGGAGGCCTACTGCAGGCTCATTTCCTTGGCAGGTGTATATGTGTGCGTGTCTTTCTCTTTGTCACTTTGTGTGTGTGTGTGTGTGTGTGTGTGTGTGTGTGTGTGTGTGTGTGTGTGTGTGTGTGTGTGTGTGTGTGTGCGCACATTTACGTAGATATTATCTGCTCACCTGCTCCCGCCGAGCCACAGAAGCAGCCATTGTGTGTTGGTGCTGGCCAGCTAAAGACTAACCCCCTCCAGGTGACAACAGATGTTTTTGTGTGTGTGTGTGTGTGTGTGTGTGTGTGTGTGTGTGTGTGTGTGTGTGTGTGTGTGTGTGTGTGTG
>CAEMYA010000041.1:777862-790438 GCA_903131615.1 Diplodus sargus
TCGGTGTGTGTGTGTGTGTGTGTGTGTGTGTGTGTGTGTGTGTCCAGCACCTCCCCCTGCAGTCTACTGTGTTGGCAGGTCGATGTGATGGCGTGTCACCTCCATAGACACCCAGTCAGCAATGCCTACTAATCCGCCTCTACAGCACTGTGTGTTTGTGTGTGTGTGTGTGTGTGTGTGTGTCAGCATGTGTGTGTGAAAAACACTGTGTAAGTGCTAACATCGAGATTTCTGAAATGTGTATGTGTGTTGTCGTGGCCTATATGTGCCAATGGAAGATTTGACAGCAAACATGAATCAGACGCAGATTGAGCACACACTCCATAAAAGGCAGACGGAAGTACGACCTTACAATGTTCTTCTTTTTGCACTTCCATTTGATTAAAGGTTCTTTGTCGGGAGACAGACACACACACCTACAAACCCACAGAAATGCTGCTGGCGATCATTAGAGTGTATGGAGTGCCTCCAGGCAGCAAGGGCCTTTTAGATGAAACCTTTCTTTTTCTCTCTGTCTCGTTGTTTTCTTGATATCTTTTTCCTCCCATCGTCCCCCACTGGCTCAGCCAGAGGCTCTATGAGGGCCACTTAACCAACATCGCCACATGTAGCTCAAGAGAGACATGTGTGTTATCATTCAACTGAAAAGGTTTTGAAAATCCTATTTTAGTTTATATGAATAAAGATGATAGTATATATAAAACATGACCTTCTTCATAACCAAATTGCTGTTAATAATGCTTTATCAATGTCTTTCCTAGAATCTGTTTCTCTTTTCTTTCAGGCTGCTGTTTTATTTGAGGCGTTATCCTAGGTTTGGTAATGGGACATTCCTCTATTGTTTTGACTGGTATAGATGGATATATGCAGAAAGTAACAAGTACGCCTGTTATTTAAGTTTCCTTCAAAGATATTCCAGTAAGTGCATGCGGGGGGGCAGGGAGCAATATGATGGCGTCCTCTACCCACCACTATGGGGCGCTGTGGGACTGAACGTTTACGTTCCTGTTACATATTATCGTGCTGCTAATAAGGTTTGAAAATAAAGTTAGAAAAATGTCACAGGTAAATGTCACAGAATAAATACTCACGGAAGACATTTAGGTATGGATTTATCAATGGACTGATCAGATTTATTGTGATTTATTTAGATTTTTAATTTTAGTCTCCATGAAGACATCATCATTCGACACTGTATGGCAAAGCTTCCCAGGGATAAGATTTCCCCAAAGCCCCCATTTGGACCGCACGACAGTAAGCTAACTGTTAGCTTCTCTGCAAATGAGTCGGTCCAAAGTCTTGCTTGCAGCAATGCCGAGTTATTTAACATAACACACACACAGTTCAGCTGGAAAAACTCTGCTCCAGAGATACACTGTGCACTTTATTTTTAGACAATGCTACATTAGAAATCACATTTATTTATTTATTTTCTATTTACCCCATGAAAGCATGAATAGATAGAGCCTTGAATAGTGTGAGTCTTCAGCTACCAGCTCCTCTGAGAGAGAGAGAGAGGGAGAGAGAGAGAGAGAGAGAAAATCTTCCAAGGCTCCTTGGGTGTTCGCCTGCCTTGTTAACACCGTTTAACATGCAACACCAATTAACCCTTGCTCCCCTGGCTACTGAGACACACACACAAACACACATGCACATAGCATTTTACAATCATACCTCTAACCCATATACTTATAACGAGAACTGAATCAACTCCAGCAATCCAGAAGCCTGCCAGTACATTCAAAGTCCTGCTGCCTGCTGAACACATTTCTGCAGGTAGTTTTTTTTTTTTTTTTTCATGCAACAGGATGGACATTTTTTTTCAGCTCACACTCCTTTACATTTATTTGTTTATATAACATGAACAATATCTCTCTTTACTTCATGTTTCAGATCACCACAATGTGTCTGGCATCCAAAAATGACTGATGATTTGGCAGCAACCTTAATGCTAATTATATTTCAGCAGTTTACGGTTAATTCATGTTGATTTCGAAAAATGTATTTGACTTCGTTCTTCAGGTTGATGTACTGCCTGGGAACCCAACCCAGCACAGCATTTCACAGCGCACGTAGTTACATAACAGTTTGGTAGACATCACCCAACCCTCATACATTCAAAATTCATACTCTTCATAGAGGACTTACCTTTTAAATGTATGCTTTATAATCTTTTTTTAACAACTTTATGACAGCATGTCAACTTTGCATGTAAAATATCTCTGTCTATTTAATAAACACATCGATGCTCCCTGGAGGGTATGTCATATCATCATCACTGTTCAGAAAAGCAAAATCATTGGTATGTTGCTTGTTCTGTTCAGCAAATTCTTCAAGTCAAATTTAACATTACTGTGTCTGGGAGCGACTGATGAAGTTTTACCAGGCACCCTCACTGTGCCTGCACAGTGGTCTCATGGAAATGAATGGGGGGTTGCCTGTCTTGTAAGGCTGAACTCAGCGGTTGACTTTTATTCTTGTTATACTTTACATACATGGATGTGGACACACCACGGCCCAATCCCATTACAGGTTTTTACCCCTCCCCTTCATGTTCGAGTGGCCCCCTACCCCTAAGGACAGTGTTATGATGGGAAGTGGTTGAAGTCTCCTCTTAATAAAATGGGACAACCCTTCATGATCCACATATGTCATTTGTAGTTGTTGATGGCATTTAGGTAAAAAGACACGACCGGACATTTCCAATACGCCATCTTCAGCTGTGGCGAATTCTCTTGCAGCACTGTCGCCATCCTGCTATTATCACAATGCCATTTGTCATTTTCTGATAGGGATAGGAAGCACAGATGCAGATGCGCGCACATTTCAATTATGTCATAAAATTGGCTACATCCACCAACCTTTTGAGTCTTTAGTTAAATTTCCAGAAGCATGTGGCATCAGAGGGGGAAATACGACAAAATACAGGACTGTCATGCACAAGTGAGCAATAACAGTGTGCCATTAGTTTACTAGCTAGTTAACTACAGTGACATCAGCAAACTAGTAGCAATTGTTTTATGATTGTTATACAGAAATGAACCATAACACATTGAATGAACAGAGTTCTCATAGCCCTCTTTTTGACGTGTACATTTGGAAAACCACCACTTGAAGGGCCATGAAACCTTAACAGCTAGATTCCATGGCTGTGCCACGTCAGTGGAGCTGATAGGTTTCACTCTAGTCCATGTGTTTACTTCCACTGGCTCAGCTGGTTGTGAATCTGCTCCGTGCCAGCTCCGGCAGTCCGGACCCTGCCGGAGCAGATACACAGGACTTCTATTTCTGCCGGATGCCATGATGCAGCAATGCAGCCAAATTCAGCACAGAGCAGACAGGAAGTCACACCGAAACAGTAACATAACATCCGGTTAATGTTCAAAATAAAACACTATGTGTTGACGCAAAGACAGAAACAAGCATTTCCTCTAATCATTCGTTTGGGAACACTTTGTGTTGTTGTATTTATAACACAAACCTACGACTGCGGTTGCACATGATGATTATGTAATCATAACTCCTCAGTCTTGCAACTCCAGCTGTCTGGCAGTGCTGCGCTGTGACGGACTCAAAATGCAACTGGTGGGGCTAGCCAGACAACAGATGATGGAGCAAAACTGTACTATAGCCAGAACACAAGGTACATGCATCCATTGGAATCTTAGAGTAACACTTCAACACACCTCTCTATCCCAAAAATAACCAGGACACCCTGTGTTTTCTGCGCTTTTGTCTAGAGGTAGGGCTAAGTGGCAAGGGGTGTATTGGGATTGCGACCATGTACACCATTGACACACCATATGAAACCCAAACTAACAAAACAGCTGTTGGGTCAGTGATTCTTTAAGGGTGACATGGTGTATTGGTCTTTTTCCTTCACTTCATTGAAGCAGGCATAAGGCAAGCTGACTTCTTGATGGCCAAACCTTATTGTTCATATGACCCTGCTTTTGTGAATAGACTGCTCACTCTTTAGGCCAAGTCTCTGCTTTGTCAATCCACAATCATATCCTCCATTATTCCCTCTGTGTGCACGTTTGTATGTGTGTTTGTATGTGCATGTCAGTCATGTTTTAGAGGCATAAAAAGCCAGTCAATGGGGTCAGTCGGTCGCTCCACCTCACACCCCTAGTAGACATTGAGTCTGACACATCTTGCACACACACACACACACACACACACACACACACACACACACACACACACACACACACACACCACTGTCCGTCACTAGAAGACATATGGAGCATGACTAATGGCTTCATAAAGACACACATACACACACTGTAGATACATTTTTGTTCAGCGGCCACCATTGTGTTAATGGTATTTGACCAAAAAGCCATTTTATTTTTCAACAGATGTGCCCCCGTGCTTTCAGACCCTCATTTGACCCAAATACCGTGTCAAATATAACACACACACACACACACAGTGTGTCAAAAGTCTGTGGCAATTTATTGCTAACACAGTATTTGAACACAAGCTAAATAATAATAAAACAAAACATTGACAAAGCATACTTTATTTGTCAAATTGTATACCGTCTTATCTTATTATTGCATTATTATATTCATGTTTGGAATCACCCTTCACAAAAGTTCAGTACAGTCAGATGGCTGAGTGAACTACTCCATATACTTCATGCTTTTAGACTAAAAGTCCTCCTCACAAATAGATGTTATTTTCTAAAGGGTTTGCCAAAAACATAGTTTTGATAATTTTTTTGTTCTTCTTTTGAGGAAAAATTACTTTTTCAAATATAATAAATACATTTAGTGTCTTAATTCTCCTGACTTATCCATGAAAAAGAAACACTTTAAAATGCGACATGAACTTAATTAAGCCTCCTTTTCTAATGTTTCTTATAGAAGAAAATGTCAGTGTGGAACTGGACTGAGATACTGAGCCATTCTCAACACATACACATACAAACAGAGAGATCCACATGCTCCAACAGACACATGGACTTCACACATTGGATGGAACTGTCCACAGTTCTTGTCTGCAGTGGAGCTCTTAGACCTAAGTGTCTGTCATTGTGTCTGCCTGTGTGTGTGTGTGTGTGTGTGTGTGTGTGTGTGTGTGTGTGAGAGAGAGAGAGCGCGTGCGTGTGTGTGTGTGTGAGAGAGAGAGAGAGAGAGAGACTGCTCCATCAGGGCACCAGTCCAGGAGCCAGGCGTCTGGGCTCTCGTCAGCCTACATCACTGTCAGAGAACCGTTAATGAGGGGCACATTTACTGCTACATTAGGGAAATGTCACTACGCACGCACACACACACATGCACACCATCATGCACACGCACATACACACGCACACACACACACACACACACACACAAACAAACACACACACACAAACACACACACACTTTTTGCACTCCTTTTGGCTGTATTGTCAGTTAACAAAGAGTTAAGTTGTGTCTCTACAATATTCCAGTATTGAAGTCATTTCCAAAACTTAACAATAATTTTTAAGGAAATAATGTAAACTCATACATTCTTTGTATACTCTTATGGTTTTTATTTACATATCATGGTCTGGGGAACACACTGATTGGCTCACCCTTAGCTCTCTGTGGAAAGTTGTACTAGCAATCTCGAACACTTGTCATTATTGATTTATTCACTGTTCTCTCAATTAAATGATTTTGTTGTTTTGTCAATAAGACATCTGAACCTACTTAGAAATACAGATCACTGTCACGTTCAAGTTCACACAGACAGCTTTGTATTTTTTCTGACCTAGAGTCTAAAACCCCCATGTTTATGTTCTTATGACAAAGAAACTCAGGAGATACTCACATTTGAATCAATACATATTTTTGATTGATACATTATGACCTACATAAACAATGTTTTTTTAAAAAAGTGTGCGGGTTGTTTAGAAGTTTTTCTTGTTCCTGACTGAAACACCACTTAATAGATTTTTCTTACTGGCATGATAATAATAGAATGGATACACTGATAAAATAGCGCTTTGACAAGTAAACAAACCCTATCAGATGATAGACCTGATGATCCTGATGAGTGTTGGAGAAGCGTGTGTGTGTGTGTGTGTGTGTGTGTGTGTGTGTGTGTGTGTGTGTGTGTGTGTGTGTTTCAAGCAAGGAAGAGAGCTGATGGGAAAGGATTGGCTGAAAAGAGACACGGGTCACTGCTGAGGTCCAAGTAGTCCACTCCACTCATCTAAGTGTGTGTGCCACTCATCTAAGTTGTGTGTGTGTGTGTGTGTGTGTGTGTGTGTGTGTGTGTGTGTGTGTGTGTGTGTGTGTGTGTGTGTGTGTGTGTGATGAATAACTCAAATGCTGTCAGAGTGTTGTGTTACTCTCACGCCTCTGTCACTGTGATTCACGCTGTGTGCAAGGATGTGTGTGTGTGTGTGTGTGTGTGTGTGTGTGTGTGTGTGTGTGTGTGTGTGTGTGTGTGTGTGTGTGTGTGTGTGTGTGTTACTCATTGACTGGTAAGAGCCCTGGGTACATTGACATGACATTCGTCTCTGCCTCTCTCTCCAGTGTGATTTCCTTCACTGCCATCTATACATGCTCCATTTTTCTCTTCTTGTTTCCCTCTGCCTGTTCCTGGAAACATGCATTAACCGAAAATGAGAGCTAATGTATGCTTGAGTCTAATAATGACAACGATAATAAAACTAATAGATACAGCCACATGCTGCTCTTTTAACCCTGGCCGACAAACTCAACCAGTGGTATACCCGGCACTTATAATCTCACATAAGCTGAGCATGGCAGCAAAGTTTTTTTTGGCCCTCCATAAGGAAAAAAGTTTCAGCAACCCTGATAAAGCGTTTTTTCCTGTAATCTTTTGTAATAAAGTCTAATGATTAGGTCATACAACATATTAAGGAGAAAGACATTTGGTTAATGTCAGCGTTAGGCTTGACTCACTCACTACACACACTTAACCAACTGTGAAAATCTGGTTGCAATATGCTAATAAAGAGAATCTTCCAAATGTTCACATAAATGCACTACAAGACTTAAAAGTACTTGTGCATCACACTCTACAAGATTTTATGAAGATAAATTATGCCAGAGGAAGCACGTGATTTCTCTCACGTAATCTCAAATGCAAACAAACAGCCGGTTTGCAGTATCAATGTGTATACTTTGCAGTGGGAAAAACAAAAGCAAAAGAAACATATCTGGATGATAAGATGGTCAGCGAGACTTGGTCAGCATGGGTTAAGTTGCAGTATCTCTCAATAGTAGTATGCTTGCTGATGTTAACCTCAAGGACTAGGGTTGTTTACTGTTGCTTGGCAGCTGCTCCAGGATGTCTTTGTCATTCACAATTATGGATGAAGTGAGCAATTCACAGGATTTAAGACTTGATCTGTTCACCCCTCACATTACCAGATAAACTGGGATGAACCTACAGGACCGACCAAGCACTCTGCCCAGATTTCTCCTCTGATTATCAGGAAGGGCGAATTGGGGTTAAATCAGCCCAATACTTCTGTCATATGAGTCTGGCCTTAGTCATGGCAGATGTATTCCAATTGGAGTTTTTTGTTTTGTTTCTTTTAATCTGTAACAATGGCAGACTGCAAACTGGGCGATGCTAAAAACACACCTCCACAATGAGTATATAAATCTTCAGAGCTTGTAGAGATGTGCAGAATGAAAGCAAATTAAAATATTTTCCTTAAAAGCATTATTTTGATTGTGAATCAATAATTTTATAATGTTTTTCTAGTTCAACATTATTTTTCATGTCTTTGTAAGAATTCTGACGGTTCATTCCAGCTTCTACCAAGGTTTGTCAGCCAATTGTATAGCGACGTTCATATCACATGGTATCTTGGTATTTGTCAATTTGTGAAAAAAAAATAAACAAAAAAAAGTTCTGCAGTATGCACCCATTAAACTTTACTGCTTCATCTTAGCTAGCTAGCAATGTTAATATTTGTTAGTGTTAGCAATGTTAGCTAGAGTTAGCACAAACTAGCAACCACTTGAGGGGACAGATGATTCCAAAGCTTTTCCGGACTTTCACCTTAGCTTACATGTCATGCATGCCATGACCATCTCCATAGCACCATCAACTGTGATGTCACTGACAGAAATAGCAGCTGTTGAGTGAATTATTGACCTACGTCCATTTGGGCATGACTAATTGTCATTACCTTTATCATTTTGTGACTGGAATTCTAAATGTTCAGCAGAACACAAGTCTTGTGGCTTCTGTTTCACTCAGCAGAAATTGACATGTTGGTATTTTTAACATTTTAAGATACTTTATTAATCCCCGGGGGGAAATTATTTTATCAGATATATATCACATGCATTACATGCAAACACACCCGAAGTTCTCCGCATTTAACCCATCCCAGCTGCATATATATTGTAAGTATACACGAATACACACAGACACACCCTGCAAGCTAGGAGCAGTGGGCTGCTGTGACAGCGCCGGGGAGCATATGGGAGTACGGTGCCTTGCTCAAGGGCACCCCGGCAGTAGCCAAGGAAGTGAACTGTGAACTGGCACCTCTTCAGCTACCAGTCCACTTCCATATTGTAGTCCGTATCTGGACTTGAACCGGCCACCCTCCAGTATTATCTACAAAAATAATGAACTTGTCTTTCTCATGTGGCTCAGACAGTTCTTTCTCTTTGATGTGGAAGGAAAATTTTAGAAAGCCAATGCTAATCTTGAGTCATGTTTTGGCGAGCAGTACCTTTGCACCATGCATGCCTCACTCCCTTGCTTATTTTGACAGAGCGATAATGCTAATCAGGCAGTGGCTCACTGCACTTTGCCTCAACTGGTTAGCGTTAGCCAAGCATAGCATAATCCAAACTCACTCTGTGTAGTAAGTGGGCTGTGGTTGGAAGTCTCTAATGATAATGAGTAAATTAATTGTGATTGGTGAGTCACTGCTGCATGTGCTAGCCTGCTAGCCTGGTGGACTAGTGCTGGATCACTGGCTGAGTCATTAGCATCCTACTCATGATAACGCTAATGTACTGTACATATTAGTTCTGACATTATTCAGCCTCCCTACACACTCCATGTCTCTCTCTCTCTCTCTCTCTCTCTCTCTCTCTCTCTCTCTCTCTCACACACAAACACACACACACTCGCAGTGTAGAGAGGCATTGGCCCAGCCTGTTGTTGTGTCTGCTCACTTGGCCAAATTGAATGTCTGTGGTGCATGCAAGGGCTGTTTGAAGTCCGCCTCATGCACTGTGGCATTAAATTAGTGATAGCAGCACTGGAGAAATGCTGGAATACATGTGCATGCAAGCAAACACACACTCACAAGAACAGACATGCATGAAATACAGCTCCCAGGTAACGGGGCCTACTATCCAGAAATGAAACAAGTTTATTCCCAGCCTCCGTCAGTCATGTAACCCATTGCTGACATGAGTTCCTGTTGTGCTCTCCCCCTCTCTGCTCCATCTCAAGGATAGTGAGTAATTAGAAGCAGATGGAGCAGAGACTGGTGTAGTCAGACTGTTATTTTAGCCCTCTGCACACCAACTTTTATGCCCTCTTATGTCCTCTCAGGCCTGTATTCCATATTCAGACACTAATTCCTGACCTTAACACAACACTGCAACGTTAAGATTCTAATATGTTCCAGTGATCTCTACAAGTTGAGGCACTTCTTATTTTAAAAACGCACTAAAGGAGATATTAGCACTCGTTGTAAGAACGAGAATTACATCATAGGAAATGTGAATAGTTCCTCGTGTTCATATTTTGACATCAAAGGCTGCCCAAAAACCACTGACACTGTATTAGCTTGTCCTTGTTTCCTTTAGTGTCAAGACTATGATCAAAGTAGATGCTAATCTGATCCCAGTACTGAATAGCAACTTGTGTTTTACCCTTCTCATCATCATAGTTGAATTATTTTCTTCTGCAGTAGTAGATTTGGTCCTACTGAGTCAAACTACCTAGCCAACAATATTCAACAATAACCCTCTATTCCAGATTACACCAGGATACTCCTCAATGAAAGTGTCAGAGGAGACATTATTACTCTAAGAAAAGTGAGGCTTTCTCAGTGTCCAAACATAGCTTAACATTTATTTTTCTAAAGGGGCAGGCACTGCACCTAACTAGAAACCACCTTACAGAAACTAGATTGGTTTAATCAAAAGCATGATAAGGCAGACCCAACGTGACCACATCATCATAATTTCAAAACATGAACCTTTTTTTTAAGATTAATAGTTATGCAGCGTCATTACAGATAAAACATTTGCTAAATGACGGAAGACGCCAATCAGCAAAAGTACTGTAGACGTTTGTGGTCTTACAGGATGAGTAGCCAAAAACAAGGCCAAACACTTGAGGTGGGCTAAGAAATACCAGAATTTCACAGAGGAATGGAAAGGTTGAGATTTGTGGAAGTAACAAAGGTATGTATGTGTGTAAGGAGACAAGTGGGAGAGGGAATGCTACCACAGTGTTTCAAACCCACAAGTGAAACATGGTGATGGCAATATTCAACTCTGGGGTTTTCCCTCTTCTGGAGTTTGACACTTACACCAGAGTATCACTCCATTATTCAGAGGCATGCTACACTCTTTGTTCTGATCTTTGTTGAAAAGAATTCATACTGCTGCAGGATAACGAGCCCAAACACACCTCAAAGCTTTGACAGAACTACTTGAAGGCCAAAGACGACAGAGAGGTCTTGACTGCCATTGACTTCCCTCCACAGTCCAAACCTGTCCTCAACCACATTGAACATTTATGAGGGCACTTGAAGACTGAGAAAGCCAAGCATTCTGTGACATAACAAGAAGCTTTGTGGAAAATTGTCAAATCATGCTGGCATGAGGTCATCAGGCAAACAGTCTCACCAACAGGATTTACTGTAGCTGCCTTAGATTTTACAGTATAAGAGAATTTAGTGACAGGCTTCCCCTTGAACTGGTTACATTACAAAAGCAGTTCACTGCTAAGGTCAGCTATAATTGTTAAGTATGTATGTAGTGTCACTTCTGTTGCATGTCTACGCACTTGAAATGTTAAATGAAGGTACAAGATTAATGTATTTGTCGTTTCACAAAACTCAGTGATGACAGTTTTAGGAGACTCGTAGCCTGAGGAGTGAAGCTGCTCTGTAGTCTGATATGATAGCAGATAGTTCTGTATATCTTTGCTAGATGACAGCAGGGTGAAGAGACTGATAATCTATAGAAGGGCACCAGTGATGTTCAGGGCAGTTTAAGCACCCACTGCAGAGCCTTCCTGCCCTGGATCGTGCAAGGACCATGTATTGATTCCAGTCCGGATGCTTACATTTACTCCTTTATATAAGCTGACAAGAGTTTGGCTCTGAAATATAGCAAATATAACATATATAACATATAACAAAGTTTTCTTAGAAGCAGATCTTTCTCTGTGCTCTTTTTAACCAGGGTAGTGACATATGATGACTAAGATTCTCAGTGATGTTGATTCCCAGGAACCTATAGCTGTTTACCTGCTCCACCTCAGCTTCACTGGTGTGATTTCCTCCCAATAGGAACTCTCATCTTTGTTTACAATGTCTAGGATTGCAGTCATGATTGTATGGTGTGAACAGGAGGGGGCTGAACACACAGCCCTGGGGGGGCTCCAGTTTTATGTAGAGGGGGTGTGACTGCCAATCTGAACTCGCTGGGGTCTGCTTGTGAAAGTCCAATATCCGGTTGCAGAGTGTGGTACTACCCAGAGTAGTAGAACATTTTCTAATCAGCTTCATGGGTGAGATTGTGTTGAATGCTGAGTTGAAGTACAGTATTATTGAGCATGCTGGTACACATTTAAAAAGTGAGAAAAAATATATGTTTCTAACAATTATGTGAACACATTCTTGTAAAAGTGCAATACAGACATTAAAAGTGTTCAGTCTTTCTAGCTTTCCAAATTATTTCTCTTTAACTTTAACAATGTATTAACTTTTTGTAGAACATTCACACATGTATTTTGCTCGGTGTTGTTTAACCAAAATTCAGCTGATTCATATTTTCTCAGTGCACCATTAAGCCTGGGAAAAAGCTAGTGAACTCTAATGCTCTACATTAACATTGCCTTAGACAACAAAAAAGCCAATAGCAAAAGACAAATAAGATGAGAGAAAAAAAAAAAATGACAGCAGCCAAACAGATTATTTTCACCTTTAGCTTTTTAATTTACACTCAGTTGCCAGTTCACTAGGCATATCTTGAATGAATGAATGAATAGTTTTATTTCGGTTACAATATGAAATACTTAAATTATGTGCCATCAACTGACAACTATTATCAAACAAACTTACACTCAACATTTTCCCACAAATTTTTTTTTTTTTTTCTAAACAAGCTCTGTCACCGAAAAAGGAATAGGCTGAAGCCAAGGCTTATTTTTGCCTATCCTGTGCAATCCATAAAATAACCCAAAGTATCAGTAATACAAGGAGGAAGAAAAATAAACAAACAAATAAAAACAAAACAAAATTTACTAAATTTACTAAATTCTTACTTCTTAATCATTTCACATTTCAGTTATTTTACATTGTAATCCTTAATTATTTTACCTTTCAATGTTTTTTTGAAACTCAAC
>CAEMYA010000041.1:806763-818114 GCA_903131615.1 Diplodus sargus
ATATATCTACATATCTATATATATATATATATATATATATATATATATATATGCAGTAGATGTTTGTGAACATGCGTGTCTGTTCCAACTGATTTTACCACTGATATCTTTACGGGAGTCTGGGGACATTGCGGTTATTAGTTCAAAGACATTTGTGGGTTATTAAGAAACTTTATAGAGTTGAAATGCATTTTTGATAGTTTCTTAATTATTTTGGCCTTCTTCTGAATTTTTAAAATTCAGTAAATCAAGTTATTTCTTTCTTTGTGTATAAAAAGACATACAGAAACATTTTATTGACGATAAACAACAAATATAGTGCACGCTTACCAATTTTGGCTACATCTTTGTCGCCCGTGGAGAAAGTCCCTACACGTTAAAGCCCCTGTACAGACTTTTCATTTAGTGTTGATTTTGGCGGCCCCGGTGGACGAAAGCGGTGGTGTTTTGCCGGAATGAAGACTGCATTTGCCATGAGCCCTAGCGCCCACTGTCGTGAAGACGTTTGTCTGGCCGGCGTGTTTGTTGTTTTTACGAGTGTAGTATCTAGAGCTAATCTAGTGGTAACGTTAGCCAACTTTGTTGAACTTGACTTGACTTGAATCCCCTCAAGCCCGACAACTCTCTCCATCTCTCTAAGGAATCGCCAATGTTTATCCGTGTTTTAGCCCTAGCTCGATCGGATTCCCTCTTGACCTTTCGTTGGTCTTCTGTTCAAATTCTTTTTCTCTTCTTTGTCTCATTATCAGCCATGACAAAAGTTTTAGCTCGGTTAGCACTGGCTATCGTAGCAACAAAACAGCTATGCCGTATCTTCCCATATCTATGGTCCTGAGTGTCGTCAGTTCCTGTCTGACTGCCGTAAATCGTTTCGTCAGTGGTCCGACCCGACCAATGCCTTTCAGAGGTATAGAATTAGACAAAAAGACACATCAGCAGAAAGCAGAGACTTTTCATTATCCAGTTAAAAGCTCCGTATCTTTAAAAAAGATTGTTGACAGTTGTTGAGTTGGGAGAAACATTATAAACTTTGTGTAACTATTTCATCCATGTTTATACATTTTGGCAAATGTTAAACATTAAGTTGTTGTCATGTCTGTTTGTTCCAGCGCTTTCTCTACTTGCATATAGAGCAGGTAAATGCAATCTAATCAAGTGGCCACATATTAAAAATCCACAACCAGCCGTTCCCAGACACAAACCATTTAGACAGCTTTCTGCCTGATTCACTTCTTGTGCAGAGCTGCCACGACTTGGAAAGCATGAAGCTTCCAAATATGGTACAGGGGCATCTTCAAGCTCTGGCCACTCATTTGCATTCACCATTATGCTAGCTTTACCCGCTGGGCTAATCTGACTAGCATGATTTAGTTAACAGCAGATATGATGGATTTCATTATGGAACCTGCACTTTGGAAATGATGTTCCATGCACACTAAGACAAAGACTATAGTTATTTAGTTCCTGTGGTGTTCCGAATCAAATAAACAGTGACATGAAGGGTTCCTGTTGAATTTGTGTGAACCCTATAGTATTGTATCCTAGAAAATACACCAGAATTTAACTCTACAGTAAGTGTTCAATTGTAAATACATTTAATGAAATTGCATATCTACCTTTACTTTGACGTTTTGTTTTTTGAGTAGTTCATTTCATGAAAATCAGGTAATTAACCAAAAATTGAATTGAATTGTGTGGATTAATATAATAATATATGTATATATAATATTAATACTAATATTATAACATGCTGCTTGTCCACTTTTGTAGGTGGCAGCTGTATAAGTTGTTTTGCAGTGCTGCACATCACTAAATCTCACCTCATCTTGCTTGTATTAGTTTGTTGCTTTGCCGCAGTGCTTTATCCTGTGGGATGCAGATAGTTTTAATCTGAGGCCTTTGCCACTGTGTTGTTCTGTTCCTGCTGTTATATTAGGATGATTGGACATCTGCTGTGGGGGTGCTAAGCTGGGAACACTAGTCCAATATCCAATAGGAAATTTGTCTGATGCTGCAGCATCATTGTTCTAGAGTGTGTGCAAAACACACAGCGTTGGTCTGTGATCAGAAACTTTAAATAGTAAATGAACACATATTGTTTTGTCTGATGGAGTGTTTTTTGTCTGGTGCACATCTGTATTGTTATTGTTCACTATTGGGAACTCAGCACCAGCTTACTTCATTTAGTATAATTAATACCCTGCCTTTCTACTCTCCTTGAATTTTGGATTGCCTTTATCTAGCCCCAACTAACAACTTCGAGAAATGCTTTATGAGCTCAGAAGAATAACATAGAAGCACAACACACACACACAGTCTCTCTCTCTCACACACACACACACACACACTGCAAAAACGTTTGACATCAAAGCCACAATTAGCTCATTTATATTTGCTGGACATTCTGAACCGCATGAATTGGACAGGAAGCAAGTCATTTCTCTCCCTGTAACATGCTCCAGCAACAAAAGTTCAGAGGAAGGGCTCATCTCACAAAGGCTCCAACATCAGCCTCTTTATATGTCGAAACCCCCTACCTCACCACTCCACCCTGTCTTTATAAAATAAAACAGCTTACATTGGATAAGTCATTTGGTATCAGAATCTTTGTAGATGAAATGAAATGATACGGTCCATCAATGGAAAACAATGAGAAAATTGCAATTCATAAACTGAATGGAGGGCACTTTTGCTCTAAATATGATGACTGACTGGTTATCAAGATAATACATCACACTATACTATAAACATTTAATTAGAGAAACATAATATGACAAGAGTATGTGAGAATAAAATATAAAGTACTAAAAATAATTGATACCATTATGGGAGATTTTTTCAAACTAAACTGGTCCCATATATGTCCATTACCTAACCCTGCCTCACACTGAATTACTAAACATTTTGTCTGTACTGTAAACAATACATATTGCACAGGTGTTTGTGTCATTACGTCCATCCCCTGTATTAAAAGGCCAGTCGTTTCACTCTGGATAATCCTAGTGATTACAGCTATACCATATCTCAATACATTTACATCATCAAATCTGCTGTTGCTCAACATACTGTATGCTAAAGTGTTAGCATTAAGCACTGTCGGTAATGAACTACTGTAGGTGAGTGGAACGCTGAAGGTCAGCATTTAGACAGTAGGCCTTTCTCACATTGATACTGGGTAAACCATGGTCAAGCTCGCTCATTCGTATAGATAAATGGAATGGACTTTTAATTAATGGAAATAGATAGCCTGTACTTCTCATGCTACAACCAGTCAGAACGTCTGCAATGTTGACCTGACCTTTTCCCTCCACTTGCTTCCTCTGCCAAGGAGGTTATGTTTTTACCACTGACAGTTTGTTAGTTGGTTTGTTCGTTTGTCAGCAGGAAACAAGAGAACTTAGATGGAGGATCAACCCAGTTAACTTTTAGTGCAGATCAGGATGAAAGGACAGATCCAGGACTTTTCCCATTTCCTGTAACAACAAACATAAGGGCCTGTTTTGACATCTCTTGTTAACTTCTCAGGGAATAATGTATGGATCCTAATAAAGAAAATCGGGCATATTTAGATAGCTGCTGTCTATAACTGAGGGCAAAAGAGGACTGTTTGTGGATATGCACTTTACTGAGTGCAATTCCAGTCTGTATTACTTTACACTTTTGTCTTTGCGTGGCTCGGTTTCCCGAAAATTCACAGTGGTTTTAAGTTGCTCCTAATGTCTTACTTTTTTCTCCTTCAGATTCCTTGTTTTGCTAGAGTGATTCATTAATGTAGGGGACACTTTCCTTCAATCATATTTGTTTATTCTGATAAACCTGAGTGTCGCCCGGCAGGCTGCGGCTGCCAAAATCACTTCTCTGCCAATGGAAATAAACCTAATGACCTTTGTTGCCTTGCCAACTTCTAAAGACGCTGTGTGTGTGTGTGTGTGTGTGTGTGTGTGTGTGTGTGTGTGTGTGTGTGTGTGTGTGTGTGTGTGTGTGTGTGTGTGTGTGTGTGTGTGTGTCACGCTAATGGCTAGAGTTGTAGTTGTTTCATTTAAGGCAGAGTTATGAAGTGTTATGGAGCCCTTTTAGGTTTTAACCTCCCTTGGCAGCAGTTAGGATCTATATTGCAAAGGTTAGAAGGCTTTACCATCACTCATTTTTGCTTTTCTTTTTTCTTCTTGTGCATGCACGTTCACACACACTTGAACGAAGCTGCACTGGCCATGGCTTTTATACATAAGCTATACTCAAATTTAATCAAAAGACCTAATGGGTTCTGTGTGGGACATTGCCTTCCCTGTGTGTGTGTGTGTGTGTGTGTGTGTGTTTGTGTGTGTGTTTGTGTGTAGGCAGGCCAAAGGGGGCCTTAGAAGCAGCAGTGGTTGATTGGAGGGCACATGTGTGATGTGGCTGAGAGATCAAACACACTCTCTTGATGAATGTGAGAGCGGAGGGCAGTGCTCCTTTTCTCCGCTTCTGATCAAGGTTGGGTTCTTCTCGGTTCATTACACACACGCACGCACGCACGCACGCACGCACGCACACACACACACACACACACTCCTTTTGTTGAGTGAGTCATTGACAGTAACAATACTGGTGAAGCGCATTTATATTTTGCCATGTATCTACATTTCTGCTGTGTGTGTGTGTGTGTGTGTGTGTGTGTGTGTGTGTGTGTGTTTGTAGGTTTATGAGCTTGTTGCCAGTAATGAGGTCAATCTCCTGTGTGGAGCTAAAACCTCTGTGTGTCTTTATCTCTGTTACATGGCCAGAGGATTATTCTCATCACTCTCAACACCACTTTCACTCTCAACCCTCTCCCACACTCTGCCTGTATTTCTACGCACATTCAGAAACTGCTTCTTCTGTTCTATTGAATTACAACCGAGGTCAATAAATTAATTCCAGAAATATGTATCGAGTGATATCTCCTTGAAGGATCTACTAAAAAATATATATATATATATATTAGTTTTAGACTATCTGGTGATGTCATAGATTGGATTTTTCTGGAATTCCGTGAATGGTGGGTGCCTTCTGGGAAACTATGGAGTTGAAATAGAAAATGCTTCAATAAAAATGTCTACTCCCCAAAAAAACAATAGCAAGGTAGTTATTGTCTTCAGTACTTTAATGTTTACTAAAGTCACTTGTATAACAAATTTGTCTGAAACAAACAGGCAAGCACGCACGCACATACACCCATACACGTCCACACACACACACACACACACAGTGTTAGAGAAAAAAGTTTGAAGAAAAATAATATGAAGTTCAGAGATTGAAATTTGGTACATTTGTTTTCAGTAAATATATTTTTTGTGCCCTCCAGCTGGCCCTATAAAGGTTTTTTTGTTTGTTTGTTTGTTTGTTTGTTTGTTTTTGTGGTGTGTCTTTACAAACAGCACAGCCTGACCATGTTTCTGTTGAACCGTTATGATTGTTCAATCACTGGACAAAAATGTTTGTGATTGAAACTTGATCTTGATTTGAAAACAAGGTTGGGTTGAGAGAGATTAATCAGCTCTAAAACATTCACACGTTTATTTCTTCCTTTTTTCCACTAAACACAAAAAGAGGGCATAAGGCATTAACAAGTAGTCTTGTCAAGTGCGGCATTTGGATCTTACACATGCTTTGTGTGCTTCTGAGGACAGATGAAGGCTATGAGGCAGGGATCAGTACACACATACAGATACTCTGTATGACTGTTTTCAGTGGGCCGGCTGTCTAAATGGCTCTTCTATCTACAGTGCAGGGTTGTTTTGGTTGATGTTGTGCTTGTATTTCTCTACATGCCCATGCGCACCTTTTTTCTTGTGCAGACACACACACACGTGTCTGTCTCTCTTTGCAGTCTGTTTCACCATAATTGCTAACCACCCCCCTGCCCTCTGTTCACTTCACACATGACGTGGCCCACCTTTTCACCCATCTGTCGGAACTACTGTGTGTGGGTGTCTGTGTGCGTATGTGTGCATTGTGAGCTGTCATGCGAGACTCGAGCAGTGTTGATCAACGGGCCAAGCCGATGGCATATGGCCATGTCCTGGGGTGCTGTGGCATATAGGAATGCAGGATAGCAAACTGAGTGGACAGGAGCTTGTGCACATGGCTGTACGGATACTGATGTGCCAACATTGCATATGCAACTCATCAAGTGGAGTACTGAGCATCCATTTCTCTCTTCGTCTGCCTCCTCCTCCCTCCCTACGAACTACT
The DNA here is from genome assembly GCA_903131615.1 of Diplodus sargus. Lineage (NCBI taxonomy): Eukaryota > Metazoa > Chordata > Actinopteri > Spariformes > Sparidae > Diplodus > Diplodus sargus. The sequence goes on from CAEMYA010000041.1 coordinate 812,977, forward strand.
CCTATCATTGCCAGCATCACAGTCACATCTCAGTTCTAAGTGTGGGAGGAGTTGTCTGTTGAGTATGTAAATGGGTTCTTCTTGGTCTGCCCACATTTTGATCTCCCTGTGGCACCGTCTCCCATCAGTTCAGAAGCATAGTGTCCGCTTGGCCAGACACAAAATCTCTACTCTGTGTATTTTTCTAAAAACAATTAACAATGAACTGTTTATAAAATGAATAAAGTGTTAAATGAGGTGCAAACTGGGGTTCAGGATTAAAGTAAGTACCCGGTAAATAAGGAAATGTTTTTAACCATGTAGGACAGCCTATATTGGCCAGCTGAGGTGGAACAATAGCCAGGATCTTCTCATCACTATATTTATTGAGTTCTCTTTTTTTCATTCTTTACTCGACTACTTCTGTTACTTGTGTGAGTGCAGCATCAAGTGCTGTCAAGAAGAGACTTCCACACTTGACAAAAAAACTCACTAACGCCCAATAACATCTGGTTTTTGTTTTTATTGTGAATGTGTACAATCGGCATTGAGTTCCCCATCAAATGACTCTCTAGTAGTCACTGCAGTTGAATGGCTGCACCTTTGACCAGCTGTGATGAAAACACAACATCCGAGTGTACACGTTAATATTTGCCCCTTGTCAGTGTATCATGCTATGAAACACATTTAAGTAAAACCTTTTCCATCTGTCTCTGGTTATTCATTCTGTGTTTGAAAAACAGACTGAAGTAAAATATACTAAAAAAAAAAGTAACCACCATTAAATTGTCAGTGGCTTCCATGTCACTTCGATGAGCTTTGCTAGCTGCCTGATCAGTGCCGTGCATATGCATTAACCAGAGACGAGAAAGAAGGGAGATGTTTCATTCCTTATCTGTATGGGAGGCAGTGGGGTGCAGCCAAGGGGAGGCTATGATAGCAGGCTAATTGACTTTTCTTCAAGTGTTACCATTAGGGATGTCCCGATCCAATCTGCAGGATCGGGATCAGGGCCGATATGAGCATTTTTCCACTGATCGGGACCTACAATGTTGAATGTGGACCCAAGGCCCAAAAGCAGTCCAACGGCAGCATGTAACATCTGCAATACGACCGCTGCACGGAGGGGTAACAAAGGAGCTGCATTTAATACCACATATTTGATATGGCACATAAAAAACAAAACACTCTAAGGAATACAACAAGTTAACTCAATACAGGCAAAGACACCAAAATAACAAACACTCGCGGACACTTAAATATCCTCGAAACAGCAACATGGCCAAAACTATTACAGAGAGCATATTTAAATTAATCACTCTTGATAACCAGCTCATCTCATGGTGGTAGAGGATCAGGGTTTTCTGAGTTTTTGAATCCCCGGTATGCCCTGCCATCTTGGCATAACATTACATTTCTTCCACTTTCGAGTTACAGCGTGCTGGTATTCGCACTTGTTTTGTGGGTCTCATACAGCTGAGCATGTGAAACAGGCAATCGAGGAGATGCTGAACACTGTGAAATAGACAAGCAACGCGTCCTCGTCATTTTACATGACAATGTAAGGTATATGAAAAAAGCAGTGGATGATATGGAGGCACCAAGCGTGGGCTGCGTTTCACACACTTCAGCTGGCTGTACACGAGGGTCTGCTGTCACAGTGCAGCGTCACACACTCACCTGGTAACGCAAGGAAGGTGGAGGCCAGTGTTGGAATAGCATATGCAGAATAAGGAAGAGCCATATGAAAGTATTTACTTTGTTTCAACAAAATAAAAAAATAAAAAACCTATCAAAGAACAGCTTGGATGCAGATTATGTTTTTCTTAATGCAGCTGTATTATCCAGGAAAATATTAGTTAAGGCTAAGTATTGGATCGTGACTCGTTATTGGCAAAAAGGACTCGGATCGGTATCGGGGTTAAAAAAAAACCTGATCCGGACATCCCTAGTCACCATTCCAAAGAGCTAGAAACACTTTGGCCGATAGCTTGTGGGTGACATGTTGCACATACATATTTTTGACATGCATGCTGCTGTTTCCTAGTGGGATTAATACGATGTTCCTTGTTTTTATCTTTCCACAAGTTTTTTGCATTTCCAATTTAGAATTTCCATCTGCAGTATAGATAGTGTAAAACTAATTAGCACAGATATCGTTTTGCATGTCCCAGGAATAGAATTTAAGATCCGTGTGTTAGAGTGGTGGTACATGCTATGAAATGAACCAACAGTGTTCCTGGCTTTCCCCTTCATTATTTTTTCATGCAGGCTGATGGAATGACTCTGTGGTGTGTGTTTTCCCACAGTGTATGGATGCTGAGACTTTATCTAATGAATTCAGTGTCGTGATGGAGGCTGTGATGCTGCCTTCTTCTTGTTTTCTTTCTATGTTTTCAGTGTAACCACCTCTAATTCCAAAGACAGACAGGCAGTAAATGTAACATATTCTGTGCTCTACAGTTCATAGGGCAGCCAAAGGCTTGTCCTTTCTACAGGGCGCCATGCATGGATTAAAGAGTAAGAACCACCTCAGCAGAATCCGTAGAATCAATGGTTCAATAGGCTGAACACACAGAGAACTCTTAATGTCGATACAGCATGCCCAGTAGGGTTAACAGACGTGTTTGGCCAGTTACTGAGATATAGTAATACTCACAGTTACTAGTTGCCTGATTAAACTGTAACAAATTATTAAACAACAAATTACGGAGAGTCTGATATTAAAGCTTTCAGTGGAAAACTCCATTCGGACAGCAGTGAAGGGGCCTATTTCAGCAAAATGCAATTGTTTACTTGGAAAACTAAAAATTCATCTGGACACCTTCTGTTTATTGCAAACTGAACTATGATGATGACACAAAGATAAGTCAAGGTGGAATATTTCCACTGGGATTTTTTTACACATTTGACTCACCAGCTCACTGACGGAAATGTTGAACTCCCTTTTCAGCCCTTATTATTTTATGTTACATCTGTTTAATAAATTGTTTGCGGATGTTTTTTCTGCCTCAGCGGCAGTGGTGATTCATTCCCTCTAACCTAATGCAGATTGCTTGTCCGGATTTTAATCCAGTGATTTTACAAAAGCAGTATTATAATGACTCTTACAAAGGGATACAATGTGAGAGCGAGGGAAAGGGAGAACATTGGCATGGCAAGCGATAAAGACTTAACCCTTGCTCCTCTGTGTTGTGGATTAAATGTAGCCTGTTTATTACGAGCTGGGTTTGGGGATAGAGGATTAAGTGGTTCCTCACCTCTAAAAGAACAGCTCTGGGATTGTCGTGGGATAGAGCTGATGCATTAGACCTGGTACTTATAATGCTGTTCACACACAGCGAGAGCACAGAGAATGTGATCACTGAACTTGTTGACTTTACCTTCCCTTTAATTAGGATTTCAGGAAGGTTAAAATCAGACAAAGGCCTTAGAAAGATGTCCTGGGCTGATTTACAGATATCCTCTGTCACGGTGTGTCTAGCAGCAAGGTTTTTACATATTGGTCCCAGCAGGTGGCCCACAGCTGATAAACCCTCTGACAGACTAGGGTTTTCATCACAGCCCGAGGAAAACAGGGGACTTTTTTTTTTCTTTTTTTTTCCTTTTATCTTTAAGTAATGTACTAAATATCCAGTGTACTTATATCCCTCTTTAAACTTATTGATTACATTTTATCATACATCTACTGTAGTGTCACTGCTATTGCTTTTTTGTCTGATGCGTCTTGCCAACATCCGCCCCGTTTAAGCATCAGCTTTATGATCGTTTCAATTTGCAGCATGTTTGACTAGCTTCACTTAAACTCAGTAAAGCTACTGTATGTACCCTGCAACTTCAGTGTCATCACAGAAAATTGAATTGATATTTCTTTCTGAATCTCTGTACGTATCAACAGGTGGCTCTGCAGATACTTTTCAAATGACGTTTTTTCGGGTTGCTTTTCTGTACTGGATTTATTTGAGTTGGTTTTTTTTGACATATGTAACTAAAGTCCTCGAGGTCATGAATTGTAATGTATTAATAAAATATTTGCTATCCGAGATATTTTTACTAAACGCCGAATGTCCTCCCGCATCTCACTCAAGGATGAGGATCCACCGTGGGCGTTTTAGCATTTTACGTGGCCCCAAAGTATGTGTGCTTGATTTGGGTCCATTAGCTTAGATCTGTGATTAATTAAGGTAAATCCCACCTGTTTTTTTACAACGCTAACCTTAGCCCATAATGACAGCATCCTTAATTTTATTACATTGTTTTGCATTGTTACACTGTTTATTAGCTGCTAGCTGTTCCACACCCTGGAGGTGAAAATTACTTGAGTAAATTACAGTTCACTTTTAACTTTTGTCCTTTAAGAAACTAAATTATTCAAGAAAGTACACAAAAAACAACTTCCTCAGAGTAACAAGAGTAGATGCAATTTGTTACTTCCATCTATGATGCTTCTGAAAGATCGGTCACTGACTTGCGTTAAGTAAATCAACAGAAGCACTGATGAGGTATTTAACAACCTGGAACTGTTTCAAAACAGCATTATCAACCTGCTTTGATTTATAATTGTAATTGTCCTATTTTTAGCTGTCCAACTGGGACATTTCTGGATCAAATCCTTCACAAAGGAACACCTAATTATTGTACCTGCCAAATTGTGTCACTGTGGGCTGATAAGATATAAGTGTTCAAATTGGCAGTACTTACATGTGTTGATCAGTCAAGTGGTGGACTGGAAGAATACTGGTCAGCTAGACACAAGTTTAATAGCAGGAAATTCTCTTCTAATAATGTTTTTCATGGCTGCTTGGAAGCATGGTGACTTGCCTCAGCTGTCTAGTGTCGTCTACGCCTAGGCTGACTTTTCATGAGCAAGGTGCAGTGTATACATGTCTGCCTGTGCGCTGTTGTATTGGTGTTTGTGTCTATATACAACACAACTGTGTTCTTTAGCTCTCTTCTGCAGAAACAAAGGGAATCTGTGCATGTGTGTCTGCATTTGTGTCTGATGTTTAACAGTTTTCCTCTGAAGCCTTGTCAGACATGCCATACTAAACACACACACACTCACAGAGCCTCAGAGCCATTGTTTCTCACACAGCAGGGCACAGGGTCGATTGCCAGTTGTGGAGAATTATCAGCCTGCCTGTGTGTGTGTGTGTGTG
>CAEMYA010000041.1:831614-850558 GCA_903131615.1 Diplodus sargus
TGTGTGTGTGTGTGTGTGTGTGTGTGTGTGTGTGTGTGTGTGCCAGTGTGTGTCTAAAAATAAGAATACTGAAACCATTTAGCCCTTTGTTAAAAACACAACATTCACTGTTCTGCACGGTTTCAATTTTGACACACCCCTGAACACACCCACACCTCCCAGTTTCTACGAAATCCGAAAAAAGAAAGAACATCAGTTTTGCAATTTGGACATCACTTCATATTACTTCGAACTAGCCTCGGCTAAATGGCAGCTGTGTGACACTTTACATAACACACACACACACACACACACCCACCCACACACATACACGGGTGTAATTCTAGCCCTCCAGGTCTTCCTCTAAGCCAGCACTGCTACAATCCCTTCACATATTAACATATGTAAGAGTGACAAGGTCTCACCTTTAATGAGAAAAGCCAGGCCGCCCTGCAAGTTCATTAGCTGTCAGCCGCGTTGAATTAGATGCAGTGCAGCTCTGCGCTTTCTCACACTGCCACCCAACACTCATTACACTGCTCACTTACACTCAGAAGATGGCTGCTGCTGACTCAACAGATAACATAGTAACACAATAACCTAATATTTTAGTCTTAGTTGATCAAATTAGCAAAAATGAAGTAGACTCACCATTTGTTGTCAAATTGCAGAGCTCATTTCTGTTTATTGGAACTACAGACATTTTTCAATATATCAATCAATCTTGAATTGAACAATTGGTTAGTCAATTTATTATGATTGTTATTTCTTGTGAGACCCATTTCAGATGTTTATCAATATCTAGCAGGGATGTTTCTGACAATACAGTATCTCTGTATCTCCATTCCAAAGCAAGTTGTTCTAAAGCAGTACTGTACAGCAATGCAATAATTTAGATGAGAGAGTGCTGCAGGGATGGTGTGCATCGTAGTTACATCTCAATGTCACCTTGACACACATCTCTTGACACGCCACACATACTATACTATAAATTGATAGAACTATGAGTTGTCAAGTTTGAGTTAGAAGAATTTGCAACTACAGTCCTTCGGTAAAAATTGACTAATGTGGAGGTGAGTCTTCTTTTTTGGCTGACAACATTTGATGTTCTTGAAATCTGTAGTCTCACTTGTGAGCAGCCAGCTTTTTTAAAATATGCTAATGCTTTATATTTCAAATGTAACTTAACTTATTTTATGTTGCAGGAAAAAAAGCTGAAAATCTCTTGAATTGACCACAGACCTTATTTCCAGGCATTTAACCAAAGACCCATTCGAAAAAAAAAAATACAAAATGCAAAATTATTTCTGGGTTTTAGGACTCATTCCGGCAGCTCTCTATACTAAATTAAACACAATGTGACAGCCTTTACTCTACAACATTATGTTGTTGACAAATATTGTCAAATTCAGTTTTTATTTAAACAGTACATCTTAAATGGACTTGGTTATCTGTAGCATTTTTCCAGTCTGCTAAGCAACATTTGTCACATTCACTCATTCACACACACATTCATACACTGATGGCAAAGGCTTCCCTGCAAGTGGCCAACATGCTTATCAGGAGCAATCTCGGGCTCAGTGTCCTGTCCAAGGATGATTCAACGTGCAGCCGGAGGATGCGGATATTGAACCACCAAACCCTGATTAGCAGACGACCCACTCTACCTCCTGAGCCACATTAAACTTTTAGAAGTCACAAGTATCATCAAACAATTTCATGGCACTGCAAAATTGAATTGTGCTAATAGTACAAGTGCACTGTGTGGGTGTCCAGGCTGTCTATTGCTGACATACTTTTTCAGTCTGAGGCTGCCTCTGATTTACGCTACTGTTTCACAGAACGCAGCTCATCATGTAGACTGAAATGTATAATTGAATATCCCGAGAGGAATCATGAGGTCCGGTGTTGGCATAGAGAGCATAGTAAACAGGACAAAATTCTAATTAATGCTCATTATCACTTGGGATCACATCCAAATAAAACAAAAAAAACGAAGAAGAAACAATTATTCTTTCTGTATCTTTTATATGGAAGTATCTCATCCATAGCTGATTATCTGCTCAAACTTTGTTAAAGAGCATTTTTTGTGTCATGTACTTTGTATTTTACCTGCATTTAACTGCAAATGTAAGCATGTTCAGCAGCTTGTTGTATTTCTGCTTCATTCCATACTTTTTATTTATTTTAAGCAGCCATGCAACCACGGGAACAATATAATGTAACAATGCGGATCATCAACATAGTGTTTGATTAAAAAGGCAGTCAGCACATCACTGCTCTCCTGTTGCCATTGGCACTGGTTGTTTTAAACCTCACATGTTCTCACTGCTGCACCAACGAGCGGAGTCTCACCAGTGACTGTGATAACAACTGGCACGTAAAAATAAGACGCTGTTCTTTCCAAGCTCAGTATGCAGTCGGTATGCAGTGATTGAAGTATTCAGGAAGTATCACTCTGAATACTTATAGTCAAATTATACCCACATCAAGCTAAACTCCATAAAAAGATAATTTTAAGTTAATAAGTTGATAAGACAAGTTAATAAACTTATTTTAACGTCCAAGGGAAGTATATATATGTATATGTATATGTATATATATGTGTATATATATGTATATGTGTATATATATGTATATGTGTGTATATATATATATATATATATATATATATATATATATATATACACACATATACACATATATATGTATGTATATGTATATATATATGTATATATGTACATGTGTATATATATATATGTATATCTATATCTATGTATATATATATATGTGTGTGTGTATATGTATATATATATGTGTGTGTATATGTGTGTGTATATGTATATGTATATATGTATATATATATATTTATATATATATATATATATATATATATATATATATATATATATATATATATGTATATGTATGTATAAGGTAGGGACAGATAGTGTATCTATCTATCTTGTATTTTGAATATCCACCATGAATGAAAAGATTAGCGTATCAGACTCAGTGCACAAGGTTCCTGAGTGTTGTGTTTTTATGGGAAGAAAGATTAATTTTCGTAAGAGTTTCTATCCCATTTAATCTACACCTGAACCAGCTACAACCATAAAATACTTCCTCCACACCGATGCATCAGTATTAGTATCAACAATTTGATAATGTCATTCTGTGACATATTTGATTTTTGGTGTGTGTTTAGTGAATTTTTTCGGTCCCCAAAAATGATTGGTTAGGGTTTTTCTGACTAATTGAACAAACCGTATGTCAACCAAACACTGCTCAGTGGTCAAGCAGGTAAATCCTGAAATCACTATAATCAAGTCAGTCCATGTTGGTAATTGTTTCAGGTGATATAATTATGCAGTAATGTACTTAAATACCTAATGTTCCGAGTACGGACGCTAACAAACGGAGCAAATCAAATTACTACACAAGCTGCTATGGGGAACCTTATATGTTGCGTTTTTTTGTGAGAATTCTTGTAGAGTGATGCAAGGCATGCGTGTGTGTATGTATGGCTGTGTGTGTTTGTGTCTGCCTTCCCTGTTAGCTCTGTGAATCAGCTTGTAAACAGACACCTATGAGCAGCTGGGCACTTGGCTCCAGCACAACTCCCTCACAGAGAGGAGAGGAACTGTTGACCTCTACACACACACACACACACACACACACACACACACACACACACACACACACACACACACAGACCGTGTATTCATGCACCAACAAGCGGTACATCACCAAACACAGACACACAAACATCCATAAACACACAGATCCACTCGACAACACACTCTCACACAAACACATTTCCCTGAGCTCCCACAGGAGACAGACGCTGCCATGTTTACTGCCTCACCGGAAACTTTCACAGGAAGGAGCGAGAGACCAGCGCCTATCATTCCCCTCCTCTCTCTCCTGTCTCTTCCAAACTTTTTTTTGTTTCTTTCGGACATCTCTACATCAACACTTTGCTCAGTTTATTTGTCCAAGGCAACAACTCAGCAAGCTTTATTGCTCTCCAAATCTAAATCAGGAGGGGGCGTAGGGGACAAATTTCCGGATGAACACGCCAGTGGACACACTCAGGAGAATGTAAACCGGGCCTGGAGCATAAGTGATAACAAATAAGAGATGTGCTCTAGCTGTGAGCCGTACACTCCAAATGTTTTTGTTTTTACTCTGAAGGACACAGAGGAGTCTGGCCGGGGCTTCAGCCAGAAAAACACTCCAGAAGCTTCCAAACATCGTCGTCCACTCCGTCTCTCCCTCAAGAGCCGGCATGTCCTGGCCTTCACACACTCAGAGGAGGGTTTTATTTTTCTGGGGACTTGGGTGATTCAGTGGATCAGTGGATGAGCACAGCAGAAAGAATAGGACAGTACCTTGAGGCCAGGGAAAATTTCCTAATTGGACAAATAATAACAAGTGTAGTGCTAGAAGTTGCCCAGCATTGAAACTGTTTGAAAAGGTTGAAGCTGGTGAAGGACATAAATATATATGTTTGAATAGATATACTAAATATTAAAAATAACAATTTAATCTCGGTTATTGCATATGTTTAATGTTTAATGGCTTGTATTAGGCCAACCTGCCATTCACTCAGTATTTTAAAGCATGAAGTTTTTTTCCCACTGGATGGGAGGGTGACTCAGGACAAATTCAAAGATTGTTAGCTTGACATTAAAAAAAAAAAGATAAATATGTGCTCTGATCAAACTTTTCAGCATTTTTTTTATGTTTGTGAAATTTAAATGTGTTGCATTATCAAATCTAATTTATGATCAATGGTTTTAGTCTACAGTATATTAAAATATATAATACATATTATATAATAAATAATAACAAATGCCAAAGTTACCATTAAAAGGTGTAATGGAGGTGCTTACTTGCTGAAATACACTCCAAAACCCCTTCATTATTTCATTTGGTATGATTTGAAATGGAAAATGCTACCAGCTGGTATTGTTATTTTTAATGAATAAATGACTCAACAAGAATGGCACTCAGAGTGCATAGTTCCACCAAGGCCAACAGACCCCTTTAATTCAATCAAGCCTGATCTCATATTGAATGTAACACATTTAAATCCACTGGATTACGATTATTGAATATTTCGATCAATCATCAAATTGTTCTCACTCATAGAAACCGGCCACCTAAATACACTTGATTTTATTCATCAAGGTCCGATCATTAATCCCTGAGAACTGAATGGAAATGTTGAAAAACCATCTCGCAATGAAGAGAGAAAAATGAATGGAGCCGTCCCTTTATCTAGATCTGCAGCAAAAGTTAATTAGGTCAATTTTGGGCCGAGACCTAACCTCCATCTAAATGTCTGGAAAATCTGCACAGTAGCAAAACTGCTTACAAATCAACAAACAGACTGACACTGGCAAAACCATAACATCTATGGCTGAGGTGAAAGTTGCCTCCAGACTTTAAGACTTACAATGTATAAATGTATACAACGAAATTCAGAATTTATGAACAAATATTGTTCATTGAAACCTGGATTCAAGATGTTTACTACTTACTGTAAAATATATGCTCAGTGTATGTGTGCACAGGTGGCTTCAAGTTTCCTCATTACACATGAATAAGTTTTATTCTGTCTCCTGATTGGCTTCCAAACTAGTTGTGATGTAACAAACGCTGGTGGTCCACATGTTAAACTGAGATTTAAGTTGAGCTCAGAGAGGGTCAAACATCCAAGGGAAGCAACAAATGTTAAATCTCAAATGAAATGATCCAGTGTCGATGGCTTTTGTGTTTGACCTTAACTGTAAGCTGTATTTTATAAATGTTGGTGTAATTGCAATAAGTTTACTATTAATTAATTTTTTCATTGCATAGAAGGATTAATGGAAATAAAACAATACAAGGCACTAGGAATAACTGATGGTTACATTGCTAAGATGTATTCAGTTAAATGCACAACATGTCATTTCTGGAGCTGGGAGTTTCTTAATCAAAACAAAAAGCAGTATGGAATTATAGGAGTTGTTTTCTTCGTTGTTAAACAGCCACCATTGCAGCTAAAAATCAGTTTGAGTGACTCAGGCAGTGAAAATTTGATTCACGTGCTGTTTCGTCACATTTGCCAACTTCCTTCCTCACTCTCTGACTCTTACAGAAGTATAGCAACTGGCAACAAAATGAAAAGCGCTGTGACCTTCAGTAGATTTATGGATTCCTCTGGTTTGAACATTGTTGGAAACATTTGGGGTGATGTAAGATCGAGTCGTTTTTAGGCTTTTTAATGCAGAAATCTCAGATAGAAAGCTGTATCTTCAAGCTCTTTCAAAATATCGTCAAAGTTTGAAAAACCAAATTAACTAAAATGTGCAATAGACATTCTGAGAGACTATGGTGACTAGGCAGTCTTTAAACTTCAATTGAAAAAAGTTGTTTGTGACTTGAAATAAAAGTGTTTTCAAAAGCTGTTTTCATACTTAACAGATTGTGATTACCTACTGCTTGACTTGATTTTACTTATATAGTGTATATATATATATACATATATATATATATATATATATATATATATATATATACAGTATACAGCATATATATATATATGTAAATACATTGGAATATTATTTTTTTTTCTCAGGATCAAACGTTTATTTGCAGGCAGAACTTGTAAATGACAACTGTGTGGAAAGCCAACTCCACATGAAAAGCCTTTCAACTTACAGGATGTTATGGGAAATATAGACAGCTTTAAAAGACACACTAACACCCACCGACTGTCCTCTCTCGCTTTTCATACACACACATACTGTACACATTGTCCTGCTGTTGTTTATAATCAGGAACTGCTAATTCTCTGCATGAGGTTCTTACTCCCCTCTCAGTGTCTTCTCTTCCACTCCCATCACTCACTGTCCACTCTTCTTTTCTTCTCTCTTTCTCTGTCCCTCTATTCTCATCAGCCTTGAACAAAGTCTTTCTTTATCCTCACTGCCAACGAAAAACATGTTACTTTTCCCGTCAGCACCAACAGCAATGCTCTCCATAATAACATTCCCAATTAGCTGGTGGTCGGAAATGTTGATCACAGCATATCGGAGAAAGAGAGAGCGTCTGTGTGTGTGTGAGTGTGGTGTATGCTCCGTTTTGGACTTAATTTCCCACTAGATGAAAAATAATGAACTGACATAACAATACCAAAATAGATTGGAGTGGGGCTTTAAGTAATATACCTCATATGAGTAATTTGAACTTTGTGTAATTGATTGTTGAAGGGCCCCTTTGAAAGACTTAACTATGCAACATTTCATATACAGTGATGGTCACAAGTGAACACCAACACTAGACCAAAAGATCTGGTCTACATTAAACTCTATTCAAGTTAGTATTGTACAACAGTCTAAAGTTTTCAACTCCAGAGAGTTGTTGCAGCATGCCTCTTTTGCAGTTTTGTTAATTCTAAATAATGCTATAAGTTCATCACATTGCAAAATGGCAATCATCTTAGGCAAGTGTTAATAGATAAACAACAGTTTTTCTCAGTACTCTCCAGCCTGGACTTGCTGGACAGTAAATATTTAGACACTTAGAGTGATACAGACCCATTGCACAGGAGAAGGACCTTGAACTTCTAGTTCTCCCACACTGGGCTTTTAGAGGCCTAGCCGGGGGGGGGGGGCGGTTGACCAGCCACTACACATGGCTGAACACACCCATGTAAACACCGACTGTCCCATGTGTCGCCCTTGTGTCCTCGCACTCACATACACCCTCCTGGCGCACAAATATGTTCTCTGCAAATAAACATTTCTTTATAGCATAATTTCAAAATTGGATGGATGCACAGTCATACAACATTAAGACTGTGGTTCAAGGAGTAAGGGAAGCGATGGTTGTGATCTAACTTCCAGTCGAGTAGCTGTTCCACACGCTTATTTCAACTCAGTTCTCATTGAGTGTTTATTTTGATCTTTCTGAAAAATGAAATGCGGTGTTTACCGTCCATATTCTAATATAGCACTTGCTACGTGAATTTGAACTCTTCATGACTTAACACATCTCATTTGTTTGCATACAGAACTAAATTACTACTCCCAGTATACTTTCCAGCATCATGGTAACTTAAATTGTTACCTGTATCTGTTGTATGCACAAATACTCACAGCTTTGTATCATAACAACTTTAAAGTTGCAATCTATGCTTTTAGAAAATTGTTGACCATTCACGGTTCTAGTTGCTGTGTTTTTGTATGTGTAGTTACAGTGGATAGCTACAGTGGCAGAGTACACATTGCTTTTCTTGGAATGCAGCTCAGAGTTAAAGTGTAGTGTAAATCCCATTTTCATTTTATTTCCTTTTCATTTCATTTCTGTATGTTATTAGCACATAAACCATAAGGTGGTTGTAGTCAGATACAAGTGTTAAAATAATATATGTTGGACAAAGAATAATAAAATTACCTTTTACATCTGGAAGAAAACAAGAAAGCCTGTTCTTTATTGTTGGGTGTCTAGTATTTTCTTTTATGTTGCTCTACAGGTAAACTTAATTACATATTGATAGAGTGGAGGACAAGTACCTATAGTTTATTTGTCATACTATGTACAGACAGGGACGGTGCTACGCTTGAACAAGGGTGTGCTACAGCCACGTCACACATTTATATAGCCCGAATTAAGTCCCCTACAAGCATTTCAGTATTTTTTTTAGAACTGAATAAAGAAGTATGTAACACTTAATAATCTGATCCGTGACTGCGTGACCCTATGCCCAGTTGACTGGAATAGGCAGACAGGAAGGGAAAGGAAGGCTAATATCGTCAAAACAATCATACTTGTTTTGAATGACCACAGAGGAAAACGTTATGTTGTTCATAACTAAACTTAAATCAGACACCATAGTATTTAAACAACATGCCAGCATAGCTGCATAGCATGGAGTTTCAGATTCATCAGAGGGATTATGACTAGGAATCTGGACTGTGTGTGTGACTTTTTAGGTGTTGATAAGAACATTAATTAACATTAGATTATGACTGATCCTGTTGGCCTGTCAACATATTTAAATAATCAATAGAGTAAAGCTGATGTATCTCATGTGTAAATGCGCACAGTGGATGCACTTACTATGATCAGGCCACTCGATCTGCTGATTATCCTGGGGATGTAACTTTGATCCTGACATCACTATATATGAATCATAGACTAAAGTGGTAAATTTAGGGAAGCTTTCATTAGCCTCCCACACCTCTTGTTGCTGCTGCACTGTGGATGTTGTTGTTTTTCATTTCTGGATTTGTGGTTATTTCTGGCAGCAAATATAATAACTTTAATGACTGTTTGTTTTACAAATGTGTGCACAGTTGCCACAGCTAAATGCACTGCAATTTTTACTGTGGCTTATTACTAATTTAGTTTTTTGATGTCGAGATAGCCTTTTCACCCAAACCATTATAACACATGTAGAGGTTGTCTGATTATGTGTATGACACAAAGGTGTCATATTGCTGCATTGTGAATGTATTTTGTTGTTATTAATTCTGGCAGCATGGGCGCTGTCCAGTGCTGAAGTGGAAGTTCACCTTAACGTATGAAAAAAATTCTAATTGTCACTGCCTTTTGGTCACTCATATTCAGCTTATGAAGTATTTTCTGCCAATTGAATTTAAAACTACATCGTCCATGTGCACAGATGCACCTGAACAGCAATAGTCTGTTGTGAGACTAGAACAAGAGGGCATCGTAAGCTCATTGACATCTCTGTGACCCTTAATGCATAACACACTCACTGCCTCTGCTTTTGTGTGAACCAGTGCTCTGCTAGTGTTAGAGGGTGGGGGTGGGTGGGATTCTTGCTCCAGGGCCAGGCTGAACTTCCTGTGAAGGTGTAAGGGATAAACGAAGAGAGGGATGCTGGGAAAGGGCGAGGCCGTGTGAGGAGATGAGAGTCTGAGCCCGGCTTAGACATCCTCCTTTCAGAGGCTCCTGACATCCCTACCGGCTATCATATTCTCCATGGCCTTAACGCACGTCTCACACGCACACACACTTTTTCTCTCTTGCTCTTTTCTTCTCCCTGTCCCCCGTTCCGACCCTGAGCACTGCTTTTACGGAGAGCAGAGACACTTAGTGCTGTCGGACCACTTGTAAAAGCTTCTATCCCTTTCATTCTGTCTGACTTCGGCGTGCATCAAAAGCAGAGGCTGTTTAACTCTGCCGCTGGCCGCTGTGGGTCATGGCAAAGGACAGACTGGCTAAGTGTGGAACTTCATACTTCCCTGTATTTGAGTATACTGCCTGAGAACATGTTGGGTTTTGATGTAGGCAGAGAATGATATTATAAGGTCCCCAGAGCTGGAGAAAAGTTTCCTTTTTCCTCTTTCGACCAGAAAGACGACTGTTTGAACACTTACAAACCATCAATGTTTTCTTGACAACAGACCTCTTGTGTAATGAGAGTAATTTACTGTTAAGTGGCAGCAGAAATAGCCCGACTTTGTTTCCTCCCAGATGTTGTAGTGAGTAAGTCAGCATGGATGATTAGGTTCTTGTGTGATTTTGTTTGTTTTATTTTCTGGAACCATGACAAAGACTCTTCCCTTAGCAGTATTAGTCAGATACAATTAACCAAAGAGGTGACAGATCTCAAACTGTAATGTGAGCTGTTTTGGGACAGTCTTAAGTATCATTTTAGTCTGACATGAATACTTGAGGTTCTTCCACCTTTTATAAATATGTCACTTTAACCAGTCCAAAACCCAAATACTCTTGAATGTCATCAGTAAAAAATTAAAGCAGCAAATCCTGACATTAAGAAGCATATTTTTAACTTTTTTGTTTGAAAAATGACTTAAACCTTAATTAACTATCAAAGTAGATGGCAGTTAATTTTCTTTCGATCGACTTATCCATTTGTCAACTAATCTTTGCAACTGAACTGACTTTTCTTTTTCCCCTTTATTGATCCGGGGAGGGTTCATTGAGAGCAATGCTCTCTTTTCCAGGAATGCACTGATCACATTTACACAGTTACACATTTACACCTAGAAGGGACCAAGTCCTGGAGCAGTCAGGGTTTAGGGCCTTAGGGCACTTGGTAATGCGGGTGGAGCAAGGCACTGCCTTTCTCCCCACCCAGATAACTTAAAACTTCAGAACTTTGAAATTGAATACAGTCGGATCTGTTTCTCTTACCCTTTGTCACTGTGTGTTTTCTTTAGTTTATTAAAGCCATTGTATCTCACAGTGTATATATGGTGTAAAGTCTGCTTCAGAGGCATCTTTAATCCCTACATATTGTAAAATGTTCACTGTTGGTACACCTATACTGAATAAAAACTTTGAAAGTAATATGCAGTTTGGATCAGAACTGGGTGGAGTTCATTCGTATGTCTAGTTTGCTGTCAACTAATCCGATGATTGAATTGAATTGTTTTCTTTCTCTTTTCCATGTGCTGCTGTCCTGCTCTCATGCTGTGATACAGGTGAGTGCAACACTGTCAGCTTTATCACAATGACCCACACAGTGATCTCTCTGTCTCTCTCTCTCTCTCTCTCTCTCTCTCTCTCTCTCTCTCTCTCTCTCTCTCTCTCTCTCTCTCTCACTCACTCTCTGTCACACTTGCTCTCTCTGCCCCTCCTGAGTTTCAGTGTCAGGCCCTCAACACTCACACCAAGGGACCCTCCATTCTGACCCGACACCCTGTCATTATTTTAATCAAATGCAATTACCACCACTTTGAGTACAATTGAGTTTTGTTGACTGCCCTTTTTCTGTTACCCCTTGCCCCCGCCCTGGCATGCCCCACTATTAGCCAGCCGCAACACACACACATGCACTCACATAGACAACAACTGTCCTGGACAAGAGTTAAAAGTCTAAAAGTCAGGCCGGTGTGTGGGCAAGACAGAGAGGGGGGGTATGGGATTGAAAACACAGATTGTACTGTTCTTCATTTCAGTGTTAAGGAGGGACGGGTGTCTCGCTGCAGGGGTGGAGAATTTGATTGAAGTATTAAGAAAGCCTTGTGTTTGGCTGGCCTGTCAGGACCCAGCGTAAAGTATGTGTTAGAGTGTGTCTCTGTGTGGTTTTGGCCTATCATCCTGGTGTTCTTTTGGTCTGGAGGTGGGTGAGGCTCGGGGGGGTTGAAAGACCGTGTGACGCTGTTGTGGGACGAGGCGTTGAACTGATCGCTTTTGTGCCGAGCTACAAAAAGATGCTTGCGCCAAAAGCCGGCCTGCCTTTGTCCTCACCCCTCCCATTATGTTTGCACCACTGCAAAATATGATTTCAGATCATTCCAGAAGAAAAGGGACAATCGTTTAGGGGTGGGGGACCGTGTCCATGTGTGTGCGTGTGAGGGGAGGGAGGCGAGGAGGAGGGGCAGCTGCTGAATAGCCTCCTGTGTAGTAATCAGCAGGCTGAGCCCCCCAGGATGGGGGAAGAAGAGCAGGATAAAGACTGTAAGTGTTCTGAAGATGTGACCGCCACACCACCACTTCTTTTGCCTTGTGGGCACTAGGAAAGAATTCACAGATCTGTCATCTGCCAGACATTACCCCAACACCCCCTCCCCCACCCCTAGCCCCTTTTTCTTTCACACACACACACACACACACACACACACACACACACTCACACACATACATGTTCCTGTTCTTCCCCCAGCCATCCTCAGGATTCCTTCCTGTAACTTTGGGTGAACTCCACCCCAGACCAGACACACAATAACCTAGCAGATCCCTCAGTGGCCCCCTCCTGGTGTGAGAGGACTTAGCCAGTGTCTCAGAAACTTATGACTCGCCTTCAGGTAGAATGCAAGTGTGTGTAAAAGCGAAAAGGGTCAGGTTAGGAGGCAAGGAGGAGAAATGAAGATGCTTTTCCTGCACAATGCACTCCAGCAAGAAGGCAATATAAACATGACACACCAACAGGGTGGGGGAATTCCTCTTGCATGGTTACTAACAAAACATGAAATGTTTATGTTGTCTGTGTATGGGAGGGTGTGTGGATATGTGCGCTCGAGAAAAACAAGGGACAGGGTTGACTCTGATCCGCATGCGGTACCTCCCACAGTTTCATGTACTCCTGCATCACAGTGTGGCAGGGAGGCAGCCACCACCCCCTGACCAAAGATATGGATATTGAACAGGACAAGACATTAACATTTCATTCCAGCACCTTTCCTCCCTTCTTTTTCTCACTCGCTCTCTCCTTTCTTCTGACATGGTGCTGGCATTCCCCAGAGCTGTGGCACACTCACAATGCGCTGGGGGAAGTGCCACAAGCTAGAGGCACAGCCACATAGTGATGGTAGATAGAGCAAAGTGAGCTGAAGAGAGAGGTATCCCAGCAGTTGAAAATGTGCAGCCTTCATGTGGTGGAAGAGCCTCGGGCAGCCTGCGATACCCCGGGCACTCGCCTCTCTGACAGCTTTTAAATGCACTCTTTCTCCACCCTCATACACCCACTTACACACGTCGCTTTGTGATCTGCACACTACTGTGCAAAGCATGTTTTAGTAAAAAAATTAAATAACTAAACACTGACAGGTTCTGCGACAGACAGGTTGTCCTGAAATGACTTTTTGTCCTTTAGATTTTTTTAGTGTACTTTTTCGTTCTCTCTAAATTATCTTTGGTATCAATAGTTTTATCTTTACTAGCCGGTATATATGTATACCGTATATTGTCTTTTTAAATCATCAACAGGACCTTGTCCTCCAGCTCTCTGTATCATCGGTTTTATGGTGTTAGGGTTGATTTACATGTGATGATGGAGGGGACTTTGAATGAATGTCATTAGACATGTCAGCCACATTATCCAAATTATTATTTTGACTCCTGTAATAACCTATACAGCAAAGTGTTGCAAATTTAAAAGAAAGAATATTCAGAGAGTGAGCTTGGGAAATGTTATAGTGGTTTCAGAAATGACAGGGTACGAGCCAGCCTTTGTTGCTCTTGCTTCATTTCATTCAGTCTCTTAATAAAAGACTAGAGGTAGTTCAGGACAGAAATAGGCTGTGCTCTACCCAGCCCTGACCGTCGGTGCTGTTTTCTTAGCATGACATTAACACCCAGCATACATATGTTAAGAGATCTCTCTGAAAGTACAGTGTGCGGTCGAAACAAGGGATTTGTTCAAATTAGGCTCTTAAAGATCATGTAACGTAAGTGGAAACAAATGTGGATGCCTCTGCCATGTTATTCTTTCGATGCTCCACCAAAGCTCTGGGCTTCGGGACAGTTCATGTCTCAACTACCAAGTAAAACTGAGACAGAAAAAGACAGAACCCAAGGATTTTCTTGTCCAAAAGCTCTGTGTTACACTCATACACTCAAGCACATTTTATGAGACACCTAGGAGTGTTTAGAGAAGCCTGGCTCTCAGGCCTCCATAATACAGCCTCTGAGAGCGTGTAGGAGGGCCAAGTTATGCCTAATGCGCAATGTCCATTGAGTCGTCTGTTATACATGGTAATGAATGGTGGTCAGAGAAACAGTGTCCTGTATCAAAGAGCTGAACTAACATGCCTTTCTCACGGAGCCGGAGAAGTGGCCCTTTGTCATGGCGGACGCCTGCTATCGACTCCCAGCATCTCACAAAATATGCCCCATTGTTGGAGAAGGCCAACTCCGTTTACAACTCTGAACTGACAGCATTCCTGAAGTCAGCAACACCAACCCCTCCTCCTATAACTCCCAAGAGTGACGGCAATGGATTACATTTACTTTTACCACATGGGATTTGCTATCTTTTTATGTGCAATTGTACTTAATTTAGAAATAATTTTGGTTGTCTAGTTTGGTTTATTTAGTCATTGATTTTAGAGTTATTGAGTATTGATTGATTGAGTTTCGGGCTTTACATGACTTTACTTGTATCTATTTCAAGAGTGCATAGTTTACTGGCACCCCATAAGCATTGAAAAAGAGTTGACGATTAATTTCTGGTGATGTAGGACTGTGGCAAAAAAACAGTAGTAAAAGTCTTTCAGTCCACATGGTTTTCTTGTGGAAAACGATACAGACATTTTAGTTCTTAAAAGAAGTTGTGAGTGATTTGTTAGGTTCCGTTGTGTTTTTTTCCGGATTGACAGTAGAGTCGCAACTTTTGCAGAGTCAGCATCCCTTTGCTGTTGGACGAACTTGCCCTCACCATTTATACTAGAGCCCACAGGCCAAATTCAGCCATAGGGTTTGATGTGGCCCGCCAGATGTGTCTATTAAAATGTATACATGAATGTGCAGGATCCCCCAAACAATAATTACTTTCACAATCTCAGCTTGTTGTGACCTTTTGCGCAGGAAATCAGTCAATTAAGGGAAGACCAGATCAGAGTGGCATTTTTGCGTATAACAATTTGTATTTGTACAACAATACAAATGGAGTTTGCCTTTGACCGGTGGCCCACCATTAAGTTTTTGTTTTGGCCCTCCAGCGGAAACTCTATGGGCACCCATGCTTTGGAAATAGTTGCTGCTACTTGACAACAGCATCTATTTCAGAAGTGTTGAGTCAGATTTTAAATTGGTTGCATATGACTACAATTGTTGCTTGTGTCGGACAGGTTGGTATTTTGGCGTGTCTCGTCCAGTTATCATGTCCTCAGCTCTAACAGAAAGATAGCCCCTTGGAGAAGACTTCTCTTTCGCAGTACCATGCAGTATGAAAGAATGAGGGGTGGGAGGGGGTTAAATTGAATTCCTCCTCCTAGTCTGGTACACACAGTGCTCAAGAAGAGACTTAGCTCATCTCTGTCTGCAACTAAGCACAGTAAACCCTTAGAGAGAGCTGAGGGCTTCTTTCTCTGTGAAAATGGTGGCAGTGAAAATAGTGCTTGGGGAAAACAGGCAGTTGAGTCCATTTTAAAAGCCCCACCACCGCCACCCCATCCACCATCCACTCCCCTTTCACGGTGTTGGTAGTGTTGGAATGTTTTTCATCAGAAGGGGGCTATTTACTTGGCTCCAGCCCCGGCATGAGTGTGTGTCTGCAAGTGAAAGAGAGAGAAGTAAAGCTCAGGAAAGCATTTATTTATAGGTATCTGAAAGCTGCGGGGCCCTGAAACTCTGGGATGTATTATGACGTGCCTTTTGAAAAGCAAAAACAAAACCCCTTACAGCCAGATCCAGCTATTTTTATCACTTAGGTTGGCTCCCAATTGTACTCCATAAAAGCTGTGTTCTCACCCCACCCCCTTCACCCACATTACCTTGTTAGCCCAAACACTTTGTTTTTAGTGTGCTCAAAACCCATGCAGGTGTCCAGTGAAAGCTTATATGCCCGGAATCTCTGCCCTGAATGAGAAGTGTTCAAACATGAGGTTTTGGAGTGAACAACCTCAGCTTTCAGTGCTGCTTGTTGCCCCTGCTGTCAGAAATGTACAGTACTTGTTTAGTACCCATGCTTTAGTGCAGAATCTGGTAGTTCCTCGGTCCATGTCTGTCGTAGGATACTGTCTGAATCGGATCACTACCCCTGGCGCTAACAACTCCAATGATGAAGTCAGCACCTCTCAACATCTCGCCCCTTAATGGAGTCTTCACTGCCTTTGTCCTTAACCATCCATTTCCATTAATTATTCAGGGGGAGAAAGGAAAACCGTTTGAGTGGGTAACACTGATCCAGTGTACTCAACCAATCTATGCAGTGTAAGTAATAAAATACCACGCACTCAGACGACACAATAAAAGAGATGGAGACAGAGGAGACGCTTGTTAAAAATGTAAGTAGACGGAAGCTACCCGAAGACAACAAAGGGAGGAGGCAGCGGTGGCTAGGGAGTCAAAAGACACAGCAACGACATCTTAGTGTCTGGGTTAATCAGCAAAACAGGCCGATAGCAGCTGGTGTTTCACTGTATCTGCCCGGTCCACGGAGGGCGCCTGTCTAAGCAGAGGCTGAGTCGATGTGATGCACCCTCAGTGCAGCTGAGTGATGCTAATTGGGATTAGCGCCCATTGCGCTAAACTGACACAAGACATTCCAGGGCCAGCCCTTCCAGACTCCACTCGCCGCACTGTCAAACTCTGCCGTATGTTTTCTTCTCACCCCAGGGCTCTGGAAGGATGCAGGGCACAGAAAATAGAAAACATTTTTGGTTGTTTTTTTGTATTTTTCCTGAAAGAAAAACTGGAGGTCAAAAGACTTGGCTACTGTGTTCCAGTGCCAGCACCTAGGCTGAAAAAGGTCAGGATGCACTTTTGAACTTTCAATAAGGCTAGCATTCCCTCCCTGAATTGAGGGAGTGGAGGGGTTGAAAATCCATAAGTCATCCTGTAAAGATGAATATACTCCAGTTTTGCCACCTGACTCAGAGAGATCTTCTTTGACAACAGGCTTTTGCACCCTGAATTGATAAATTGGCCCAGTCAGCCACTGCGAAGAGAAGAGGTCGGAGAGATGATGATATTTTTTTCCTTTGGAGTTTGGAGGTGGGTCTTTTCCGAGGTATTAGATCCATGAACTGGGAGTGCTGTATTGAATATTTTATCGACTGTCTGCTTGCCCCGTGCTGACCTGCCTGACATGCTAAGTTCCCGGCTCGCTGGAGACGCCACGTCGCTTCGCATCAGTCCAGCCACCCGTAAGGCTCCCCTGCATTTCCTGTGAATAAACGCGCACACAGTGGGGGAGGAAAAGAGGCCAGGGCAAAGGGGCACTGGGGCTGAGATGAGGAGAAAACACACACACACACACACACACACACACACACACACACACTCACACACATTCTTTCTCTGAAGAACAACACACACAGCCTTGGCTACAGTATGAACTCCCTTGGTCAGACCCTGATGAATCCTCTGAAAACACCCGGTGAATTGAAACGACCTGAAACCTCTATTTTAATTACAGCTTCACTGTCCATGAAGTTTGCTGCACCAGTGCCAGTCATAGCTGGCAGTGGCTCCATGTAATTAGATATAAACTTGATGAATAATCCAACAATTTGCCATACATAATCATCCAGTCACCGGTTACCCAAATGACCCATACAAGACTTTTCTGATATTTGATGGCAAATGACAGGACATCATTACCCACAAGTACTCATATCTGAATAATAAAATATGGTCAGTGCCTTTTAAAATCACCTGTTGTTTATATGAGCTTTTTCTTACCTGATGCTTGCTGTTATGGATTTGTTATATTTATGCAACTAAAGCTACTTTATTAAGGTTAGGGAATGATTGCAATCATGAAACAAAGAAACTCCTATCAAAGTAGGAGTTTCTTTGTATCATGATGGGATGCAAACTACAGCTGCTGATATCACTGCTCAAAATTTTGCACACCCAACCATCCCCCGACCTCCTCTGTAAAAGGCTGTGTCGCGGTATCATGTTTTCACGCTGCTTCTCCTTACACCTTTGCTTCTGAGAAAGGGCTGTCATTATCCGCATGACCACAAGAGGTTGCTGATCAGGAAAATTGTATTTGAACAACAATGTTTGTTCAACAGCAGTTTAAAAAAAAATCATAACTTGATGATATATTGAGCATTAGAAGGCACCATAACTACTTGCCAACTATTCTGTTAAATCACTTTAAATGTAAATGACAACATGCAAATCAAGATTGGACCCAATGGGGAATGACAGTTTGATGTGCCGACGGTTAATGACAAAACGCTTGTAAGAGATCATTAGCTTGTTTTTCCCACATTTGAGGGAATGGCAACCATATAATTACAGAATTATTTGGTAATATGCATGACAAATGGAATTTGGTATGCTTGTCTAGTTTTTACAGTGTAATCAAGGTTCGTCTGTTTCTATAGAGTTACGCAATAGTTAGAAAGCATACCAGCACACATTAAAAGGTCACCAATCAGGAGTGCCATCTTTTCACGTGAGAAGCATCTGCACAACAATAACAGGTTGGGAGCGGCACAGTCTAATGTGCTTAGGGAGTTATGCTCTGAGGATGTGAGCACACTCTGTCACCCCTGATCCCCCCCCCCCCCCCC
>CAEMYA010000041.1:850591-860614 GCA_903131615.1 Diplodus sargus
TTCCCATCCCTCTGTCTCTGGCTCATTACTGGCAGTAGGGTTTCCTAATGTGTTAAAATTCAGTGGGGTGGAAACGTCAGCCAACGGACTTTGGTCCCCCAACGGTCTTTACTTATTCATGCAAACGCTGGCCTCTCCCCAGGACAGTGTAGCGTTGACCCAAGAGGACAGCAGGGCCTAGAAAAAATGACCCTACATTAGGGTCACTCTGCATTTTAGGCAGATGAGTCGACAAATGGCGACGTCAGTGGAAGACTACACTATGCTCACTTCTATAGATGATTAAAATGGGCCACTGTCCATTTCCTTGTTAATTTTCCTCCTCCACCTCCTTTTTATTTACCCTTTAGCTTGTACTGATGCCATAATTACCATACCACTTGATGGGGAGACAGGTTAGCGCAGATATTATATTAATACAAATGGGATAAGGAAAAAAGAAAGTGGCCTTCCACTTGTGGTATGATGCATGTGATGTTTGAGGGCAGCAGAGCCTCTAAGAGGAAGTGACTGATTTTTTTTGTCCCAGACTGTATGTGTTTGTTTTCCCATGAAGCCTGTGGGTCCTGCTTTGGAATATTCAAATCAAATGCTCAAATGCTATCACACAATTTAGCATCATTCTCATATTCACGTTTTGAAAATCCATCCATTGGTTTAACATTGCACTGCTGAAACACTGTTGGAACTTAGTTAAACAGTTAACTAAGTTAAAAACAAATGATTAAAATCAATACAGAAACAGAGATATTGCCTTTTTTCTTTCTTTTTTTTTTAACAGATTCTTCCTCTTTTTTTAAACAGTTGCCTATATTACACACAATGCAGCATAGCCTCCGAGTGATATGTATTGTAGATGAGTGCAAGTTTGTAGGAATTATAATTGTTTGTAAAATGATAAATGAAAAGCCTGCTGTCACAGGGAGGGGCAAGAACCAGTGAATTGTTTGTAAGGGGATAGTGGCACTTCTGCTGTGGGCATGAGTTGCAAAATGCTGGTCTTGATTGGGACAATGTATAGGTATTGGCAGGGGCGCCGCCAGGGATTTTGGGCCCCTTGAAAAAAAATCTAGTTGGGCCCTTGTATAGGTTGCCCATGTCTCAAAGGGCCCCCTGTCAGTGCCGGGCCCTTGGAATCGTCCTAACCTTTCCCCCCCTGACGCCACCCCTGGGTATTGGAGGTGTGGTTTAGAGAAGTCGTAAGATAAAACAATCCAACAAGCACTTTGTTTTGAAGCATTTTTAAACTAAAACACAATAGATATCCTTAAATGCAAAGTCCAGAATTTGAAGCCCTTTGTAGATATGAGGAATATAGGAAATGTAGGAAATGAGAGGTAGAGAGATGGAGCTCAGATCCCTGACCTGCCTCAAAGCAGGAATCTTACCATTCCAAACTGTCTTAAAGCAAAACTAACTTAGTAATTAACTAGTGCTAAACAGTGACAAATGGTGACAAATCAACCAACAAACAAACACACACTGGCAAAATGTAACTTCAGTGGCAGAGGTTATTATACTGTAATGGCATCTCAAATCATTTTCTTTAAAGACATCATCATTCTATGACCTGTAGCCACCAGTTGATGGCCATATCAGATCAAGCAATACTGTAGCAGCAACAGTTTTGAAAGTATTCAATAGTGAAATTGTGTGTTCAGTTTATTGGAGGAACATTCTCTTAAGAGTGTTTTGTAGTTTTTGTCATTAAAAGGGCCAAATTGATATACTGGATAGCAGCAGAAAATAATATCTGTTAGCTGCCTCTGTCCAAAAATAGTCTCAGTGATGGCCTACAAATCCCTCACTGCTAAAACCCAGCCCTGACACCTCCCCTCCTATTTACTGTTTAATCTGTGTACTCTCCTAATCCTTTCATCTCTTCATCTTTCTACCTCAGACTTTCCAAACCATTCCTTTCCTCTGTCAACACTCCCAGTCTTTCCTCCCATGTTGTCCCCCTGTGTCTTCCTCAATCCATCTTCCCTCCTCTTGGCTCTCCCACCCTGCCCATCACAGCCATCAAAGAACATTTGGAGAAACCCTCCGCACTTGTTTGTTTGTCTTGCTGTGGTCCTCATTTGCCAAAGATCCTAACCACTGAGCCCAGACGAGATGTTTTACAGTTGGCCCTTCAAAGGGAAAGCAGAGATTCAAGATGGAGTTGGCTGTCAGCTTTTTCCCGCACATTTGCAACCACAGAGAATGTGAATTACCAACCAGGGTGTTCCTCAACTTGGCAATCTGATGGTTTTGACAGTGTTGTGGCCACTGGGTTGTCGGAGCTTGATTGTGGGGCTGACCTACCATAAATTAGAATTAAGCATAACTCAACTTTATACATCATCATCATGAAATATGTTTACAGTGATACCATAGTTTTCAGGACTATTATATATCCGGTTATTTGCAAACAGAATTGACCAGCTGAAAAAGTTAAATAAATCCAGCCATTTTATTTCATTTTTCTGTAGAATGTTGGTTCATTTGTTTAAATGTGTTCAAATCTAACTCCACACTGCAAAAATCAGACAAGTGAGATTATCATAACTATTATAAGAGGCATTCACTAGCTATGTTCAAGAATCTCCATCATATAAATAGTGGATGAGAGCGCCTGGCACTGACTGACACTGACTCAGTGTAACCCTGCTTTAGACCAGCAACAATGAAATGGGGCTCGAAGATATTTTTATGTGGTCATAAATAAATGAATTCCCTACTTAACCTCAGCTCTTTTTCTTTGTATTATCAGTATTCAGCATGTACATACAGTATGTGTGGTGTGTGATTAATGTACCTCATTGGTTATTTAAGTTATTGTATTTTTTATGCAGTTTCATCTTTATTCTGGAGAGAGATCAGGTAGAACTAAAGGAGAGAAACAAGGAGAATGGGGTACTGTTAGAAAGGTTCACTACATATAAGACTTGACTGCTGTGCCTCTGCTGGTGTTAAACATTTTTCACTGTATAATCGCCATGTATAGCATATACCATAGGCAGAAAAGCTTTCATTAATAAGCTTGGGCTTTTTGTAGAATGACAGTGCTGCACTGCTGTTTCTGTTAGTAGCAATTCCATCACCATGCCTTATCTACTCCTGTGTGTCCAAAAGAGACATATGAATGTAAAACAAGTATTGATATTATTATGAGCCATATTATTTGCATTTTTATTTAAAACTGAACCTATTTAATCTATTAATGAAAACATTTATTGATGACTATCTGATAATCAATGAATCACTTATGTTATTCAGCAAAACTGCGCACGCTCAATTTTTGCTTTGATGCATTTTTGGATTTTGACAGTTTCTTCTTGCTTTCTTTTTTTTATTTTTTTTATTATTTTTTTTATCAGACACCCCAATTAGTGGAATGCCATAATTTGTCAGTCTCTTTAAAAAAGACACAAAATAAATTGGTTTTAGATGGTACAATGTTGTTGATTTTTGTGTGAAGCGTCTTTGAGTATTTTGAAAAGCACTACATAAGTTAATATATTATTAGGGGGCCAGCGGTGCTAGGAACCCTATTGTAATTGTAAAGATTTTTATTTTTATTTTTCTTCGGCTAAAAGTGGTGCTGCAGGCTAAACCGTGCAAGGGAGGGCGATGCAATTTGGAGGGTTGGTCCAGACTCCTGCGAATATCTCAGACACAAAAAACTACATTTATCCGCCTGCAGGGGGCGCTATAACCTAGACCAACACGTTTTTGCCTATAACTCCCAAACCGTATGTCGCACATTCAAAAACCTTGTGTCCCCAGATTCCCTTAATGGAGCTGAATCACTTTACGATTGGTCACGCCCACTGCCGGTTAGAACGTTTTCTGCAAAATCGCAAAAACTGGAAAACCTACTTTTTCGAACTCCTCCTTGGGAATTTTGTCCGATCTGTGTGAAACTTGGCACATACACTCCGAGCTGGACCTGATCTAAAGTTATCAAAATAATTTTGCTCGGTCGAAAAATGTGCAAATTATTCAAGAACAAATTTCTGTAGCTAGCTATAAAAATGTAAACTGTTTGATATCTCGGTCAAACTAAATGCTATTACTAATCCCATTACAGCAAATACCACGGCTCAGACGTTGGCCTGTGTCCTCACTTTTGCCCCGAGCCCGGCATCCTTTGGGGCCAACTTCGGTGGGCTCTGCGGTGCGTGGGGTCCGAGTTGCATGGGGGGGCTTGGCCCCCGTTCATAACTGCTTGCAGTTCTAGTTATTATTATTAATGCTCTGGTTAAGGTTAGTTTTCAGCAGGGTATCCACCAAACACTTTCAGTATATGCCTAATCTATCCTACATATAATTAAACCCTGAATCTAGTGTGTGTTTCCAACAGTACTCTTAAATGTACTGAAGCCAGATTGTTGCTTTGGCTTTGGGGCCAACTCCATTCACTTTTCCAGAAGTTGGGAAGAACATTCATGAACTGACAGACTGTAACCTAAACTGTAAACTAACTGCTGGATTGCCAACTAACTGCTGACCTTTTCCTCTATTCGCCTCATGTTCACTGTCACTTTTTCACTCACTGGCTTAACCACACACTCCCTATGTTCACACATTATGCACCAAGCTAAGCTACTTTTATAACTGAAAAAACACAATGGTTAGGTTAAGGAAAACATTGTGTTTTAGGTTAAAATAGTTACTTGTGCAATTTAAGATGTGGATGGTCATTTGTACTGTATGTACATACCTAACTTAAGTTACATTATGGATGTGATGCATTTTCCCTAGAATACAAAGTTGAAATACCCACCAATGACTGGTCTTAAACAGGAGCAAAAATCTGTCTCCTGAGTAATAGTCCTGTGCGTGTTTTACCCAAGTTTTTACCCAAGTGCCCACACCATCCTCCTCTATATGCAGACTTTGTTCTAATTCACATGACTTCCTCCTTTGCTCATGTCATAATTACATCAGGTATAAGCAAGCTCTTCTCACTTGTACATTTCTTTAAAAAAAGAGAGAGAATTACAGATTCCGTCATTTGCTGGGCAGACAGATGAAACTTACAAATTACTTGTTTCAGCGCATACCCACAACTTAAGAAGTCAGAATATATTGATCTCTGCTGTTTTAATACCTAATTGTAATTTGAGAATTTTTTTGATATGTGTCTCTTTATTAGACAAAAATATCTTTATCTGGACTTTTCATGCACTTTACGTGTTTTGTATACCACAGTTTCTGAGATCGGGAATGCATTACCCTCTCTATTCATTTCATTTTTTTTTTATATACTGGTGCCAGAGAAATTCCAATTAATCATCTATCTCCTGGTGATACTCATTTTCAGTTCTTCCATTGTGGTTAAATGTGTAATAATCAGGAAAGCCAAACCTGTACGAGGGACATGGCATGTGATCACCACATGTGATCTGAGTTATCAGACCACCTCTGGCATTCATAAATAGCAGAAAATTAACTTGGTCAAATTTGTGTGCGGCTAAAAGTTATGAATATCTAAATTGCTCAATTTGATGAAATAGTCTGCAAGCTTGTATTATCCAATTATTTCATTTATACTAATTGTCTTGACATTCACTGCAGCTATTCATCTTCGCTGTATGATTTCAACATCCCCATCCTACCCACCCTTAGCACATTCCTGTACACTCACACTGTGGGACAACAAGCTTAAACAAACACCGTTCGGCACTCAAGAGGTGTCCCCTCCAAGCCGCCACTGAACCGCTACCATCCCAACGTGTCAGAAAGCCATTAAAAGCCAGTCTCTTAAAACGGTTTCTCAGCTCGCCCATGTTGCTTCTTCTCTCAGGCCGTATTTAATAAATAAAGCCGCTGGCACTCTCTCCGCCTGGGCGAGAGAGCTTCTGCAAAGTGTGGGGGCCAGTGAGAGAGAGTGAGGGGGGTCACTATTATATCTTGCTAAAACGCTCCAAATGTAATTCAGCCGCAGGTCAAAACTTTAAAAGTGCAACCCTGGGTGTTCCTGCGTGTATATGGTGGCACTGTATGTGAGTGTGTAAAAGGGGTCTTTAAAGGGTTTTTAAAAGGTTTGGAGGAGTGAAGGTCAGGTGATGGAGAAAGCGTTAACAGCAAACATCTCTCCCCACATCTCTCCATCCTGCTCTTCCCCTCTGCTGCCCATGAAAGTTTGATGTTAGAATTAGGTTGTTGACTCATCTCGCACCTCTGTGCTCATAGTATTGACAGGCTGCCAGCGGACTGCTGGGCAGGCTGAGATAGCCACTGAGTGTATGCTCCCTCCCTCACTGTCTCACTTCCTCTCTTTTTTTCACTCTCCTTTTGCTTCAGCATCAGCCAACAGCATCAGAAGTGTTTTAACAGAGCTTTAATGGCCTCGGCCCCAAACCTCACCTCCAACACACACTCAAACACACACACACACACACACACACACATGCATGTTGGCACGCACGCGCACACTGTGGGTTGGAAATAGCTTGCTGGTGGTGGAAAAAAAGTGTTGAAGAGAAAAAAAAAGAGAGCTCGTTGTGCTGATGGAGGGTGACATGCCCTCCTTTTCCCACCCCCAGCTCCCGTCTTCCTCCCCTCTGCCCACTGGCTCATATGACCAGCCTCAATGGATTCTGGCCTTTTGTTTTCCTTCTGCTCCCTTAGTAATGCTCACCAAATAATTTTTTTCTATAAACATAATGAAAAATTGTATTAATTAATTCCTAACAAGTTGCAAAATGTTGTGACATTTTCTGTTAACATATTTCATTTGTTTTCTGCCAAAACAATCAAGTCTATTAATTCTTATTTCATGGCTGCATTTAGGCACTGGCAGAGAGAGATCGCATTCTTCTTTAGTACAGAAAATGTCAGCAGCGATTTGGGACATAAGATTTTTAGTAAAAATTTAACTAAAATCACAATCTTTCCCTTAATCTTAACCAAAGTGCTAGTGCTGCCTGAACTGAACACACTGAGTTTGGATGCTGAAGCACATTAACTGTCAGGGGACTAATTTATAAAACTCTACAGAGTATCCTGACTAAATGCGTACGTACATAAAAAAAACAAAAACAAGGAAATAATGTACGCAATAAAAAAATCTAATTTGTAAACCTGGAGTACCACTTCCAGTGTGCAGTTTCCTACTATGAGTGCCTAATGAACTGGGAAATGTGTGGACCTGGACCCACCTCATATCCCGCCCTCTCCACACCCACATACAACCATAAATAGTCAATGCAAAGTGCCTCATGAATGTTAATGCATGAAATGAACCTGCTGGTCAGTGGTTCTTCACAGTGGCTCATTGCTACAACTGAGAGGAGACAAAAATACATATTTCTAGTTCTAGTTTCTGGTCTCCAAGCAGTGTGAGGACTGTTAAATTCTGTGGATCCATCAGCATTTTGCACGAGTGCACTGCAGTATTTATTTGTTTAGAGCATTCAGACTGACTGCTTAACTGGTCCCCCCCACCCTGTGATATTATTTGAAAATGGAAATTTGATACATGAACACAATTTATTTATTGAAGCTTAGTGAACTCCTGCATCGTGATTAGGACTCACAATGAGGATTTTAAGTGTAATGCTTGTGTGGGAGCTCTGATTCCAGATTTTGATCCTTTATACAGTCCATATGTGCCAGTTATGAAGAAGTACCAGGTGAGGTGACCAGAGAGGGCACATTGTGTGTGTGTGTGTGTGTGTGTGTGTGTGTGTGTGTGTGTGTGTGTGTGTGTGTGTGTGTGTGTGTGTGTGTGTGTGTGTGTGTGTGTGTGTGTGTGTGTGTGTGAAGGCTGTCTCTGGTGCTCCGCAGTGTGTGCAAGACAGCACAGTTGTATTCCGTGCAGCAATTTTACACACAAAAGCTATATCAATGGCCAGCATTGATTATTTAAAGCTATTTGATGTGATCTTGAATTCCTATAACAAGGATGATAATTTGATCAGTTAGTCACCAAACATCCAACCCTCTCTGCTGCGCTCCATGGGGGGTGAAAGTGATGGTGAGACTGCAAGGATGAAATATTGATTTATGATTTTAGTTGGCTTGAAACTTTTACAACTGAAAGGTGTTTAAGAAAGAGTTATTCTCCACGAAAAGCACAAGCACAAATAACACTGCTGTTTTGAATATATATTATCATGTGGATCTATAATTTAAGTTTGACATTATGTGAAATTAAATGTGAGATGCATTATTATGTGTACAATAATGTCTCTCATATTTGATTTCTACCATCTTTTATTTACACATTCTCAACATTTTCCAGTCAAGTTTGTTGTTGTAGATCACAACGTTTGCAGGGGAAGGGGCCGGGGCCTCATTTTGTGCATGCATATTTATAGATTGCAATTTTTAAACCAGCCATTCATCCCAGCAAACTTCCTGTGACTCCAGCATTGTACATTATTGTCAGTCAAAAAAACCTTGTCTCTGAACATGATCCAGGCGCTGATTGAAGTGTAACTCTTTCCCACATTGAAGTGTGTTTACAGGTGTTGTGGAGTACTATTGCAAATCTGAAAGAAGTAGTATAAAGCATTTTGTGGCTCCAGAGGAAACTGCATGTAATCTGATAAACTATTTATTGTGGGATATGTAGTATTAAAAAGCAAATCACCAATCAATCACCTTTTTTAGTCCGTGCATTCTTCATGCTTCTTTTTTGAAACTCTGTGGCAACTTTACCCACGATGCAGCTTAGCCACTGAGTGACCTTACTGTCGGCAATTTATCAGATAAAAAGTGACGTCACTATTGCACTTTCTGCTTCTTTTGCACACTGGAATTTTAGACTACTGCGTATCTTGGCCTCTCCATGTAGTGATCTTGACCTGTATTTTATTTCATGTACTCGTCTTTGTCTATCTGTGTTGTAATGCTGTCTCCATTGCTATTTATTATCTTGTGTGTTGTGTCTTTGGTTGTGTGTTGATACCTGGCTGCAACTTAATTCCCCCCTGTGGGATAATAAACTTTGACTTGACTTGACTTGAGATTTAATGTGACATCCTCTGGAGACACAAAAGACTTTATACTCCTTTTTTCACATATGCTCGTCTGTAAACACACTTAAATGTATGAAATTGGCAAAGTCACCCTTTGAGCTGTCAGTACAATGTAGTTTTGAAAACAACCAGTAATATACAAACGGAATTTCAGGGAGACAGGATTATACTATAGAAATTATAGAAAATATACATTATCAGTTAAATCAGGAAACTTCCTTATGCTAATTGACTGCCAAAACTTAGTGAAACAGCTACCCACACATAGACAGTGCCACAGCTAACAGTGTACTTTATTATTAAGCAGCTAGTGAAAACACTGTGATAATGCGAAACAGGTCGCTGGTTGTTATGAAGAGCTACACACAATTATCAGTGTAAGGTTTCTCTTTGGCTTGTACATGAGCATGATAGACACCCGTAATCTAGCAATGTGTCCAGTGTATCATTAAACATAATTCAAGGATTTTATAGTCATCCATTGTCGACGTTTTGTCTGACAGAAGGGTTGGACAAAACCACTGTAGCAACACTTTGTTTATCAAACTACAGACTTCCTCTGTAACTTCACACTTTCCAAGTAGACTCAGCAAATTTGTATTGAGTGTCTTCAATTGTTTGACTGATCAGCCAGGTCCAGAGTGATGTGGCGTTTTCAGAGCAGTCTCCCCCGCCTCTGATCCAGGGCTATACAGTGCCATTGATATGATCATTATTCATTGATAACACATTTTTGAGACCTTTGTGGCAGTGTGTGCTGCCAACTGGCAGTTTTTGACTCTGTGGATTTTCCAAGCCGCATTCCAGCAGAAACTCCAGAAGTTCTTTTGTTTTTGAATGTTTTGCCATGAAAATAGTCCCATTTACTGTAGCTGCAATTTGTCATCTTTTGATGCATCCTGACTCATTCTTTCCTTTTCTCTTGGTTTTTCACTCTGTCATCCACACACACACACACACACACACACACACACTCTTTTACCTCCCTGTCTTCTTTACTGTGTCCCCCACCCACCCCCGTCCTTTGGGTCAGGATTGGAGTGTGTGT
>CAEMYA010000041.1:868521-904519 GCA_903131615.1 Diplodus sargus
AGGCAGCAGGGATTATTTTTGCACTGAAAACTTGTAGCTTGTAAAAGTGCTGCACGAATCTAAAAAAAGTCTCGATGGGTCCAAAGTTTTGTGCACACAGTGACAACACTGGCAGCATTATGGTCCCACTCAAATGGATTTGGGTGTTAGGCATAATGATACACAGCACAGTGTGATCCCATCCAACACAATCAGTCTAAATGTAATACATTTTAGGACTCAGCCCAGCTTGAGCCCAGGGTATGCTCTTAGTAACTAGAAACTGCCTGGATATGTGAAGACCTGTATTTCATTGAACTTTGCATACTTACTGAGTCCACAACATCAACACATATCACATTTCTGGTCAT
This sequence comes from Diplodus sargus, assembly GCA_903131615.1. Taxonomy (NCBI): domain Eukaryota; kingdom Metazoa; phylum Chordata; class Actinopteri; order Spariformes; family Sparidae; genus Diplodus; species Diplodus sargus. The sequence continues at coordinate 868,872 of CAEMYA010000041.1, forward strand.
TTTTTGTTTTGTTTTTTGTTTTTTGTTTTTGCTTTTTCAGCCCTTTGTGTATAATTACTAAACTGATTGACAAAGTGTTTTGAACTGCAAAAATGACAGACTGTCCTATCCATCAAGTACAGATTAATATACAGAGAAACATGTTAATATTATTTCCTTTCCAACTTAACTTGTTTACTTGTGAAGAAAGATCCTTCAAAAGTCTCCATTTCCTCAAAATAATCTTAAAGCTAAGGGTTCAGAGGGCCAGGTGTTGCTCATGCTCTCAGTCTTATGGCAAACACAGCCATACAGCTGAGCGGGTTCACTGGTAAGCAGGGGCTGTAAAAGTACTCTTGTGCAAAATCTCGCAAACACACACATGAGTTTGCACGCAAAGCTGAGAATGGCGTGGAGCACTGCAGTATGGGCTAATGGCTTTCACAGGAGGAGTCACACTCAGGTAGCATGTCTTCTCTAGTACGCCTTGCTCACTGCACAAGTCCTGTTTATGCATCTTTTTTTTGTCTTTTTTCTGCATTTCACACCTCTTGGACATCCAAATGTGGCTCTGCATACGTAAACATTCTTTACTAATCACTTGTGGTTGGTTACCATACGTTGTCAGTGAAACTAACCATTATAGTGTGCTGCATGATTAAATGGCCAGAGCTGTGCTGAGGAAAAATGTAAATTACTGACATTATCTTGTACTAGCCAATGACACATGACAGACACACATAAGGCATATAGTATATAAACATAACGGACTCATGTGATTACTTTATACTGTACCACACTAACAAGCTCTTCATTACATGATCCCTTTTTTTACCTTTTCAACCAGCACATTTAACTTTGCATCTACAATATCTGCTGTTTCATATCAGCCTTCAACATGGAGCAGCGTTGTGAAAATGAGACAGTTCCTTTCACTGGTCATTTCAGATCATCAGCAGAGCAGCTCTGGACTCATAGAACTGGGACAAAGACACTAATCTCTGCAAAAGTGTTTTCCCTCAGTGGCAATCAGGTGAAAAGCTTGTGGCCTTTAGTGCCTCTTAGCAGAGCTGAGATCTGCCAAGAAGGGCTGTGTGATGTGGAAACACTCCTGAACCACCGGCTCCAATCAGACTGATGATAGTTAAAGACACAGATCCTTCTCTGAGTCAAAGCAGCGTGTGTGTCTGTGTGTCTGCGTGTGCGCGTGCCTGTGTGTGTGTGTGTGTGTGTGTGTGTGTGTGTGTCTGTGTCTGTATGTATGTATGTAAAGGGGCTGATGGCCTACACAGCTTTGATCCCGAGGCCTTGTCATGTTTATGAGGGTGTTGAAACGGGTAAGCCATGCCAAAGGAACAGGTCACAGACTATCAAGGCATTACGTCCATGTTAGGTTAAGAGTTTGTGTGTGTGTGTGTGCATGCACCCGTGGTTGTCTTTATTGCCTCTTGAACCCACTAGTGCTCACACACAGCATCATTAATCAGAATATTTTCAGAAGTTTCCAAAACCCTTTTAAGCTTTAAATCAAATCCAATAGGCTGCTGCAGAATATATCGTTCTGTGTTCACTTCTAAAATAAATGCAGCTTGCACAGTGTAATGGCTAAGAAAAATCACACTGTATGCATAATAAAGTTCACTCTCAGTACACTGTTCCACTTGCCACTGTGCTTGATTTTTCCTAGAAAAACAAATGATGAATTAAAGCAAAGTTGGCACAGAATTCTTTCTCAGGTCCTTCAGTGGGAGCATACTACAGTATGTTCAGTCTGAACACAGGGTGAATTTAAGAGGTGCCACAGTTACATATAAAGTCAATGCAAAGACCGCAATAGATGGGGGGGGGGGAATTAAAATGACTCTTGTATCTCGGGAACACACTCACAATCACACACACACAAAAAAAAAAAACTTAAGTTCATGATATCTATACACCTATTATATTGCAGGCGCTGAATTGTGGGTATTATACACATATTACACAAGTGTTAGTTGAGTGTGTATTTTGTATATTTTTAGAATGTGTTTGAATTTGACTGTTTTCAACATTATATAAATGATAATCAAAGCTGTTTAGTGTTATTAACCAGAATAACATACCCAGCAGCGTAGAAAACCAACATTTAGAGCATGACGAAGGGAGATTGATAATTGTTATAGTGTTGGCACCCGTATTGAATCAGGTGGAAATTTAAGTGATAACCAGTCCTTCACAGAAAATGAATTATTGAAATGGTTTTGATTTCTGTGTCTTAGGTGAAATTTAAGACTGCCCTGTAAAGTATCTTTGTCACCCAAACTAACACTGTTAGTAGGTGGTTTCAACTCAGCCAACTCACCCAAATCCACCGCCCTTTAACTTTTCAACTGGACTTGAACTCTACTTAAAAAGCTTGCTTACCAAGAACACCACCTTCCACCCAGACACAGTGTGACACAACACCTCCAGTGAGCAGTTTAAGTGTAGAAAGCTGTACTGTACGCGGCATTGGCTGAAGGCTAAAGGAGGTAATAAGCTTACATGTCAGGCCCACTGGTTAGCTCCTTCTCGTCAAACAAAGAGCGATTATCCCACTTTCTAACAGGAAGGAAGGAATGCACTGTGCTGTACACAAGCATTCAGCAGAAGAAGGGTCAGGATAAGTTGTTGTTATGTGATTGTGGAATGTGTGTAAGAGGGTGTGTGCATTTTCTGTGTTTGTGACTGCCTCTCAAGTACATTGCATCTCTGTGTGTGTGTGTGTGTGTGTGTGTGTGTGTGTGTGTGTGTGTGTGTGTGTGTGTGTGTGTGTGTGTGTGGGTGTGTGTGTGTGTGTGTGTGTGTGTGTATATTCAGTCGAGGGTGAGCAGCCACGCATGGCGCCGAAGCCTCCTTATTCTTGAATTCCTGGTAAAGATGCTTATTTGAGACCCTCTTCGTGTGTGTGTGTGTGTGTGTGTGTGTGTGTGTGTGTGTGTGTGTGTGTGTGTGTGTGTGTGTGTGTGTGTGTGTGTGTGTTCAATCGGAGTGAACTGACTAAAGCTGCCCTTTAGCCCGGGGCAGTCTCTCTCCGTCTTCTCACTCTTGAGTGGCCACACACTAAGAGGCCAGATCCAGCAGAACAGCAGAGGGAAAGACAAGGACACGAGTGAAGACACAGCAGCCCTCTTCTCTTACACTGGCTGTGTTTTCGTACAAGGAGTTACATTTAGTATTTTTTTAACATTTTGCTTTGTCAAACCAAACAAAATCGTACTTGCACCATTCTAGACCCTGTGTCAGTGTTTTTATTAGTGCTACTGGTTGCTTGCTGTCCCAAAAGGGGTCCTTGTTTATTCAGAGTTTTGGGCGTATAAACATGTTGGAATTGATTTTATTTATCAATCCATTTACTCGATCCTCTATTGTTAGAAACTAGCTGTGGCTCCGCTGCAGCCAACTCTTCCTGCTTTATGCAACTCAGTCACATGGACTGAATGTACACGGCCAATGTGCCCTTCTGCAAATCACGGATATGTTAAAACTTTGCATGTTTTTGGTCAGTTTTCTATTTCATATTGTGACAACTGTGGTTGGATTTTGGCACAAAACCCTCTTGGTCATAGCCTTTGACATGTATTAATGTGAATATAGAATTGGTGAATGCTGACTGCCGACATTTCATCCTGTCCTGGTTTTGTGTGTGTTCAGATAAATCAGATGCAACATTGGTGTGTCACAGAAAATGGTTTTTAGTTTGAGAGGCTATTGTGAGGATGATTCAAACAGCTTGTGTGTGAGTGCATGTGTTTGTCTCAGAAAGCAGTGTTCAGTGCTGCTGTCGTGCGATGACTTCATGTCATTAGGCCAGAGGGTCTAATGTCCAGCCCGTCTCCATCTGCTGCACACACACACACACACACACACACACACACACACACACACACATCTCCCTCTAATATGCCATTGTCAATTGACAGTCTAAATGTGTGAGTGCAAAGATAAATATGTGTGGTTGGCAACCTGTATGTGTGAACTGCATATAAGTTTAGCTACCGTACATTCACACTGTGGTTGATAGGTGTGTGTGATGTGATGTGGTGATACACATGCTGTGAGGCCGTGCTTGGCCGTGTCTGATCGGTGGCGAGGAAGAAGAGCCTCCCTCTGTCACTGTCTTTCTGTCTTTCTCCGATTGGCTGAAGAGTCTGGAAATGAAATGTGATCCTCAGAGTGAAACATCAAACAGCCAGCAGCTGCTGGGCTGTCAGGTCACCGACCGGTCAGAGGATGGACCACGGGCCTCCTGTGTGTTTGTCTGTGTGTGTGTGTGTGTGTGTCTGTGTGTCGGTGGCTGCACACACACGCTGGCATGCGTGCATGAATTTCTGTCTCTGTCTGTTGGAGAGGTCTGTCATGTTCTTTTATGAACGTTGCTTAATACTGTCATGGTCTTTCATACCCATGATGCCATTCAGCTTTGTGTGTGCACACATGCACAAGTTTACATGTGCACAACCTGTAAACCCCACCTGTGTGTGTGTCACAATGATATATCCCTGCCATCATCACATAGCATATGTCTGCTCACAGACTGAGGCTAACTGCTAGCTTAACAGTGGTGGAATAGAAGGAAGATGAAGGAGGTCGGGGTGTCTAGACTGGACAACAGGGAGAGGCACTGAAATGCTGTCAGGAGGTGGGGGTGTGGGGCTGGAGTTGGGGTATCAGGGGCATCCGTCTTGTTTTTGGCATGTGGAATGGGTCAGTAACTGCGTAGACAGCCGAGCTGAGTGGCCGGCGTAGCCCAGCCAAAGCAGATGGTAGGAGGGTCAGTGCTGGGTCATTACTGCGTTATCCATGACACATGTACGTGATATTCTGACAGCAAAGACAAGTCTCTACGTCTTCATCTCCCACAGGCCCGAGACAGGACAAGTCGGTAGATAGTCTCGATATTTGGTGATGTGCATTTAAGTACTTTCCTCAGAGCTCAAATGTCCAACACTAAAGCCAGCAGTGTTTTTCTTTGCTTTGTTTTTGTCGTGATTGTTAAGGTTTGTGATATATTCTGGTGAATGTTGAAATAAGACAATATTAGACAAACATGTTCAACATAAAACAGATGCAGAAATACTGTCCGATAGGAACTTAGTTTCTAGCAAGAATAGGCAAATCATACAGCAGCAACCTAACAGTACCTGGCCATTGACTGTCTGCTGCCATTATACTCCTGTTTTAATGTTATTAGTTTAAAGAAGTAAGATAGTTTCGAAGAGGAGGAAAACTGACCCATGTTCTCAGCCAGATGTTAAAGATCCTATGAGTTGAAGCAGTAAACAAGCTCTGGGTAATGCCAAGAGAACACCAGCTCAGCTGCAGTGACGTTTTTGGTCATCGGTTTTGTTGCTTTGGAAACATTGTCTCTGCAACGTTGTTTCTTATGTTAGCATAAACTGCCACTGTGAGGAGAATATGCAAACAGGTTGCATAGGCCGTTCCTGTGTAGCCAATAAGCTTTCCTGTGGGTTTTCCTGTTGAACCTATGCTAACACCACTCCTCATTAACCCTGCTATTAGCGACACATGCTAATCTCCAGTAAGTGGTAGCTGATCAACTCTCTGGCCTGTCTCTAGGGCTGGGCATTATATTGATATAAGATTGTAATCGTGATATGAAATTCAATAGACTTTGAATTTGATTCTCGTTATGTATAAGTGTTGTGTTTTCCTGGTTTTAAAAAGCTGCTCAGTAAAGTGATTCATTTTCTAAACATACTAAACTGTTCTACTTATTCTAATATTTGCCTTACCCACTTAGTCATATGTAACTGATGATCATTTGTCAAAAATGTCATTGTGTTAATATTTTGTGAAAGTACCATTAATCATCCCGTCAGTATTATCTCAATATTGATATCGAGGTATTTGGGCAAAAATATTGTGATATTTGATTTTGTCGCTCGGTCCAAGCATTTATGATATTTGAAGTATAATCTAAAAAATTTCACAATATTGGTTTTAGGCCATATTACCCAGCCCTACCTATCACTGAGACCACTGGCCCAGGCTACATTCCTACCTGACGCCTCCCCACCACCTCCTGTGGCAACTGTAGAAAGAACTTTCTCCATGAGTGACTGATCACAGCAGAGATCAGAGTCATTTGATGCCGTGTGTGTCAAGAGTACTTCTTTCCCCCCTTTTTTGTGTGTATCGACGACAGAGGCTTGTATGGCTGTACATTTGCATGAATTCTTTCCTACCTCCCCCATCCTAATCAGGATTAAAATCTTGGCAGCCTTTCATTTATTTTGTCTTTTTTGTTGTCTTTTTCTGTGGGTAATCTGTTGCCCCCTGGTAATAATCTGCCCCACAGTCACAGATAAAAAAAATAAATAAAAAAAAAGAATCACACAGGAGGGAGAGAAATGAGGCCGAAACTGAATACGAAAACAGCTGGACAGGCAGCCGTACGGCGACCTTGGAAAGTGGGTCTGTATAAAGCATTACAAAAGCCCTGGGAGACACTCAGCCAATACATAAAGGACACTGTCTGCTCATCTTCTCTCCTCCTCTTCCTCCTTCCTTCCTCTTCATCCTTTTCTCCAGACTACTTTCTTTTTATATTCCTCCTGAGGTTATTTTCTTCCTCTTCTACACGTCTGCTGTCTGTTTCTTCATTCACTCTTTTGTTCCGATTTTTTTTTTTTTTTGCAATTCCTTTTCAAGTGACCCAACCTAGTTTTTTTTACTAAAGCCCACAGTGTTTACGCTGAAGGCTGAAAGTGCCATCAGATGTTGGTGAACAGGTGAATACTAGGGGTAAAATATCCTTCACTCTGCTGGAAAGTTGTTTTTGTGGACTGATACTATTTAATGGACATAAATGAACTAGGTGAATTTATCGTAAAAAAAAGACATTTTCATTCATATTTTTGTTACAATCTGCTGTGCACATAAAAGTATTTTTAAACATTTATAATTTTTTTGTGTATGGTTGGATTCTGCAGCCAACCTAAGGTTTTTTTTGTATGTTTGTTTTAAATCTTTATAGCCAGTTAACATAATATTATTTAAGTTGAAAACCGATTTATGTCAATCTCATGTCATTGCCAATGTCATGAGTATCTTCATTTGAAGTATCTTCATTTTTGTAATGTTTGGAATACAATAATTACACGAAACTGAAATGTAATATTCATATCAATGCATCACTACAAAGTAACATTAACAAGGTTACCTAGGCGGGTACTACACAAAACTATTGTGCTATTTTTTCCTTGTATGTCCCATAGAATTAGTGTCAGTGTGAATCTGTAGTGGCAAGCAGCAGATTTTAGTTTAGTATAAGAACAGCCATGTTCTTGACACATAACACCTCTGCCTGCAACACTAGTAGTCACATCATTAATCGACACAACCGCCTGCTGTTTCTGTATTTTTGGCACTGATGGTCACTCACAGCTCTGAAAAGCAGGGGAGCATTTTTGACAGCTGTTATACAGCAACAAACATCTGGCTTTATAGCTGATCCATCAAAAAAAATCCCTGGAGTGGATCCAATCTTAGCCCAGTCAACTTATTTGGGATATATCCATGCTTTCACTTTCATTTCAGGGTGTAGATCATTACATCTTTCAACAGACCGGAGGAGAATGTAACGAGATTGTGACAAATATACCAATTCCTAATTAGTATAAAGTAGCAACTTATTATTATTTAAATTAATAAGTAATTATTTTTTGGATCACTTAGCTTGTGTACAAAATGTCATAAAATGAGGATACATGCTTGTTGCAATTTCCCACAACCCAGGTACATGTATTAAAATGTCTTGTTTTATTCAGTGAGCTGTGAAAACTTGTAGGACGAAAATGACCTCATGTTTGAGAAGCTGCAGATAGCAAGAGGTTGTTTTTTTGTTTTTGTTTTTTCAAATGAATAAAACATTAACACTTTATAATAGCCGTCATTGATAGATGGAACATTTATAGTTATTTAAACAACCAATGAAATGCTTTATAAACCATTAATTAAGTGACTGTAAAGGTTTATAAACATCAGTCGCATCTTGATAATGGCCATTCAAATAATGTTTATCGATGAACTGCACAGTATTTATTCACTATTCACGTAGTATCATAAACATTTGCTGCAACTTTACAATAAACAAGTGACTCATGATTCCTCTGATGATTATAAATGACCTGAGACAGCAAACAAGACCATCAGAAAAAAAATGTATTAATACAAAATTATTAATGCCTGTGCTCAGCTCTGATCACATGGGATGTGTAAAATAAAATATAGGTATATTGCCTCATCGCAATCCACCCTGCAACCTTTCTGTCACTTGCTTCTGTCGTACTGCTTTTGTCAAAAGCGGGCACTGGAATCAACAAAAACTGAAAGTGCCTTGTAATCACTTTAATAAATAGTTTAAAAAGCATTGTAAACAGTGAAACTGTTAAATAAAGCTTAATTAACTATACGATTTACCATTTATTTATGATGGTTATTATGAAGTGTCATCAAAAAAAAATGTCTAAATTGATTAAAATAATCTTCAATGTAGTTGCTGATCAATTTTCTGTCAGCTGACCAGCTTTAGTATAACATAATTGTACAGTAGCAGTTTTTGTTCAGTCAGTCAAAAGTATCACGCTTTGTCCTTATTTATCTCACTGTATATTTTCTAGCAGTTAAAAAGAAAAATATGTCCTAAATAGACCAATCTAACCAAAGAACACACTTCCACCTGTGCTGCCTCATCATGCAGAGTGCCAGAAAATTGTCCATTAATTGTTCAGATATTTGCTCCAGTCTATGAGCACTAAAAACAACTCAGCAGCAGTCAGCCAACTTTGAAGACGACAGCATTCCTTTCTCAGGCAAACCCTCAAATGTGAGCGGCCTCCTCGAGACACACTCTCACCCCCTTAGACAAACTTTAATTAACTTGTGTGTGCAAGTCTGAATCTCCCAGCTTAACCTTTGACACACTGCCTTACCTGAGCACCGCCTCTACAAGTGCCCCCCACTCACAGACAAAGGCTGTATAAAGACAAGATTAGCTGCCTGCCATTGTCTTCCCCTGCTCGTCTTATTGGAAAGGTCTTCAGGGCTCCAAGCCCAAAAGGCCATTCACTGGGCCAGAATCAAGCACTTGAGCTTTCAGACTGGAGGCCAAGGGCCAGCTGGTAGTCTGCTTGTAGTTAGCAGTAGCTCAGAGATTTTGGACCTAACCTTGTAAAACCTCTCATGGTGAATAGAAGTGGAATTATCCTGGGCAAATCCCTAGGTTGGAGTTGAAAGTTGTGTTGGTGTGTGTGTGTGTGTGTGTGTGTGTGTGTGTGTGTGTGTGTGTGTGTGTGTGTGTGTGTGTGTGTGTGTGTGTGTGTATGTGTGAGTATGTGTTGTGTGAGCTCTGTCTGGCTCCGCCGTGGCTGCCTGAAAGAGGTTTGGACACTTGGATAATTGCTTGGACCTGACGCCGACCATACACCCTTCTCCCCCTCACAAAACCATATCCGCTATATCAGCTTTGTGTGAGTTTTTTTGTACATCTGCCTATGTGTAAATGTACGTGTGTGTGAGAGAGCGTGTGTGTGTTTGTGGTCAGACAAACTATAGAGAAGACTCATAAACCCTAGAAAGAAAGTCTCTTTGTGAGCTGTGTGCGTGTGTTTCCAAACTACTCCTGACCTCACTTAGGATCTGCTCAGCTGACCACAGTTTTGTGTGTGTGTGTGTGTGTGTGTGTGTGTGTGTGTGTGTGTGTGTGTGTGTGTGTGTGTGTGTGTGTGTGTGTGTGTGTCAGCAGGGGGAAGTGGCTTTAGGGGAGGCAGCTTTACAACTGACACTGACAAGTCGTTTGGCACTCCAAACCTTCCAGTCTCGCCACTGTCCTTGAAACTGGATCAAGATGACAGGATATGTCTGCGTCTGTGTGTGTATGAGTGTGTGCACACGTCTCATGATTTTTCATGTCTCCAGTATTTCAGTCTTCAGTCTGCTCTACATCCTATTTTCTACCATTGTCTTACTCCACAAATACAAAAAAAACTTGAATTATTCATCTGAGGTCAGTCGTGCATTTCCTCTGTGATTACCCGACGCAGTAGCATGTGCAGAGACTTTATGTGTGTGTCTGTGTGTGTATATGCGTGTGTGTTACACTGACCCCGTAAAACCATGCCGGTCTTTTCCAAGCACTTACAGATAATCCCCACAATTAGCCACAAAGGCTGCAAAGTACTTTGATCATCACGGGCAATGTGGAAGTCCTCAAAGATATGCTCCTCTTCCATCGCTATCTATCTCTCCTCCCAGTCGCACTTTAGCAAACTGATATTACACACTGCATCTGTTAAGAGGAGGAGGCTCAAACATGGGAGCTCTCTCCTCTCCTCTCTTTTCCTCCTCTCTCCCTGTTTTTTTGTAGTGGGATGAAACGTGGCCTTTTTAATGTCTGGCAGTTTGGGGTTTGTGATTACAGCATGTAAGGCAGTTTGTTTATGGGTTGAGTTACTGTTGAGAGGCGAAGCCGGGCCACACAGATATTTGGCCAGGCAGAGAGCAGGAAAAGGAAAAGAGATGAAAGGACAAGAGGATGAGAAAGAGAGACAAAATAAGACAGGGGTGTGATGGGAACGATTTTAAGAAAGGAAGTAAAAGGGGGATGTTTAAAAGGTAGAGACATTTGGATGAAACCAACTGTGTCTCTTTAGTTAAGTTCATATACAAATAATTTGCATTCACACATGGGTTTTGTTGTAATGTTTATTTTTTTCATGATTGCATTCCACACTTATAAAACCAGAAAATAGTTATTTTAAATGCATATATAATATATAATATGTCATGTTTGAGCAGAACAATTATTCCTCTAAAAAGTTCACTGGAACAATGCACTGCTCTGGTTTACAGAATACCCTCTGACACATCTGTGTTGTTATGTGGGAGCATACATGTCTTTTTAGTGCTCAAATGTAGAAAGATGGAAAGGCAAGAATCTGTTGCATGCAACCATTACATGTATTATAGTTTGGAACACACAAGTCTTCTCAAATATTTGGTACCATTCATTGCTGCTCTGATTTCTGATTGCAAAATCACAATTGGGGATGGGGCTCTGTGTGTTTAGTAAAGCTTTGGTTGGAGACAATTTGCCCATGGCTTCGTTTATATAGTAAAAGAAAACTTTAGTTCTCAATTCCTGGTATTTGAATACGCTGACTGTAAGTTGACATTCTCTGTCAACTTATTTCATTTGGGTTTGTTTTTTGTTTCATTGTTTTTGATAATGACTGTCAGTATGTCTGATTCCCTGTAAAATAATAAATTTGCAATGGAATGGTGATAACTTTAGTTCTCAGTAAAATGACTTACCTTACCCAGCTGCATGTTAGCTGTAGGCTACATGCAGGCTGACCTAGGCGTATGAGCAGTACTAAAACTTAGTTAACTTTGTTTCACCATTGCCATGTGACAGCTATTTCTCTCGCATAGCAACAAAATAGATACATTACCTCCTTGCTATGTATCAGGCAAACAGCTTTCACCTACTTCCAAAACATCCCATCAAGATCTTTTGACACAAGGCAGTGGTGCTCACATGCTTTTGTCCACAGGGGCCTCCAGAGTCACCTAAGAATGACAGCTCCACGTAGCTGCTTTAAACACTCAAAAATGTTATGCTGATTTGAAGAATGAGGTGGGGCCTGTTGAATTTGGTAATATTCTACAAAATTTGTGTTTTGTTTTTTTTCCCAACTTGAATTGTTTTATCAGAATAGCCCTAACAACAAATTAAATGTAGGATGTAAACCCTTGTCACTGTTGACTTTGTATGTCCAGTACTCTGACAGGATATTTTTTATTTGTTCATTATTTTTCTATATACATATGACATACATTTTTTCTACCAATTTGATGATTATCTTATGAGGAAATTCATGTTACATATTTATGATATCTTATGGAACTGTCTGGATTAAGTATTTAGTCATCCAATGTAGTATAGCAAATGGATCAGCCACGCTGTCTATGCTGATATATTTTTTGTGTTTTTTTTAAATGGAAATGTATGTTCTAGTATTCTACAGTGGACTTTTAAGCATGGAGCAAACGTGATGGAGCAACATGCTAAATGTTGTAAATTTGCACCTAGTTGTTATTTGATGTAACTGTTACTAAAATAATGTTGATTGTATCCTGTTGCGCACTTCTGATATGTTTGGTCCAGTGACCCGTTGACTACTGTGTAGTAAGACTATGTTATCCTTCCTGGATTGTAAACCCTGCTGGTGAGCGTAATCCAGGCAGAACTCAGTCAGCCATACTTTGTAGGACAAAGGGTTCATAAAGTATAGAGGTAAATTATAAAGTTATAAAGACGGAATCAAAAATACATAATAGTTGTAATATGGTCATTGGAGAAAAGTGTTATTTGGCCAAGCTGAATATAAGACATACAGGATGTAACATTAACACATCTAAAAGCACACAGACACATGGAAACACATAATCATGCCCACACACATGCACACACGTAAATACACTTGTTGACTGGAATGTGCAAACTTCAACACCCACTCAGACATATGCACACACTTGTAGGAAAGTTACTGAACACATATACACACACACACACACACACACACACACACAGTGCAGCCAGTCTTACCAGGGAATATGATGACTCAATCATGACCCCCACAGCATCTCTCTCCTCTTTCACACTCCTCTCGTCTTTTTCTCAGCCCTCCTCCCTGGCCGTTCACATAACCCTCCCGGACTCCAGAGGGGAAAGAAAAGGGGGATGAGAGAGGAGGAGGGAGAGCGGGAGGGGAGGGATGAGAAATTATAAGGAGGGGGTACAATAGGGCAAACTGTGTGTATGTGTGAGTGTGCAGAAATAGCCCAGGGTAAACACAGGCAAGCATGGGAACTTAACCATCTTAGCACTGTGCCACTATCAGAAATCTCCACCACCTCTCAACTGCATGTCCCCTCTTTTTTTTCCTGTCATTCAATCAGTTCGGGATGTTAATGAAACAAAAAATGTATCAGGTTGGCATGATGGACTGTGCCATGGCAGTGGCCGTTACATGTAAAATTAGTTTAGGCACATAACCATAGTCCAGAGTACATTCATGGCAACTGTTGGATACTAGTGTTACTTCAACTGAAATTCAGTAGGTTAGCATGTAATATTTATTGCGTGTATATGCGTTAAAACAGCTCTTGACAGCCATATTGGATGTGCTATCTCTCCTACAGTAAAAGCTGCAGCTGGTTATGTCTCTGAATGTATAGCTGTTCACCCTGGCAAAATGATGCAGAATCTGTGGGATCTGATCATTCAGTCACTGGTATTTGTAGTTTAGATGATGACTCTGTAGATTAATTATTTGATTCATTTTTCATTTAAATAACTGTCAGAGTTTAATGACAAGATGCCAAGTCATTTTGTCTTAAATACAGGGACAATGTAGGTAATGGCAGAAAGTCTTTTTCAGTTGCTTAAATGTCACAGGTAAATGCAAAGCTTAGATTTGAGTGCAATATTTAATGATGGGAGACACTTCTCTGACCTGACAATACATAAACAAGTTATCAATGTGCTTGCATAGGCTAAATAAACCATCTCCTAAAAGGAAATAAATTCCCAGACAGACATCTAGGCTAATAGACTGGGCTTGTTTCTAGAGCTGCAGTTAACACTTCAGTTAAGCTGTAAATAGAGGAATCAGTGTTCTGGGTACCTTAACCTCAAGAAAATACATGCAGCACTTTGAGTAATTGTTGTAGAGTAATTCCGATTGGCACTATGTCGTAGATATGCAACAGTCTAGGCTAGGGAACAGGGAGGCTCTGAAGAGAGTGATTGAAACTGCCCAGAACATCACTGGTAACATCTACAGAGCATCAGTGACATCAGTGAAGTGAGATGTCTGCACAGAGCCCAAGATACTAAAAGACAACACCTACCCAGCCACAGTTTGTTTACCCAGCTGCCATCTGGCAACAGATACAGAAGTATCTGCTGCCATATAGGGGTGGGTATTGGCAAGAACCTCACGATACGATACGTATCACGATACTTTGGTCACGATACGATACGTATCACGATATCACGATATTGCGATATAGATAAAGATGAAAACACAAGTACCTGTATATGTGCATCAGATGATATTGACCAGAGGACATATTGAGTCAAAACTATTTCATTCAAAACAGCCTCTCCATTTTATTAATTCCCATGAAATTTCCGGGCAGTAATATTCTCTTTGTCCAGCTCGTTGTTCTTGCTATCTCTCTTAACTTTGAAGCCAAAGTGCTTCCAAACGTCAACTTTAAATTGCGAAGGCGTTGTTAACTTGCCATCCATTTTGCAAAGACCTCAGCAACTCTCTATACTACAGAAATACACCCGCCGCACAGCGGAGTCACTCTTCGTCGATATATCGATATTTGGAGTTGAAAAATCGATATTGTATTGGGCTGCAAAGTATCGCGATATATTGCCGTATCGATATTTTAGCCCACCCCTACTGCCATACCACCAGACTACACAGCAGCTTCACTCCTTTTTTATGTAATGTAAAGGGACTACTACTTAGATTTTGCTTGACAGTCCTGTGTTGTAGAATGACAATTAAATCAACCTTAAAAATGTAATCAGTAGAAACAACTGCTGGGGCTCTCAAACTTAACTGTGGGACAGGAGACGTACTGTATGATTAACACAATTCCTGTTTTGTGTCTGTGTAAAACATTTTTAGCACGTTGAATGTACATGCTTATATGCGTAGTGTTACATTTACATTGTGTCTCTCATGCAGCAGCATGTCCTGTTGCTTATTTCAATAAGAGAAACCATCATTAAGCTGATTCTGTGCATACAGTGACTACTGTACATCTGACGACGGGGAGGGTGACAGGCAGAGACAAGGGACATGGACAGAGTACCACAGCCCTGGGAAAGGACAGATAAGGGAAGCAAGTGGCCGAACTCTGGGTCATTTGGCAAGGAGAGAGAGTCAGAGCTAGCTGGGCATAGCCTTGGGAAAAAGCGGGAATCCCCCGGAGGAAGGCAGCATTGACCCAGCAGGGAGAGACTTATGGAGCCTGAGCAGGAGAGTAGCTAGCGCTGCTGGGAACCGAGTCCCTAATGTCCTGCCAGGATGCTGCCTTCTCCCCCGACCCTCTGGACACACACTCACACACACTGTAGCCCTCGTCCTGCTTCAGGTCAGGGGCTTCGGGCAGCTTCCCACCGATTAGGTTCCCTTCCATTCCTCCCTCCATCAGACAGCTAATAGAAGGGAGGGATGGAGATGGATGGATGTTAAAATTAGTCGGTAGCTGAATAACTGTCACTCTGTATTCCACATCTCTCCATCCTTCTTACATCCATCTTGATCTTCATGTGAATTCTCGTGCGTAAAACTGTGTACACAAGATTGTAGTTACAGTCCCTAGTGTGTGGCATTCAGAAAACTGTTGGCTCTTTTCACTCACCAAAATGGGAGATCATTTGTTTGTGTCCCTGTATTTTGGTTCCATGTATATTGTGGATGTTCTGTCAATAGATGGCTGATGAATGAAAGGAAATACAAATGTAAAGTGCCCATTGCCATAAGCAGCTTTTACACATCCTGTTCGAGGTGGGAATGTTGTGCTGTTATTGCATTCCATATAAAACACACAAAGACATCATTTCGAACCCTCACCTCCACACAGCTGGCCAATCACTGTGTGAAGTATGTTTAAATTGGATTTGGAAAGTTTCTGAAATGGTTAGACACAGCCAGATCCCACTACAGACAGAGTCTAGCTGTAACAGCACCTCGCTGTTTACCACTGCTGTTTCCTCGAGCAAGACCTATCCTCCAACTACTGTAGTTCAGCTGTTCAGTGGCCAGCAGACTGGATTGTGGTTGTTCTTTTTTTATTTGAAAGAAAGCTTTGCTTTGAACAAAACTTTCCTAGCTAAATAAAGGTTAAACATAAAAAGCTTTAACAGGGTGTCTGTGGGGTCTGAAAAAGTATTAAAGGTTGATAAACAATTTATCGAAGAAATAAAGACTGTTATTAAAAAGTCTTAAATGCCATTTCAAAGGTAATCGATTTAATATAGCTTGTTGATATGTATGTTTGTCCAAATAAGTTTGCATGGACATAATCTTTGCGTGACCATTAGTGATTAACAGACATTTCCCCCTTGTAACTCCTAATATGGTTTAATTTAAATAGATATCTGCGTAAAACTACGTTCCAGAAAAATGATACACATTTGTCGGCAGAACTTTTTTCCTTTTTCCCTTTTCCATCAATAATCTCAGCACCCCTCAGATTTATCTTGTGAACCTTTGGAGGGGCCCAACCACAAGCTTGGGAACCTCTGCCTGAAACTACTTAATAGTGTATAAAGTAATTACAGCTACAAGAGAATTGATGCAATATTAATAATCTGATGACTGATACGTTTAGCCGATAATATTGTACTTTTACTGAAGTAGGATTGTGAATGTGGGACTTTTATCTGCTGTGGAGTACTTTTGTTTTGTCGTATTGCTGCGTGGACTTGAGTAAAAGACTGAAGTCTAATATATTTCTTTTTTCATTTTGTCAATTGTTTTGTTTATTGGTCAAATACTGGCTTATAATGGTTTCTTTCCAGTTAACCTTGCATTGGGTTAGTTCATTCTCTTGTGCTTTTTTCCCCTCTGACTATTTGAATTATGTTGTATTGGTAAGGAGTTACTACAAACTAAGACTGTTAAGTTGTGCCATCTTACAATCAATATATAAAGAACATATGTTTAAGTGTGTTGTTGATTTAGCTCAATTCAGAATTCAAGTAGCGATGAGGTCTTAAAATGTAAGGAAAAGGTCTTAAGAAAACTTCTTAAAAGCTATTAAATTTAACTTTAGGATTCCTGCATATACGCTGTTTAAAGTATGTATTGCATTGGGGTGCACTAAACTTCTTACTCTTTTTGGCTTCTTTCTCTTTATTCTGTAGATTTCTACTTAATACATACTGTTAAAATGATTGTTTAATCTACCCACTGTATTTTGTTGAACTTTAATGTTTGATGCTATGCTCGCCCATTTACCACAGTGGGATAACTGCAGTTTCGGGCAATCTAATCTTATCTAGTGTGTTTGCACTTGTGAATGGTACGGTCTGCATTATCTGTGTGTTTACTGTCCTTGAGCCTGAACTGAAGATGAACCTGGTCAAATCTCCTTTTATGATGTGGCCCATTTTCATTAAAATAGCTGCCCCCACCCCCACTTGTAATTAAAAGACAGTGGGAGACTGGCGGTACCACCTCATGTACCAGACCAGACAGTACCTTGCCGGGGGTCACCACAGTGTTTACACACCCACACACTTACCACACAGGTAGGGGTTCACACAGTTTGACTTTTAGAAGACTGTTATGAAAATCTCTGGATTCAGACTGCCCATGGACATGTGATGGTGATATTCAGTCATGTTTTGGTCATTTTTATGTCAAAATATTTCCTGTTTGAGACATCAGATCAATGTCACTGTTGATTAATATCAGCTCTTCAGTATATTGAAAGTTGGACTTTATCAAGAGAATATCTGACTGGTTTATGTCATGATTGATTTTACAGGTATGAATATCATCCAAGTAAAATGTGTCAAGATCTGTAGTGATGAAGTGATTTCTTGCTAACATCTGTCTTCGACATCAGATTCACCAAAATGATTTGCAACACCCCCATTATATCACACCAAGACTGTATTCTCTGCTTACACCCAGTGGTCACATGTATGCTTGTACAAGTTTGCTAGTCAAACTAAGAAAGGAATTCTTCCTCTGACAAACTGTGCATTCACAAATCTTTATCAAACACTTTATGATCATCTAGAACAGGCACTATAAATGTCAGTATCGCAGAATCAAAGGGTGAGGGATTGAGTAAAAGCAGCAAGGTCACACTCAGGACTGTTGAAAGACATTCTGAAAAAAACAAGAGAATATATTCAGTAAATAAAGTAGAGGCATGAAGATCCCACCAACATGGTTTCACAGAGAGTTAAAGTATCTGAGGGTGTGTGTGCCTGAAATGGGTAACATGACTTAGGCCTAATGGTTAATCTGTAAACAAAGTGTAAATGCTTTTGTACTTGATCACAAATCTAGAACAGGCACACACATACTATCTGATCTTACTCAGAGCATGTGTCACACAGGATTAACTGGATTTCAGCAGGACATTGTTTGTAAAAGCTGATAAGGAGCTAGCTGAGTGTGCTTCGTCACAACATCTGACCACTGTTAGAGGATGTTAAATTGACCTTGAGTCAGACTGTAGCTCTGCTTCAAAACATTAGCCACAACAACAACACTCAATATTAGTAAGAACTAAGTGAGTCTGGATGTTCAAAGTTATGATGAACAGCTGTATCTGAATGTGTGTTGACATTAACGCAGATCAAAGAAAAGCTGTGGGTGAAGGAAATGGTGCTTTTTTTTTGGGTCTCCTCTGTTTGGGTGTTGGATTGCATTGAGAGCCACCAGACCCCAGAAAGGCCCATTATGTGCTCAAGCCATGGCCTTGTGTAGAGGGTCTTGCCTTTAGCATGTGGGGCTTCCTGTCTCTGGGTGTGTGTGTTTAGGCAGGTCTGAGTAGATAATGGCCCTGGGAGGCTGAGCCATGGTGGTGTAATGGAGACAGATAACCCAGCTTCACTGTAAACACCTGTCCATACACTGTGATTCATAGTATACACACATGTAGACACGCGCAGACACACACACGTACACACACAAAGGTGTTGTATTATGCTAGCCTAATGCGTGTGAATATTGTGTTTCCATTGAGTCTATCTTTTATCCGTTATTGCATGGCTTCAATTTGTTTTCTGTCTTGCCAAGGTTTTGGCCTTTGTCTCTGACAACATGGTATAAACAATTTAAAATATGCTTTTGCACAAATCAAGGCACTCTAAATACTGGGGACTAACTGCATAGTTACACAAACCCAATGAATATATGCCCAAGTACAGTACTTTACTGGTTCAATAGTAGTGCATCATTAAATACAGCTAAATTGCATACTTCAGGGAAATTCATGTGGTTTTATTTTATACACGTTACGTTTTGGTATACTATATTTACATGTCTACTTCAGTTTTCTGTTATAAATCCACCTTCTGAAAGGAAGTGAAGTAAACCAGTTTTAAAGGATAAGTTCACCCCAAAATAAGAATTCAGTCATTAAGGTAAGAGGTAAATTTGTTTTCAATTTTTAAACAAGTGTTTTAAACACAAAACAGTGTTTGGAGCTTCGAGTCCTGCTACATTGTTTTAGCAGAGTGTTGTGGGTGAGTTCAGGAGCCTCGCAGCCTGAGCAATGACACTGCTCTGTAGCCTGGTAATACGGCAGCAGATTCTTCTGTATCTGTTGTCAGATGGCAGCAGGGTGAACAGTCTGTCTCTGGGTGGGTGTTGTCTTTTAATATCCTTTGGGCTCTGTGGAGACATCTCACTTCACTAACGTCACCGATGCTCTGTAGATGGTACCAGTGATATTCTGGTTGTTTTAATCACCGTCCTGGGCCATGCATGAACCATGTGTTTGTGATGTTTCCAGTCAGGATGCTTTCTATTGCTCCTCTGTGAAAGTCCTAAGTTTGTGTAGGAAGTACAGTCTTTTCTGTGCTCTGTTTATCCAGGATGGAGATATATGATGACGAAGACTCTCAGTCATGTTGATTCCCAGGAACCTATAACTGTCCACCTGCTCCACCTCCATTGATTTAGACAGCGCTGTGTCTTTGCCTTCTTCTTTCTAAAATCAATTATCAACTCCTTGGCTATGCTGAAGTTGAGCAGTAAATTGTTCTCTGTGCACCACTCTTTTAATTTCTTTTCATGTACTCCTGATATAAACTCTCATCATTGTTTGTAATACAGCTGTTGATGTTGATGGTGTCCTCCCCATACATCACAGTAGAGTTCTCCTGATATCTGAAAGTGCAGTCATGAGTGTACAGGAGGGGGCTGAACACTAAGCTCTGGGTGGCTCCGCTGTTGAGCATTCACATAGAGGAGGTGTGACTGCCAGTCTGAACTCTCTGGGGTCTGCTTGTGAGGAATTCCAATATCCAGTTGCAAATTGTGGTACTCGAGCCCAGACCGTTTGGTTTTCCAATCAGTGTCATGGGTTATGTTGATGTCAACAAAAAGTATCCTGATGTAGCTTATTATCCATATGTGTGAAGACTGAGTGAAGGGCAGTAGATATGGTATTCTCCTTGGATCTGTTGGTTCTGCATAATGGTCAGGTTCCAGGTTGGGAGACTACTACTACTACTACTCACTCTGACGATGATGGAAAGCTGAGTCAAGTTTTGCAGACAACAAAACATTTCTGGAGTTTCACAGCTAATCGATGTTTAAGAATTCTCCTAAACAACTGAAGTAGCTGGGGACTTGTTTATGAATTATTTTTTAAAAACTACAGAAAAATAACATTTATAGAATCTTTCCAGACAGCTTGTCTGGTGTAATCCAAGTGTCTGGAGGCACCAGAGATCCCAGATTGATATGAAAAGACTTGAGTTACATCATCAATGTGTAGTCGACCTTTAGACAGGGTGCATGATAACACTTTAAGTTCAGCAGCTACGGTGAAGATTTGGCTAAATATTTGAGTTTTTTGTATTTAAAAAAAACAGGCCCTAGCTACTTAAATTTTTTAGGAGAATGCTGCAATGCTGTTTTGCTGGGAAGCTCCAGAAATCTTTAGTGGACTACAAATCTTCCGACTTTCCATCAGCATGGTAGCATGACTACATTTTTATTTTTGTTCCTTTAATATTTGTAATGTGTCTGTGTTCTGTTGTTTGTAGTTGTTTGATCTAACAATCCAAACTTTTCTGAAGGGGTTGATCAAATATTATCTAACTTCTAATCTAATTTCTTGGTGTAGATCTATTCTCTATTCGACTCTACTGTGACAGCATGCAGACACTTAAATGCTTTTTGTTTCTGGATCTGGTGTGCATTTGGTTAAGCAACGGGCCCATGTGGTTTGGTTGCGTGCACTACTGTGCAACTGAGACGATCCCTGTCCCTGTGAGTATATTAATGTGTCTATGTGCATGGCTGTTTCTGTGTTAAGTGTGTGTATGAGTGTGCATGTGTGTGTGTGGACGCCAGGCTGTCTCCAGTGGAGGAGGCCCAGTGTGTCAGTGTGGAGGTGGAAGGGGAGAGCAGGGCTAGTTTCTATAAATCAGGCCAGATTACAGAGGCAGAGAGACCTGAAACTCCCTTCCACTACCCAGCCTCTTCTGCTTAATGTCACTGACACACACGCACCGTTAACACCACATGGTTTGGTAGACATTGTAGGCCTTCATAGTAAAGTACAGTAGGCCTTTCCCTACTGCAGTTAACTAAACGTTTAAATCTCTCCCAGCACAGTCCTGCTTTAGATTATGTACACGTATTTGCACCGCAGCTAAATTTGGGTTTGGTAGAAGTTTGTCAAGTTTCTTAAAGTTAATCAGCTGCTTTTTTAATAGTCATGAAGGATAATGTACCAGTTCCTTCACTGACAGTAGCCCGCAGTAGAGGGCTGAATGCAGCCACAAGATGTTGTGTTTTGATTAACAGTTGAGGCCACAAGCACAGACATTTCCCAATGTTCATAGCTTAGTTTAACTGGCTACAGTATATTTACATTTCCTTACTTCCAGCTGTAATTGAAAGCAACAAGTTGCTCTGAGGCAAGTTAAAACACAACACATCACAAAATATATTGAGCTAAACACATTCATGTTATTTGATTGTGACTGTATTTGAGGTTAAGCAAACATAAATTAAAGCAACCCAGTGGTTCGGGCCTAATGGGTTTGTATGTCTGATATGAACTATATGCAGGCCACATAATATTTGTGCACTAGTTCTAAACTAACTTAATGTATTTGCTTAGGCTTGTGGCGAGAGCATGTGGGCCCAGGTTTGAGATTCCATTTACCAGATTTGCAAATTATGATTTATGAGCTTCATGATACCACTGGGAAATAAACTGTATATTGACTTATAATGTTAACTGAATACTTCTTAATTGCTGGCCATCTCCTATTTTTATGAGATCATAGTGGGTTAAAATTTGCATCGTTTTAATACACTAATCATTTGATAACACAATATTATCACTATTTTAATGCATTATAATGTGATTATAAGTTACTGTAGTGTACTGCCTTTAGGTGCCTTAAGTAAAATTATGAAATCCCTGTGTTACTAACCTTGATCGCTTTCAGGTCTCTCATCTGTTAAAATATATTTATATTCAGTTAACGTGACCTCTGGCTTTGTATCTTGCAAGCCTGACGGTTGTGCAATCACGTGACACTTTCCCAGTTATTTGATGAATAATGTTGCACTAGTACTACTGTTTTTTGTTTTTTTTGTTTTTTTTTCCGATTTATAAAGTAATGCATTTAAAAAACACAGATAGCATTGAATAATGATTTGGGCATTGGTTACCATGCCAATGTTTGATGCGTCGAAGCATTCGGGTCAGCCCTACAAAGTATGATTCTTATAAAGTATAACTCTGTTGTTTTGGTATATGCTCACGTCTACACCAATAGTAGTGTTCTTATATACATACTTACTACTTCTGTTATACTTGAAGGTGATATGCTGCAATGCTGAATTAGTGTTCAAGAGTGATGTACCAGAACCAGCGTGCCACAGATTCAACGGAAGTAAGAGCCGGCTTTTTTCTGTTGTTTCTACTGAGGACCAAGCATATGCGTCCACCTAGAGAGAAAACGCCGCTTTCTGGCTTTGTTCTGGCTATGCTCTGGCTATGCCTGTTTCTCCAGAGCTTCATCACACGTAAACTCTCATAACAGAGACAGAAAAATCCATGTGTAGGAGCAGATTGTCTGTACTTTGAATGTTGATATTGAGTTTGTTATTAGCTGTGTGTTCAGCCTGAAAAAACATTGGACTGGGAAAAGCTCTTATCCCAGTCCAAGAGCTTACATGATAGCCCCGATGCTAGCTCCTGACACAACGAATGAGAAGTTTATTCATCATGAATATCGCTATTCTGCTCTAATAATTTGTCTTTGTAGCCACTTTGTGGTCATGACTTTATTTGAAGTTTTTCTAAATCAAGACTCTCACAGGATCTTGGCTTTTGATCCTTAGATAGAGCTTTTAATGTGTCCATTCTTCATCTCTGACACCAAGAGTGATTATTTGTTATGTTTTCAGTAGCCCTATCGTTTGGGCAGCTCAGATCACCCGTCTATATAATCCCCCTCCAAAGCCTTCCAATGCAAAATAATGGTTTTAATGTTTTCCTTTCCTATTTTTGGGCAAGCAAAGCCGGCAATACGATGTTATGGCCATCCTGCACTTTCCCTCTGTTCTCTCTCACCATAGTTTGGAATTTAATTGTGTTTTGACAACTCTTTTCCATGGCTGGCCCAATTATAGCCTCCAGTTGGGCTGGTAATGATAGTTGTTAATGGGGTGAAAAATGGACGTGCATCTCTGACAGAAACCATAAGCAGATCCTTTGAAAGGAGAGGAGGGAGCCAAGGAAAGCACAGGCAGGAATGACCTCTCAGTGCTCCCGTCCTCTGAAGGCCTTTATATAGCATACATGGCTCCCAGCGTCTCCTCCAGGACCTTTACTATCCTATTATGTGTGTATGTCGGCCATTTTGTCACTGTTAAAACATCAGAGCAGTTGGTAGCAGCATCAGGGCTACTGTATGAGGCCATGGGAATGACTCCGTGCGACCCGTCACACACTCACACATACACACTCATTTCTAAATGTCGTCAAATTTCTCACGCTTTTTTCCTCCCTTCCGCTTGCTTCTCCTCCTCCTCCTCCCCCACAGCCTCCTTTTTTCCCTTGATTCCCGTGTCACAGGGAACGTATTGATCGGCCTATTCCCAAAGTTATTTTTGATCCAAGATAAACAAGGAATCAACATTTCCTTGGGAGATGTGGGGTTGCCCGAAGTGTCTTGCTCTTTCTTACACTTTTCTTTATGCTCGAGGGAGGTTGAATGAGAGAGACGAAGCAAGAGATGTGAGCATGACGGCTGCATTGCATATGGGGGGGGGGGGTCCGGGCCGGTGGGTGTTTAGAGAATAACACAAGTGCCACCAGCGAGTGGGAGACGTGGGAAGTCCGGCTTTAGTCTCAGTTAGTTGTAGCACATCCTATTATTATCCCCCGGACTGTGCGACAACGCTGACCAGAAGAGACCCTAAACACACACACACACACTCAGTCAGAGTTCTCCCCTCTCTCACACAGGCACAGGCCAGGTCATTCCCAAGTCTTATTTCTTCTGGACTTTATGGGAACACTTAAATTTAGCCCTGGCAGGGAGTGCAGGCATAATAATCAAAGCTCTTGTCACCAGGCTCCCAGTGCTAGGTGGTCTGGCTGCTCTGGAGGGAAACTCTCACCCAGTGGAAGACATGTTTCCTTCTCTTTACACTGGCACATTTGGGACCTGTAACTGTTTTTCCTGGTATCTTCAGCCCACACCTTCGCAAGCTATCATAATTAATGCCTCTGAAATAACCTATAAAAACAGGAATGGGACTTAACTAGTGAAGAGTTTGTGCTGGGATAGTTACAGACCAGGGTCAAATTTGTCCTTACTATGTCTGTAGAGATACCACGTCTAGCCTGAAATAATTTTGAGAAATTAATAGTGAAGGTGACTGTTTGTATCAGCGCAACAAATCTGCTGCTGTCTAGCAGGGTTACAGAAGTATTAGCTGCTATGAAGCAGCTGCATTTCTCAGGCTCAGGCTGAACTCATCCTCAACACTCCACCAATACAATCTCCTACTTGGGTTGCATAAGGGGACTACAACTTACATTTAATTGTACAACCCTATTTTAGAATGACAGTTGAATTAACATAAAACATTCAATTACTGTCTCCTGTCTCGCAGTCTGCGGCACTGAATCGAAACCCCACACTTCCTTTTCCGATGCTGATGAGTGTATCTCCATCGCTGGAGAAAAAAAAGTCGAATTTTAGATTTAGTGAAATATATGCACTGTTTAACAAGACTACCAAGCCTTTGTTGCTTCACTCATCAACATCAAAGTGGGTCTATGTACTGTATCCATATAGTACAATCCAAGTTGAGTGGCAGCAGACAGCAAAGTACAACTGAAACACACTTGACAACTTGTAAAGTTGAACTATTGCACCTCCAAGCTTAGTCCTCATACTCTACCATGGTACATCTGTGTGTCTGTGTGTGTTCATACAATACAATGTTAATGTTATTCACAGCATGAAAGCCCCCAAGAGGTCAAAGGTGATGAGGTGCTAAAGGGTCTCTGACACTTGACACACACAGTGGCTGCTGTGGCTCCCCACAGAGTGAAACTGTCACCACCTGGAGTGGAGGACTAATTAACCTATGATTTGTGTAATGCACTCCTGTGTTAGTGTGTGTGTGTGTGTGTGTGTGTGTGTGTGTGTGTGTGTGTGTGTGTGTGTGTGTGTGTGTGTGTGTGTGTGTGTGTGTGTGTGTGTGTGTGTGTGTGTGCCCTGCATGCTGAGGATTTGTTTTGCCAACTGTCCTCAAACTAATCTGGTTTCTCTTTGTCTTTTCTATGTTCTCCATGTGGTGTCATCCAACGGATCCTAACAGGTCAGTTGTTCTTTTGTTTCTGTCTGTCCTCAGTATACCAGCTTTGTAATCTCTTAACACTATATCACAACACATTCCACCCATCAAAGACCAGTTTCCCCTCTTACACCTATTTCAGTCTCATAATGTTGATAGTTCTGGCGTTATTTGCAGAAGGTTTGATGATTCTGCTTCAATTCTGCTTGTGTTTTAGAGACCAATGATGTGTAACATTTGTTTAGAGGCATTTTTTCAGAAAATATAAATATAAAACATTTAATGAAATTTCTTACATGATGAAGAAATAAATAAATACAATTTGATGATGATGATAATTAAATAAATATTGACACCATTGGCAGCTTCTGTCCTATAATAATGGATCAATGAAGTCCTGCCTCCTTAGTTACTGTTGCTAGGTCAGACATGATTGAAAATAAGAAAAATGGTGACAGCAGTTTAGCCGCAGTGTTTATTACATTGTATCAGTCAGGCAGTATAGCTTCAAAACGCCAACAGCAAGGACTCTAGTATGGATGGAAGAATTTATTCACCGTGTTAAGCTTTATGAACATGCCAAAACATCACAAACTGCGACAAAGTAATTACAGTCTCAATGAAAACAAGAAAAGCCTTCATGTTTTTTGGCTAACAATAATTTATGCCATCTTAAAGATGTGTTAGAAACCAACCAATATGTCCTTTTTCAAACTTTTAAAGTTACAGCAGAAATAAGGAATTAGGACAGGGTGCATGTGTATCTATCTAAATAGGTCAAGTTTGCCTGAATTTGATCATTGCATTACTATGAGTTGTTACCAGTCATTTCCCTTCTTTACTCCTCATATGGTTTGATTTAAGGTATCTGAATAAAACTCAGAAATATTTCACACACACAATAAAAAAAAAAGCCAAGATTAGACTAAAGTTCTGGAAAAATAATTATAACTTGCACAGCAGAACTTTTTTCCTTATTTCCTTTCCAATTAATAATCTCAGCACCCCTCAGATTTATCTTGTGAACCTTTGGAGGGGCCCGACCACTAGGTTGGGAACCACTGGGTAATATTACCTAATAGTGTATAAAGTAATTACAGCTACAACAGAATTGATGCAATATTGATAATCTGATGATTGATAGGTTTAGCTGATAATGTTGTTCTTTTACTTAAGTAGGATTGTAAATGCAGGACTTTTACCTGCTGTGGAGTACTTTTATATCGTTATATTGCTACGTTGACCTGAGTAAAAGATTTGAATACTTCTTCCACCACTGGGTATTTGTGAGGGAGTTCCTTTTGGGAATGACCTTTCTAAGGCCCACTGAAGTCTAAAATATGTCATTTTTTTATTTTGTCAATTGTTTTGTTTGTTGGTCAAATACTGGCTTATGATGGTTTCTTTCCAGTAAACCTTGCATTTGGTTAGTGACTCAGTTCATTCTCTTGTGCTTTGCTCCCACCCTGCCTATTTGAATTATGTTGTATTGATAAAGAGTTACCACTAACTAAGACTGTTGAGTTGTGCTATCTTACATCTTGCAATATATAATAAGTGTAAGTTAAGGTGCTGATGTAACAGTTTAGAACTCGATGTGGCAATGAGGTCTTGTATGTAAGGAAAGGGTCTTAAGAAAAGGTCTTAAAAGGTATTAAGTTTAACTTTAGGATTCCTGCATATATCCTGAAGGAGCAAGCAAACCCGGCTGACATTAGGCTCACTCCTCTTGATGCAATGTTAGCTAGCTAGTTATATAATGTTATGATGCTATTTTTTTGTTTCTTGTTCAACTGCATATTCACTCAAGAGCACAGAGTGAATATAAAGGCTCAATTGAGGCAAATCACAGTTCATAGCATGAAAATACATTTGTGGTTATTATGGCTATAGCCTATAGCCAAAACATACTGGGATTATGAAAACAAGCCCCTGGGCACAAACATATCCCTCTGTGTACATTTTTAATGACAAAAATATTTATGTAATTAACTGTTATTTAGTGTTAAATTTGCATCCCTAAGGAGCAAATTCCCTGGAAAAATACAGTGGATTTCGCTTCAGTAGTAGCAAGGGCCCTGCTGCACACAACGCTTGTTTTCATTGGTGTAGCCAATAACCATTAATAACTGTATTGATTACCATGATCAAAACTAAGATTTTCAGTTGTCACTGCTTGCAGCTTTGGCTATGACTGATGTCATAGTAAGTCGACAGATATATTCACCAATGCGGGTGAAGTCATTTCTGCATAACTTCCCGCAACATGAGCAGGGTTGCGTGTTCTGCCGGCCCATATAGCTTTATTGCTCTATTTGTCACTGCCAGCATTTTGGGTTTTTTTCACACTCCCAAGGTGAAGAGGAATGAATGATGGCCGACAAGACTCCGTTTTCTTCATTTTTCCTCATCTCCCTCTGTTCCGTGAGAAAGTCAGGGAGGATGGAGGGGAGTCAGGCTGCTCATCAATCCTTCCACAGAGAGAGAGATGGAGTTCTGAGGAAGTGGAGGTGTAGGAGGCTTGGTTTAGCCAAGGGGAGTCCCAGCAGGAATACACATACACACACACACAGAGGAAGAATAACACTCATATATCTGGCACGTCAACAACTGGCCTCTGTTTGCTCAGTGCTGACACCAGTGCAACCAAGCTGCTACTGGAGTTTCTCATCACCCTCGTTTTGCTGTTTGTTTGTGTGTGCGTGTGTGCATGCATGCATGCATGTGTGTGTGCGCACGTGCATGTGTGTCTTTAGTTGCATAAATGGCTGTTTAAAGTCTCTGTGTGTTAGCCCACATTTGTATTTGTTTAGCATGAGTGCACATGTTGAAGGCTCCCCTAAGACATACTATATGTTTGTGTGTTTGCTACTAGCCAGACAAATTCAGACAGAGCTATTTTTGTCTGACAAACTTTCTGAGCTACTGTCATGTTTCTAGGCATGCTGGTAGCATGGTTTTAGAGTTGGTAAGTCAGTCTGTCAAAAACTTTGGTCCCAAATGAAATATTGTTGCAACCATTGTATGGATTGCTATGAAATTGTGCACACGTTATTGGTTCTATGTGGCTTGTAGCACAGGCGATCCCAATGTAGGGCTTGGGATGCCATATGGGGTTGCATGATAAAAATAAAAATATGAAAATACATATTGCTGCCTTTATTGAGGCTGGCTATGGTTTTGCTCATCAAGCTTCTAAAGTGATTCAAATAAACTGATCTGACAAATGAACATCACTCTTGTGTTTCAAAACTCTATATGCAACCTGTGACAAGAGATGACAAGTAAACATTACTTTGCTGAAGGCCAAAAACAAAACCTTCTGGGCACCATTGCTCCAGTGTGACAATTAAATGGACATTTTTGATTTAAAGTGACATGCTGAACCAACTACTGGATGGATTACTTTGTAATTTCGTTCAGATATTTATGGTGTGAGGAGCAGGTATTTTTTTGTTCTGAGAGTCTCAACAGCTATTGGATTAAGTCAGTAATGTTCCCCTCAGGATACCTTGTCATCACTTTGGTGAACATTTTTGGTACACTTTTTACCCCACCTCAACCAATGTCAGTTTTCAAAACTCAATAGAAAATTTAAATCTGTCCAACACAAAATTCTTTCAAAACTAGTGACATTGCCATGGCAGTGGATGCACATGCAGATATGCCGACAAGTAGCCCCATAATAGCTTTTAGTTTTATTTTCCTGGATGACCTGGATAAGCATCACTGACTGTGTGTTTACGTCAGTGATGCTAGGTGCTGAAACACCCTCAAGGTAGACGGACAGTATTTACCATCAAGTTTTTGATGTGAAGATGTCAATTGTATTATCTGCCCAGAGACTTGACTACTGTTTATTTTTTTCCAGACCTCAGAACTCTTTCCCATCAGTCTCAGCAGTACTTTGTGTTTAGCTCTAATGAGCAGCATGTGAACATAGCAACTATGATAAACTGTACTTGCTACATGTTAACATTGTCATTGTGAACATGTTAGCGTGACAACCAACACCATTTTAGATATACTTCACCACCATTATTAAGCATAAATCTAAACTTTGGGCCCTACATTTTTATCCATCCTCTGATTTGGTTTTCTTTTCAAAGAATATGACCACCTTATAGAACTGCTGGGAAGAGTATACACTCCAAAGTCCTGTTTCTGTCTGTGTGTGAAGAGGGATCAACTCTGCAAGTAATCCTCCTCTTCTGTGTTTCTTTTTCTAACTGGACTCATGCCGACCTCTCCTCTGTGTGGATTTTGCACACTTCAGATCCACAGATTGTAGTTACATGAGTGTACGTAGAGGAGTCAAGATTTCCTTTATGAAATATGAGGTGGAAACGCCGGATACATTCTTCTACCTGAGAAGTATCCTCAGCCTAGTATGTTTTGTGCACTTTGCACGAAAAGGCTTTGGCTCTAGTCCACAAAGTTACTAGTCCTTTTTTTCTTCTAGATTCTGTGTAGAAGTGCAATGAATAGTTGAGTTTGAGGTCTTGCAAAGTCATCCCCTCCATGGCCGTTAAGGAGCTCCACAAAAAGTTATTGCCCTCAGAAAAAGAAATCACTTAGCTGCCTGTTTGATCTTCCTTATGAAATATGCTGTCGGACAGCGTTTCATATAATCCCATACTGTTCGTAGCCGACGGCTGGCCTTATGACAGCCGTAAATTACAAAATGGCCGACCTAAGCAGAGGATCGAAAAAGGGAAGAAAAGGGAGGGGAGGGATGGCAAAAACACACATTGGTAACCTAGCATCGCCCCTACTTCTGCTCCAGCTCCCCATGGGATCAAACAAGAGGGAGGATTTGGACAAGTAAATCATTTCCTTCAAGTGGTGAACTCTCAGGGCCGGCAGAATGACTCAGACCTGTGTGTTCATACTGAGTGGAGGCCTCACAGCAACACTTTGCCAGAAAACCGACTGCTTTTCCTTTACACCCTTTCTTTAAATGCTGGAAAATGTTGGACTTTGAAGTCCTGATAAGGCAAATTCATCACATTCTCTCTGGCTGCTGTTGCTGCTGAAGCTGAATAACACCATTAACTCTGCTGATGTTCAATTTAAGGTGCTGCAAATTGGATGGAGAAAAAGACCCTTTCATCCTCTGAAAAAAATGTATAAGTTACACATTTACAAGCATTAACAGAATGATTTTGTTAGTTCACATTAAGAGATTCGCTAATGTTTTCTATGAAATGTGAAAGAACAAAATAAGTGTTCCCTATCTGTTGATGCTGTCAAGCTGGAGCACTTACTATCCATTATCTACCAAATGTATTATGTTTGTATAATTATTTACAAGACCAATCACATGATGTTGCACCAGCTTTCATCCTTTACATCTCAGCTGCTTTCATGAACGGAGATTTAAGCTGCTTCCCTCTCGGATTTTTCAACTGACAGTTCAACTACTTTCAGTTCCCACATACAATCTGACAATCCAACAGGGCTAAAAACCAATAACCTGTAATATTGCCTCAACTCAAATCAACTCAACTATCAGCTCTTAGACTTGAGTAGCTACTTTAGACGCTTATAGTGCTTCCACATCACCTGACGCTTCTACTGTTCTAAGAGATACAACTTAAAACTGCAAATCCTGTGCAATATTTCCAACACGTTCACACTCCCAACTCATCTAATACAGCTGCTCGGTCAATGGCCTTAACTTTGAAAATAGATGCTCTATCTACACCTCTATTGTCAGTTTTGCACATGAATGACTCTGCGGTCAAGTTAGCAATAATTCGTAATATGCAACCTTAGACCTTGAAAAAAAAAAAGCTGCTGACAAGCAATTCAAATATTATGAAATATTGTGATTTTTGCAGTGCCATTAACATCGTCAATGGTTATAGTTTGGTCCGTTTTAGGTTAAAAAAAATAACTGCTTAGGTTTTGGGAAAGATCATACTATGGCGGCTGTGGCTCAGTGGGTAGAGCAGGTCGTCTAGTGATCGGAAGGTCACCAGTTCGAATCCCGGCTCCCCCTAGTTGCATGTCGAAATGTCCTTGAGCAAGATACTGAACCCCAAATTGCTCCTGGTGAGCAGCTGGCGCCTTGCATGGCAGCCTCTGTCATCAGTGTATGAATGTGTGTGTGAATGGGTGAATGTGGCAGCCATTGTACAGCGCTTTGAGCTGTCGTTAGACTGGAAAAGCGCTATAAAAATGCAAACCATTTACCATTTACCATATCTTGAAATTAGCAAAATACATGTAAAGTAACACCAGCGATGTAAGGAACATAGCTTATGATTGATGTCAAGTGAGTGATGTCATAAAAGTGACATCATTGACAGACATACTTATATAACATAACTTAAAGTAGATGGCTCGTGGTCACAAATGATGACATCTGACCAGGCTTGGACCTGGCACACTGACTCGTGACAGTTAATTTCAGAAACATCAAACATGGTCCAAAATGAGCTTTCATGCTCAGATTTTATATTATTTCTTATAATATTTTTATGTATAATATTATTATATTATTAACACACACACACACACATACATACACACACAAACACTATTAACAGCCATTTGTACACCTAAAGGAACACACACAAATCAAAGACTAAGTGCATACATTAATGGCTCATTTATTAGTTTCAAAAACTAAAACTTTGAGTAGTCTCTTCAACATTCCGTTGTCACAGATGAAGGATTCTCTCTCCTTAAAAGTAACAAACCTCTCCTCTAAAATTCCCATTTCACCTGTAGAGTCTGGCTTTAATACCCCATCACAGAAAAATTTCCACCAAAGCAGAAGTGTTGATTCATGACCTCTCTCTAACATTTTACAGAGATTCTCCTCCCCAGTCTGCGATTCACTACAGCTAATATTACCGCTGCCCCCGAGTTTTTTTTCCTAGAGTGAAAATTGAACTTGTGACATTTATGGCCATGCTCTGATAATATTGTACCAGTGTGTTCAGAGCAACATTCTTTGGAGGAAAAAAAAACTGTTTTTCTTTTACAGCTTCACCTAGCACTCCCGCCGATCTTATGAAATTCCTATGCGAGTGTTTGCGTGTCAGACGTGGGAATGTTTTGTCTTTCCTGAGTTATCCTTCTTCACTTAATGACTATTCCTCTGGACAGCACAGCCAGACACTGTGTTAAAAGTGAGGATTCCTCTGAGGTGTAACGCAATCTAACCCTGGTCAAAGAGCCTGAAGGGGTTGGAGACACTAGTGTGTGTGTGTCTGTGTGAGTGTGAGTCAGCAAATAGGACTATTCCCTATCCCTATGTGTGATTGAACACAGTGGTGTGTGTGTGTGTGTGTGTGTGTGTGTGTGTGTGTGTGTGTGTGTGTGTGTGTGTGTGTGTGTGTGTGTGTGTGCGCGCGCGCGCGCGTGCGTGCGTGTGCGTGTGTGTGTGTGTGTGTGTCTCTGGTTTGAAGATGTTGTGAGCACTGGGTGAGAAGAAGCAGAGCCTGGATCTGCTTTCCATCACACTGAGCTGCCCAGACCCGACTTCACACACAAACACACACACCTATTCATACACAGCGGATTACACCAGGCAATAGCCAAACAACAGCACACTTCGCAAGAAAGCCAAACATGACTGTCGCTCACAGTGCTGCACATGTAGAACACAAAAGCGCAAACTGCACCAAACTAAAAATAGATTTCATGTTATTTCGCTTTGTAATCCGTGATAATCCTCCAACTTTTCATACTCGTTCATGTGTGCCACTGTCACACAGCAGTAAGTCGATGTATAGGCAGCTCATGAGGAGAATGGAGAGAAGTTTACTTTGTTCAAATGCATAGACTGCCGAAGATGCAGTAATACAAAAGCTACATGAAAATTGTCTGGTTTTTCGTTACTCTGTGTAAAATAACAAGGAAAAATCACTTATGTGCAGTATACCTGAATACAATTTACACCACTGTGACACCTTGTACAGGATTTTTCTCCTTATCATTCATCTGCAGGCTGTAGTGACTTGTTACATCACAAGTAATTTTGTGCGGGAAAACTTTATAGTCCCAAGCAGGGCAACACATAATTCGAAGAGATGCACTTTATGCTGTTCACTCACCTAATGAAGTCACATGTGATGCAGAATTGCTTTACACATTTCTGTCATGACAATTTACCTCAGCCAGGGGCACATAGTCTATAATAAACATGTCATGACAGGCTTTATATACTACTCCACATACCACAGACAGTATGTGGAGTAGTCAGCCATGATACCAAAAATCTTCTTAAATCTTAATGCCGGGATCACATAATAAGTAGTTTGCTCCTGCTCCAAAGTAAGGCAAACATATGAACATGATGGAGAGGCTCTGAGTGAAGGGCATTCTAGTCTCTCATAACTGGGCCTATTCCCACACTTCAGAACACGGAACTGATAAAGTTACAGGTAGTTCTGAACCTTTGTTGGGAGAGCCTGCTTAGCAAGCTTAGCTTGGCACCTTGACTTTTATTTCATCCATTTTCTGCGCTTCTGCTTTTCCATGTGTTTAGTCACCATTGCTCAAATGTAGGACTGTCAAAATAACGCCTTCATTTTGATTAATTAATAGCAGAAAAAAAACTTGTTAAAAATTAGTAATCGCTCTATGACCTTGACCTCCTGTCACTGAACACTTCCCACAGCAGCTTTGTAAACATGATGGAGGCAGATGACTAAACGCTGCTGAGCATACTGAATGGAAAAGTCCCGCTCCAGCCAGTGTGTTTCTAACTGTCAAACAGTTAACATTCTTTCTCAAACTGAGAATGGGCTGCGGTTAGTAGTCGGACTTTATAGCATGGCTACCAGACACTGTCATTTCAGCATGCTTAACATCATTAGCATGGCTAGCACTCACATTGATATTAGCACAGATACAAATAGCATAGATATTAGCAGTGATAATGATAGCTGTTACTCAAACATGAGGTCTTCTTGTGTTTTGAGGAGTTGCAGAGTTCATGGTCAAACTGTAACCTGCACTGTACATTTACTGCCACTAGGCAATCTCTCTGCGAAACGCTCCGTCTGATCCGGTGACTAACAGCTGTCAGGTCTGAGCTCATCCTATGACACGCACTTGCTCTCTGACTGCTCTGTTCTTAAAGGAGTCTCGCCACTCTGAAGACACCAGAAG
Organism: Diplodus sargus; assembly: GCA_903131615.1. Classification (NCBI taxonomy): domain Eukaryota; kingdom Metazoa; phylum Chordata; class Actinopteri; order Spariformes; family Sparidae; genus Diplodus; species Diplodus sargus. Next base: position 903,647 of record CAEMYA010000041.1, read on the forward strand.
CCTAGCTTAGTGGATGACATGAAAGTCACAGATTCTGCTCTAGTCCATTCCATTTTAGCAACAGATTTTTTTTTTTAAAGTTTAAATAATAAAACAGAAAAGGAAATATGTAAAATGAAAATACCAAAACATAATTGAGTAGTAAAAAATCACCCAGTTGGGACTGCTGACGGGAGCACCATTGTGTGCATTTCAAGATATTTTCATACCATTGGAATACTACAAGCTTAAAATATCACCTACTTTAAGTTAAGAATGTCCATTTATTCATTTTGATCACTCATCTACCAAAATTCACTTGCATTGAAATATTTCTAATTGCTTAAGGCAAATATTGGCATATGCAAATAATTTCTGCTAACTAGCCTACATTCAACATCTAAGACAATGTATAGTCTCATACCACAATAATAATATAGTATTAATTAATTACCCAGCTGTACATAATATACCAACAATGATAGCATTTCTGCTAATACTAGCAATATTACAAATCTGAAAGAGTACATGAACCTTAACTTTGAGAACATTGTGACTGAACTTTTTAACTCTGGTCTTGCCAGAACACACGATACATATGATTCTGGTGTAAGAATGCAGTAGCTCAGTCTATAGTGGGCAGATTAAGATGCATGGACTGCATCTGTGTGTGTGTGTGTGTGTGTGTGTGTGTGTGTGTGTGTGTGTGTGTGTGTGTGTGTGTGTGTGTGTGTGTGTGTGTGTGTGTGTGTGTGTGTGTGTGTGTGTGTGTGCAGGAAAATATAGTCATCAAACGGATGGAAGGCAGGGTGCTGAGAGCTGACTGCTGCCCTGTCTTACCAGAATGAGCCTCTGATATGTGCGTGTGTGTGTGTGCGTGCGTGTGTGTGTGTG
>CAEMYA010000041.1:904551-923114 GCA_903131615.1 Diplodus sargus
GTGTGTGTGTGTGTGTGTGTGTGTGTGTGTGTGTGTGTGTGTGTGTGTGTGTGTGTGTGTGTGTGCTTGTGTGTGTGTTCCCTTGCCAATATTTCAGTATATTTGTTCATGCTGGGTTGCAGTTGAGGGCGTAAAATTGTCAGACCCTTTTCACCCTCATGTGTTATAAGTCCCATTAATAGCACGCTGATCCCTTACCCTGTCCACCCCCTTGAGAGGACTGTTGGTGGTGGTGTGGAGGTCTCACTTGTGTATCATTTAAAGGTTTTGTTTCATTTTAATGTGTCTCTTGTTAATTTGTTTCATGGGGTATATCCCCACATCTTTCTGGAACCACCCCTTGCCCTCATTCCCATCCCCAGTTGCCCCCCCAGTTGCCCACAGCATGCCCATTCTACCCTGCTGAACTCTTGAGCTCAGCCCAGCATTGCTCTGGGGCAGGAGTACAGGGTCCCAAAGGAGGACTGGACTCTGCTCATCCACCCAGCTTAGGAGGGCAGGGATTGGGTTTAGGCGACAGGTGCCAGAGGGACCAGCCAGTCCCTTCGCAACAACACACACACTAACACACACAGAAATACATACACGCTGAATCTGGCCCTGCCTTAATCCTCAGCCAGCTGTTGCAGTTGCTAGCCCAATCAGTCTAAAGTGTCGGGTGCTGGGGAAGCTTGTCGATGTGTGTGTGTGTATGTGTGTGTCAGCATGGAGGGAAGTGTGTATGGGGGTCAGGTAGCTGCCAAGCAAGCATGCCGGTCATCCTAGCAGTCCGGAGCGCCTGGAACCGGACCCCCGTCCACTCGATGACGGCCCAGGCGCCCAGCCTGATAGATTCATAACACATGTTCCTCTGGCACTGTCAGCTCACACACAGACACACACACAGACACACACACAGACACAAACACACACACATATAAGGACTACACCCTCATTCATTATCTTTCCCCTGGCTCAGATAGGCCCAATCCTATCAGAGTCCACCCCAAAGGCCAACAGAGGTGAGATGTGGCAGACACTCCTCTGTCCTCACAGCCCCCTCCTCGCCTTTGAGCCCTCCCTGTGTGACCCTATGGACATGGCCTAATCCATCAGGAGCATGGGACGTGGGTGTTTTGGTAAGGGTTATGGAGGGCGCTGTGTCTGCTGTCAGGGTGTATCGCTGCCAGATCATAGCTCATGTCATCGCTAGGGTTTCTCAACATCCAGGAGATTATTGCTGGATGGTACTGAGGTTATCCCCAAACACTCATACAGCCAAAAGTAAAACATTATAAATGCCTAGGCCAGTTTGATGCATACAGGCTACTGTTATTTGCTTAGATTTATAATCCTTAAAATTTTCATCATATAAAATTCCATCTGTTCATGTCAGGAGTTTTAGCAGCAATAGCCGTTAGCTTAATTTAGCAATAGCCGCTGTAGGTGTTAGTTGTTAGTAGTATTTTACACTGTATCTAACAGAGTGTACCTTCCCCTCTTCAAAAGCTGGTGCATGCATGCAAGTTTAAACAGGTACATCCGTTGTTGAAAGGCCCAAGCTTCAATATATTGTCGGCTGATTTGCAACAATTTGATTTTTTATTGAAAAGAATATGTTTTTTGAGGAATTTCTTTGAATAAAGCTCAGTAAATGTTGACATCTTAAAGGCATGTCCTGCATAATCTCAGTGCCTTTCTTTTAGGTGGGGCAAAATGTAATTATGATACCTTAACTATTTTATTTCAGTTTTGTTTAAATCATGCATATTTACAATTAATTTGCATTTTATTAGATTCCAAAACAATTGGCACAATAGCTCTATAGAGGGCCAGGAAGTTTTCCTGGAAAGGAGGACTGGTTTATGTCTTAGTCTCAACAAAAAACATATGACGTGTGTTCTGTGTGCATTACACTTAAGGGATACTTGAGTACGGTAATGCACTAAAAACATGCCCTAACTGCATTTGGGTTTCTAATGCAATGAAGTGTCGGACACTCGCTGTCCACGCTGAGTCCATTAAACACCATGTAAAAACACCACATACCTATCAACTGTGTGCTGAAGATCCAATGAACAATTAACCAGCGAACTAAGAGATGGGTGGCGTTGCTTCATGTGCGCATTTCAAACTGTTGTACAGTATGTTTTATACTGTGATTTTTAGATGTTTCTCTATGGAAATGACATACACTATAGCCCACAGCAAGGGGAGTTGGTGTGTTTTTTTACCAGAAACTTTCCCCAGTGAACCCCCTCTAGCCTGGTGGCATCTTATATTGATTTCTGTAGTAAAAGGAGATGGTATTATATAGATAGATTATAGTCCTCATTACAACTACATGCATCTGGATAAGTCTCTGTGGACTTGAATGTGTACACAGTTAAACTTAAGACATAGTTTATCTATGAGAAGAAGTCCAACCATTAGTTTTGTGTAGATTTGACAATTATTCTCTTAGAATCTGTAATTCTAGTTTTGTATATGCTGTGTGGGGCATGTGTTTGCCAAGGTAGCTTTCCATGGTAGTGATTCATTTTTCATGTTCGGTTTGTTTGAAATTAACAGACGTGGGTACTTAGCATGAGCAACCTAACCGTATAAAATTCCAAAAGAAATATCACAGCACTCTTTGACTGACAGGTTGTCTGATTTACGTGCAGTCAAAAAACACAGCAGTAATGAGCTTTTAACAGCACAGATGGAGACAAACATAAACACCAAAGCAGCACCAAAGATGGAGATGAGAAACGCAAAATCAACGATCTAGCAGATTACCAGAAGAAGCTGATAACCCACCTAAACTAATTTCATCAGCAGAGCTCTCAGGGAGGACTTTGAGTGTAATCTAAATGTTGTTTGGGAGGCTTTTTCTTCGTGACAAGACCACAGCCTCTTTCCTGTGCATGCAGACTGAGGCTGTTTATAGTTATCTACGATGGGTGTCTGTAAAGCAAATGCAAGTCTTATGATGACTCATGTTATGCATTAATTGAATTTCATACATAATCACAAAATGAAAAGCTGTGGCACTTGAAACTATTTACATACACCATGTCCAAAGTGGGTGCTATTTTTATTTAAAAAGTGCAGTATTTATCTTAGAGGTGCAGACATTGCTCTTATGTTAGTGTAAAGTGAGCTGCGTGAGGTGAATCCATCTGATTTGTTTTGCTTCCCAGGCAAAGCCAACCGCCAATTGGCCCTTTCTGTGTGGGTGTCAGTGAAAAGCAAATGCGAGTCTTATGAGGATGATTCACATAATGCGATGATTTCATAATGTCATTAGTCTATTATATGATCACAAGATGAAACTCTGAGCTACATCACCAGTTCATATGGACCATTTCCACACATCATGCTGTGTATGAATATGATATCTATTAAAAGCCACATCAATAAGATGTGTTAATATGATCCACTCTGCAGTCACGGTCTATGCATTATCTAGACCATCCTTTCTCTGTCGATACCACAGCACGCCATGCTCCCCTGATAGTGTTTGCTATAAAAGACCCTAGTAAGCTCATGTCAATATTGGAAAAAAAGAGGGGAAAAAATCATATATACAAATGGAGTTGTTCAAATTTCACATTGACTTTTTTCCGGGTGTAGCCAGGGGAATGGAAATGATTTAACTAGCCCCCTTCAGAAACAAAAGTAGATCCAGTGTCAGAGCTTTTAGTCCATATGGCCAGTCTCCACATAATCAATGCAGCTTGACAATCAAAAGCAATTAGCCCAAGAATATTAGGTATAATGACTATAATATGTTTGTCCTGGGAGTTGATAATTGTTACTGTAGAAAATCCTCTGAAATCACCACTGTGGCCAGCACAGGACAGTAAGACTATAGTAATGCCCAGAGTGATTAAATATTACGGCAACTTCATTGTTTTAGGAACTAAGTAGCCAATTTATCCCCCCACTTTTACTGTAACAGCGTTGGGCTGACCTTAATGTTTTTTGACACAGCAAATACACAGGTCTAATCCCAGGGTTGAGTCTTTATATCGTGTTTAAAACAACATGAACACAAGAGCAATTTGAAGTGGTTCAAGAAGTCCATGAAATGTGGAGGCAAATAATAACTAAATTTGGTTAGGGTGAGGGCAATTTAGTCAGTAAATGAAACCTTTTCATACAGTGTTAAAGTTGCTGTGATTGGTTGGCATCAGATCACAATGGCCTTTTGAACCTTTGACATTGCCAGACTTAAGCTAGCTGCCTCATTACATTTTCTGATTAGAGCTTTGAATGTGTAATGGATCCTGATGAGAATATCTGCCGTGGCTGAAAAATGTATGTTGTCTGGGAGTTTTCCAGTATTATGGAAGGTTGAAGGTCCTTGGCCAAACTAGTAGTCATTCTTCTGCTGTTGTACTTGTTGTTGCACTGGACAATTACCCCTTCAATTTAGTACGAAGTATATTTTGTCAACTAAACTCAACATACTTTATACTCCTACTCCACCAGGCAAATATTGTCATTTTTACTGCACTACAGTTATTGTACAACTACACTGACAGTTATTTTGCAGGTTGAGAATTTACAAAATTAACACGTGACATATTATAAAATGTCACACATTTTTATAGATTAAACCAGCCGAGAGAGTATGAAGCCACAGTTTCATCTCGACCTCTACCAGCTTCACAGATGAAATGCTGCTTACATAACTGAATTAGTGATTATCCCAGAATAGGGTCATTCTTCATACTAATCACGTTCATGTTTTTATTGAGACTATGGCAGATTTTTTGAATAGAGTCATTTCACCATAAAACTGTGCTTGGTGATTAAGTAAATAACACTGTATGTTCAGTCACCTTATCTTACTATTACTTGAATGTTGTCCCATAAAATGTGACATTTTAGATTAAAACCACCCAAATGTCCAGTAAATTAAAGTTGACACCACATTAGATTTAAACTAAAGCTGAATAGGAAATGGACATTCCGTTAATTAGTAGAAAATAAAGCAATTTTTTTTTCTCTCTCATTTTGTCTAATACTACAAAAACTGACAACATGGTTTCAGCTCAAATTCCACTGACTCACTTTTTGCATGGCTAAGAATAATAATAACTATAATTCCTCACTTAAAGAAAAAAGTGTTTTGATGTTAAACGTTACTTAAATTGTTCTTTTACATAGAATAACTAATTCAGGACTTCTTTTTAACATTGAACTCTGCCAAGACGTTATGTTTTCACGTGTGTCCATTTGTTTGGTTGGTTGGCAGGATTTCACAAACCTATTGAATACATTTCCACAAACTCAGATGGAGGATGGGTCTGAGCCCAGAACAGAACCCAATAACTTGTGTTGTGGATCTGGATAAAGGGACAACATTCTTCTCTCTGTTTCTTTGACATCGCGAGGGTGGGTGTTTTTTTGCCATCTTCATTGGGGATCAGGCTTGATTGAAATGAAGGGGACTGTTGGGCTTTGGTGAAAGTATGCACTTTACTCAGTGCCATTCTAGTTAAGTTAAAAATCTATGTACTTCATCTATTACTTATCCCTCCAATCCTCATCACTAGTGGAATAAATATTCTTATTAGTCTGCACCTGTATGCTGTATAGCCATCCATCCAGTTTTGAGTTCTGATAGGCCAGTGTCCTTTGCATTCTTAAGCAGTGTTTTGGTTGTGTGGGAGGAAGTTATGTGAGGTATCGGTATTAAATCAGGGAATGGATTCTAGCAGGATGTGGCTTTGTTGGATAGTTAGTGGCGTCAATGCTTGATTTTGATCTCCAATTGAAAGCTGCTGGTTGTATTTTATAGTCGTACACACTCTCTCTATCCATGTGTTGTCTATAGAGCCCGCTGTGGTTATTGGCCTGTACAGAAAAGTGTGTGTGTGTGTGTGTGTGTGTGTGTGTGTGTGTGTGTGTGTGTGTGTGTGTGTGTGTGTGTGTGTGTGTGTGTGTGTGTGTGTGTGTGTGTGTGTGAACTAGAGAGCCCCTGAGTGCTCTTTGTGCTAATAAAACAGCAGCTCTATGGGACACTGGACACCCTGGATCAAACTCCATCACATTACTGAAATATTACACTTCCTCGAGCCAAGGGCCTGGACCCAGTTGATGCGTCTGCATGTCAGAGGTGTGTGTGAGTGGGTACATTCATGTGTGTGTATTCATATGCACATGTAAGTGTGTGACAGTGCAGCTGTGAATAGTCCTATGTGTGTTTACCCACGGTGTTGTCAGTGGCTTGACAGACCCTTCACAATACACTGTCTGTGTCTGCTCTCTAAGTGCTGGCGTTCTCATCGATCTCTGTCCTGTAGGGAGGATATTGGAATATGTGAAGGCTTGATGTCTCTTTGTCAGACCACCATAGAACGCATCCAGACACTACTGAAAGAAAATGTTAATGAGCTGTCACAGTAAAGGAAGGGAAATTGAGACAAGTATATTTTTCTAATTTGCTTTTGTTTTACATCTGATTTGGTTGTCTCTTAAATGGAACATTCTGAATTGGGCTTGTGAGGACGCTAAAATCAAACTGTTGAGCCGGTTTGAATATTTTTTAAGACATTAGCTCTTTTCAAACAATTATTAATATTTTCTACAATGTGAAGAAATGCTTAAGAAACACTCAATCCACACATCAGCCTAGATGTTTAAACAAATTATATATACACACAAACAAAAAAAAGCATTCACATGAATTTCTGCTGTGGTAATTACAGAACACACAGTTGTAGTCATGAATCTACACAAGACTCACCATACTTGTTACTTGGTCCATTATTCAGCATTCACCAATTGTCAATAACAAGTTTTTGAAATATTTGTTGTCCAATAGACAGGCAAAACATGCAAATGTGACCCAAAATTCTCCATTTATACAGTGGTCGAGTAGGCAGCAGTGGTTAGTGCTGTTGCCCTGCAGCAAGAAGGTACTGGGTTCAAGACCTGGCTGGGGCAGGGCCTTTCTGAGCTGAGTTCACTTGTTCTCTGTACCTGGAACACTGGTGGTTTGTATGTAATAACTATGGATCAGGGCTGCAAAATGCTAAACTACCTGTTTGTACTACATTAATTTTCTAAAATTGAAAACAAGGGGCAGAAAAACGTATATGGTAATTATAAATGTAATAACTCTAACACTAGTTGTAAAGGAGGCTAAACACCTGGGGAATAGTTGAGGTGTAGAAGATAAAAAACAGGGGTATGAAGAGTACCAAGAGGTAAATAAAACCACGAACAGGGCCAGCCTGTGGAAAAATGTGTAATGTATCATTTTATGATACATTTGGATGACAGCACATACTGTTTGTTTTATATTCCGTATATGTGTCAGTTTGGTCAATTCTGTTGCTGGATTACTTATTTCTGGAGTATCCACCAGCAACAGCAATAAAGACCATTTTTGGAAATCAGTGACGGTTGTATCCCAAAAAATGCTTGTGTCCGCTTTATTTGTCAAGCCTCTATGGAAGCATAGAGCCAAAAACAGCAGCATGGAGCCAAATACAGAGATTATGACTCCTTAGCGGAGGGTGAGGACAGCGAGCTGTTGTTGTGAATCAGTAATGATCCAGATTTGTGTCTCAATCCCACCCAGCGCAGATTAGGTCAGGGCCTGTGCTGCCATCACAACATACACGACACAACCAAATTACACCAAATTACACTTATCCCGTGACAGGTACTTAACATAAGAAGGGATAAGATGAAACTTTAATGAATCTCGCAGTGAAATTACCACATGGCGAGATAAAATAGGATTTAAATCACAACAATAATAACTAGTTTTGTGCAAATATTTTTTTTCAAACAAAACAACCATCTGTTAACAGTGAAGTGGAATATAATAACTAAATCTGATTGTTAGCCAAATTATTTCAAATAACCTTAAGATTTTATGGAAAAATACAACAGTATCATCAACATAAAAATGCATTTGCTAAAGTTTGGATAGTCCATTTTCGATGCATATAATATATTAATGTTAGCAGAGAATGTTTCTGCAAACCACAGACATGACCAAGGTTAACATATCTCTCTATAAAAGCAAGGAATCTCTGTCTGTCTGTCTGTCTGTCTGTGTGTCTGTCTGTGTGTCTGTGTGTGTGTGTGCCTCAAGTATCTCTGCGGATCAGGATCAGACTGACCTGAGAGTTTCAACATGGCTGCTGCTTGGTTCAGTGGTGTGCAACTTCGCATTTGTTTGGACTACAATGATACTGTTAATAAATTGTTTCATAAATGCTATACAAATTCCAGGAGCTTTGTCCACCGAAGCCACCACAGTCACATGCGCACCAGAGCCAATCACTGCAGATCTCAAACCCACAACATACGTTAAGAAACAAGCGGATTTATACCTGCAGCGGCGCGAGCTGGACCGGGAGTTTGCTGGCGGTTCGGTCCTGTTCTGTTCTGTGCATCTAAACTGACTGTTGTGGATTAATGAGACTAAACGAGTCCGGACCGAGTCTGTTCGGGTCTGAGGAGATCCGGAGACACGCGGACAACAAAGTGGAATCGGAATCTGTGGATGTTCGTGTGTAGCTAGCTGCTAGCTGCTAGCTGCTATCCAACCCACATGGCCCACCCTCCTGAGTCGACGGACCGGACGCACTGGTACGTCCAAAACCGGACTTAGGGTAAATAATGTCCACCACGCTTTTTCGCGAACATTGCCGTCACGTCTGTTTTGTGTCTGGTGCAGAAGAAACGGTAAAAACTGGCTTTTGTCACGAAAGTGTCCAAGCAGTAAGTTTGGTTGTTGAGGAACAGGAAGTTGTGGGAGGGACGTCGGCGGATGATTGACAGGCAATGACGGTCGGTGTACAGACAGCGATATTGAGAGTTGAGAGATTTGTGACATTTAGCGTGTTTGGTGTGTATAGTTAGTGTGTTATGTAGTGTTTGGTGTAGTGTGTAGTGGAGTCGTTTTTTTGTTTAATGAGTCAAAACAATGAGGAGAAGCTGAATGTGCAGCAGGCAGTGCAGCTCTTCATTCAGCTGGAAGGAGCTCAGGCAGACCTGAGCATTGCCTGCATTTAAATGTAAATAATTATACATAACTTTGTAAATTCGTAAAATGTATGCACATATTTAGCTAATGACAATTTATATGTGCATTATAAGTAATAAAAATGGTTTGTTAAACATATTTGTGGTCTTCACAGTAAAAAACTCTAACTTTTTCTACTCACATTTTATGGGTTTTTTGGTGATTTAGGTCCATTGTGTTAATACAGTATGTCAAAATGAAAAAATAACTGTACAGTTACACATGTGAGGTTGTGCTGAAAATAATGACAATAAGTAAATAGTTTTTAAGGTGAAATATAATGGCAAAATCAAAAATAGTCAAAAAACGCCAGTTATACCCTGGAATATCGGATTTCACAGCAAACCTAAATATCCCTGATGTTCCACCTTCAAACAGCCTCATTTGTCCATCCATGAAAAAGCTTCTTAACCTCCCACTTTTCTATAGGAACACATATTTCCTACGGGCAGTGCACTAGTGTAGCAAATGTTACTTATCATGTTCACTTTAAATAGCTATTAGCTGACTTTCACGTCAGGGGGTAGACGAGACCGTGGTGGTATTAAAACAGCCAACAAAGCCACCAAACATACAACCGCAGTTCAGTTTTTAAGGGCAACTGAGGCTAGTTCCATCCATTTTAGTAGCATCAAAGGCAGGTGATTTTTTAAGGGGGAATTTCCAGCTGTTTTTGTGGTGACCAAAACCAGTTAGACAATCGTCACGGGCCTAGCTAAGCCCAGGGTGCAGCGATGGTGCCCTGCTTGCATGTTTAGGATTGTACTGTTAGCAATCAGGTTAGTTTTAAGGTAACTTGCCATTTTCAGTGTCGGTTGCTGGCTCAGGTTGTTGTTGTTGTTGTTTTCCAAAGCAAACAGCGATTTTGCAAACACCAACGCAGATGAAGCAGAAGGGAAGAGAATGTTGACTGCAATCGTTGATCAATGGCAGGCTTATACCTGCAGTCATCATTTGGTGAGTCAGACTATAATGGTACTAATGGAGTGATGCAGAACGGTACTCCAGTCATGGACCATGAGTCAACATAGGTCATAATCACTACCTGAACTGGTATTGGCTTTCATTTTATGGACTGTAGATTGATGGCTGAACACAAGACCTACATCTTCTGTCATTCAGGACATAATTTATGAGTCACCTGGACAAAACATGAACTTAAGTCACCCATCTGTACCATTATTTTTTTTTAAAGCAAGGAAATTTGCTATACAGGTAGTTGACAGCATCACTAACATCAATATGTTTTAGTGAAGTCAGAAGGTTTTCACAAGCCTTTTTGTTGAGGACTGTATTACTGTTGCCAACAATGTCTGAAGGCAAAGATAGGGAGAAAGATTGTGGTCATGGTTAAAAGATACCAACACTGAATGTTGATTCAGACTGGGGTCTTTAGTGTCAAAGTCAGAGGTTTTACCATGGTATTTCATTATTGTGACGACAATCATTAATCACAAGACAGCAAGAAGTGACATGTCACTTGTTTTTATTTTTCCTCCTGATATTTCCCCTGTTCTTGAAATAAATGGAAATATCAATGATGCATTATATACCTAAACCAGACATTAGACATATGTACACACAAACAGTTTAGGAAGGAAGAGCATATATTGTATGTTTAAATTTGCTACACCTCTGGTTACAATCTAAGACTGGCAGGAAGTGTGATTAACTGCCATGTAAGGTTTATTAATACCAAGGCATATTTGAGGAGAAAAAATATGAACGCTGCTTCCTCAAAATCTACTGTTAACAAAAACGTATTTATTGTCTGACTGAACTGCTTCTTGTCCCATTATGTAATGAGTTCAACCCCCCAAGCGCAAAAGTAAAAAAAAATCTAGACCTAGGAGGTATGATTGATTATGCAGTGGAAAATGAAACTCATGTGAGTGTTTTTGCGTCAACATTCAGGGACATTTAGGATTCCCAGCGGCGCCAGGGGAGGTTAGGCGGGTTAAGAATCTTAGCGGGCCAGCTAAAGCCTTTTGGAGCGGGTCCTTATTAATCTCTCCCACACCCCCACCAAGACATTAGCACCAGGTTTAGGCCGATTTACCTCGCCTGATAACGCCCCCGCCAGATCTGTCAAATCACACACACATACACAAACACACACACACAGCATACCATTTTCCCTCTCCAGACAGATTCAGATAGAGAGTTCCCATCTATATTTTCTTTTTCACCGTTCTGTTTTTTCTTTTTAACTTGGACCTGTTCTGGAAAAGTCAGACTATTAAGAGGTAGCTGTTTTTAACAGGTCTCTTTTTCTTACTGTTAACCAATCCTTCCTCCCTCCTTCTCTGCTTTTCTTTGCTGTTTGTGTGGATGAACATTCTTTCCAACCTTCCTGTCATTTTCTCTCGTCCCCTTTTTTATGCATGTTCCTCTTTGACTCAAACCACCTTTTTCATCTCCCTTTCTCATTTTCTCACTTTCACTTCCTTTCTCTCTTCCATTCTATGTTTTCTTTCACTTGCTGCTTCCCTGCTTTCTTCCATTTCTCCTTCCCATGACCACTCCCTCTTAATCATCATTAAATCATTTCCCACTGTCTTCCTTCAGTTTTATTTCTGTGAATCTACTTTTGCCTCTCTTTCAGTGGTGAAAAGACAGAGAAGCATGATGGTTAACATGCCTAGATGGTTACAGCTCATGTGTAACTAACTCCATAACCTGTTACACACACATAATCAACACCAACTACACTGAAATATCTCTTACATCAGTCGTCGCTGATTTGTTATATACAGTCTTACATTCACGCCTTGGTCCTGCAGCACATTGGACTGGGATACACTGAGATAAACTGGGAGAGATTTTGGACTCCATTTCACACCTCCGCCTGCCTGCCTCCCACCCTGTGACACCCTGTGTGTTGGAGGGGTGAGTTAAGACCCTCTTGCTATCCTGGATTATCATCCATATAAGAGCCTTAACCCTGGCCACCGCCACAGGACTACTGTCTGCATCCACATCAACTCATATACACACAAATTCACACACACACATACAAAATGCAATCATATGCTGACCTCAGAGGAAGGGGCATGGCAACAAGCAAGCAGCTTGTGAGAAGAAACAGACAATGTAGGTGCGTGCTCGCATGGTTTCAGTTCAAATGGTAGAGTAGTTCAAACTTAAGTGCTTTATACAGGTTCTTGAAATATCTTTAAATTTAAAAAGGTAACAGTCCGCACCAACAGATGCTCCTCTCTCCCACAGTAAACACTTGTCTTAAACTGCCTCGTCAGTAGTCTTACGTTTAATTCTGTGACTTTGTAACATCATGAAGCTTTCTCTGCCATAAGCTCTAAATACGTTCTGTAGCAGATCCTCTTCAGTTGTGGAATTTTGTTGCTGCACTGAACAGTATGTCTTTGAGTGCTAAACCATAGAAGTATATCTAGTACTAACCCAAAATAAGATTGCTCACTTCACATGTTTAGATAGTGGGGCTTGTGTTAGTGCCAAAGAAAAGATCCAGTTAACTAATATATATATATATATCAGCGGACAATCAGTTAATTGGATCTTTTCTTTGGCGTGAGGCCTTCATGGTCAGTCTGGTCATGGTCTGTTTTTGTCATCGATGTTTAAAGATGTACACCTGGTTGTAACATCCAGTGTGACCATTTGTAGAACTGAATTGTTGTATGACTCTGCAATGTTTTTGCTTTTTTTCATCAAAGTGAAAATCATGTATAGTCACGTTTATATTGTTTCAGAGGAAATGTTTTAAAAAAAAAAGTGAGGCAGTGGCATAAAAGACTGCTTTGATCAAATCACATGAACAAGAGAAGTGCATGTTAGATACAGTGGCTTGCCTGTAGGCAACAACAGTTTAGTTATGATGATGCTGAAACCAGAATTACCCTTAAAGTGACTTTTGTACTAGTGTTTAGAGCAGGGGCGCCGCCAGGGATTTTGGGCCCCTTGAAAAAAAATCTAGTTGGGCCCTTGTATAGGTTGCCCATGTCTCAAAGGGCCCCCTGTCAGTGCCGGGCCCTTGGAATCGTCCTAACCTTTTCCCCCCCTGGCGGCGCCCCTGGTTTAGAGTGTTGGAGGGTCAGTCTTAGTCTATCACTACCTCGACACTCATTAGAGGACCTGCTTTATTGTAAAAACACCCAAAACAGCCAGTTCACTAGAGGTCGCAAAGCATGCATCAGGATGTGAAAATCATAGCTTGTTGTGTTTTTAATTTAGTGAAGACTCTTCTGTGTATACAGTAATTACCACATCTTAATTATTTACAATTACAAGAAAAAGCTGAAGAATCCCCTCATTCAAGTCCTGAGAGTGACCTTACTACCCTTGCTCCAACTGTTCCAGATCTATACCACATCACCTGCAGAACTTCAATCATTTGGTTCTTCTTAAACAATGTATTTGTATCCCATGATTATTGTGGCTTGGGACTTCCTTTCATCTGCCATTTTTCGTTTATTTGGTGTTTGAATTGAACATTTCCACTTTTCCAAATATTTTTGTGCATGTTAAAGAAAGAAAAATCCATAATATTCACTGAAATAACTTGAAACTGACAAAAGCTATAATAAAATTAAAAAATAGTGAAAATTGGCTAATGAAAATCAGACATTGCTTTTGAATTGTGGTTCAACAGAATCATTTTAAATACATAAGACCATCTCCAAGCAGCTAGATCAGAGATTAGAGGTGAACTCCAAGGCTAAGGTACATAAGTGTCAGATTGCACCATCTGTCGCTGTTTGAACCAAAGTGGACTTCATGGAAGACGACCGAGGAAGACCCCACTGTTGAAAGCAAATCATAAAAAAGCGAGACTGGAATTTGCCAAAATGCATATTGACAAGCCACAAAGCTTCTGGGAGAATTTCCTTTGGACAGAAAAAAAATGATTTTTTTGTCACATCAGTTCTATGCTCACAGACGCAAAAATGAAGTATACAAAGAAAAGAACACTGTACCTACTGTGAATCATGGAGGAGGCCCGGTTATGCTCTGGAGCTTCTTTGCTGCTTCAGGCACTGGGTGTCTTGAAAATACCTGTCGACAGGTGCAGAAGGCTCATTGAGAGTTACAGAAATCGCTTGATTGCAGTGATTGCCTCAAAAGGTTGTGCAACAAAATATTAAGTTAAGGGTATCGTTTTTGTCCAGGCCAGTTTCATTAGTTTTTGTTTTTTTTTATGATTCTGTTGAACCACAATTTAAAAGCAATGTCTGTTTTTCATTGGTTAATTTTCAGTACATTTTTATTTATTATTACTTTTGTCAGTTTCGAGTTATTTCAGAGACCATTGTGGGTTTTTCTTTCTTTAACAGAAGGGTAAACAATTGTGTGTGTGCAAGTATAGTGATTAGGCATTTTCATTTTGAACTGGGCCACCTACTGTTTTACTAAGTTTGTGTGTTGTCCTTCTCGACAGTGGAAAGTCTTAAAAATGTTGTCGTAGTAAAGCTTATTTTACCAAATACTTCACTATGACTCTTTCGGGATGATGTCAAAGCAGATTCTACTGTATAATTATTCAACACGATCCTAATCATATTAGTAATGGGTGATATTGACTGGAGCAGATAGCTTTTTTTTTATATACATGCAGTGGATGTAATTTATCTGTGGCCCTAATAATGTTTTTTTCAAAATGTGAAACTGTGATTACTTTTTCATAGTGCTCTGATTAAGACATACGTTTGAGAATGAACTTGTCATCAGATCTTGGTGTGTTCACAACAGCCAGCTGATAATGTGCTGCCAGAGGGGCAGACAACTTCATTTAGGAAAACATCTTGGTCAGTCCAGAGTGCCACCGGGGAGGGTTTTGATTGATTCAAGCCCTCTGTCTTTCTCTCCCAGGGTGTCAATTTATTGTCCATGTGTGTCAGTGTATGTGTGTTTGGGTGGAGAAGGCAGAGATTAAAGGGGCGGGCTAGCTGTAGTGTTTTGGCTTGAGCTTTATGGAGGCTGGCCCTATAAAGCACTGTGGCCGTGAAATGCATTTTATTGTTGCTTAATCCTCACACTGTGGCAGAGCCCCATTTCACACTGGATTCTGGGGGCCTGTGTGTGTGTGTGTGTGTGTGTGTGTGTGTGTGTGTGTGTGTGTGTGTGTGTGTGTGTGTGTGTGTGTGTGTGTGTGTGTGTGTGTGTGTGTGTGCCTGCCTGCGTGCGTGCGTGCGTGCGTGCGTGCGTGCGTGCGTGAGAGAGAGAGAGAGAGAGAGAGAGAGTTTGCGCGCTCACACTCCCCGGGGGCCGTAGCTAATTGGACAAATTTGCACAGCAGGGGTGGAGGCACATGCACGGCAGGAGATTTGATTTACGCGTTCTGGGGCTGGAGACACACATACATACACGAAGATGGCACACACATATATAGATATATTTTCAATGCGTGTTGCATTTGTTAAGAAAAAATCTTATGATAATTCTGAACATTAAAATAATTAAGATAAATAATATATCAACTTTTGCCTTCAATATATTCTCATGCACACTCCTATGGGCAAGAATTTTTTAATCTTTTATTCTGAAACAGAGTTATTATAAGTGTAAATGTCTCATTTATGTTAACTTAAAAATACGTAAAGGAGGTATACCAATCTAAGGATGCAGTAAAGTACAGCGTGACTTGCTGTCACTCACCGAAAGATACTTTTTAACTTTTTTTCAAGATAAGTCCACATTGTGCTGCAGGATGAAACCCCACACAAACTGTCTAAATAATGAGCTACTTGTGAGTCCATATGAGTCCATATTAAATCTCTTGATACATTTTTAGTCACTTTCTTAGTGAAATTTACTGTAAACGCACAACGGACAACAAGCCCTATAAATCTAAATACAAAAATAGGTCACAGGTGCATGTCCTTTACGAAACCTTTTCTGATCGGATGCAACAATCAGCAGGACAACATTGCTGTTCCGAAAGTCTTCTGATTTTACACCACTACTGTTCAGTTTGCTTATTTCAGGCACCATACAAACTTGGTTATATTTAGGTAAACATTGTGGTTTTGGTAAAACTATGACTATGTTAAGGTTATGGGAATTTTGCTCTCAATGATATCCATTTGGTAACGGTTTGGTTTAGTCATGGTTCAAAGATAACAACATTGACAGTTTGTGGTTTCCGCACGTTGGGGCATTTGCTGAAATATAGTCAGAAAGGTGGAAAATAGACAAAGGGTCAGTACAATTCCGGTGAACTTCCTTGGCTTTTCTGCATAAAAAAATTGCAGTTTCTCAGAGAACATGGTGTTCCCTTTTAATGTAATAGTTGTTTTTTTGTTCAAAATTCTAGTTGGTTGCCATTAGTCCAGGTCGTTCTGAAAGATAGCATCCCAATAGCAACCTTTTTTTCCCTGCAGCTGGACCAGTAGTTAAGAACACAGAAGACAAATTGCCTAACATCCTCAACCCATCATTCCTGCTTAAATACAAACATAACATGCTACACACTCAGCCCCATGACCCCCCAGTGCAGTGAACTGGTTGGCGGAGTGTATTACTGTGTTTTGGACTGGTGTGAGCTGCCTTGTTGACTGGTTTTTCTCTGCTCTCTCATTACATTGCTTTGATGCTTCTACTGACACTTTGGTCAGAGTTTCCAACACCACAGCCATGTTGTTTAAGGACAACACTGTGTATGCACATGTATCTGTGTGTGTGTGTGTGTGTGTGTGTGTGTGTGTGTGTGTGTGTGTGTGTGTGGTAGGTCGGGACAGTGAACCAAACAACGTAGCGGCCACACCAGCATCTGGGCCCCAGCCTGTGGAATCATGGTGTCAGGCCGATAAACACACATGCACACACTCACACGCACACGCACTACAGAAAATCAGTGTCACATTTAGCTTGGCTCTCTCCCAGTCCTTCCCTGTCATTTACTGTATTAGCTGTGGTCTTGGTGCTGAAATGGCCCATTATGTGGGCTGTGTGAGTGTGTATGTATGTGTGTGTGCGAGAATGTGTATGCGTGTGTCTGTTTGTATGTATGAATGTGACTGATTATACTGTATATGTGTGTTAGCGTGTGTCTGCGAGCGTGAGTCAGAGATTCGTGTGAGAGTGTGTGTGTGTATGTCTGTGTCTTAGTGTATGTCTGTGTCTTAGTGTGTGTGTGTGTGTGTGTGTGTGTGTGTGTGTGTGTGTGTGTGTGTGTGTGTGTGTGTGTGTGTGTGTGTGTGAGAGATGCTGTTGTTGTTTGCCTCCCCACACCACCACAGCGCTGGAACGGCGCTGGCCACACACTCTTTGATGTGCGTGTGTGTGTCTGTGTGTGTGTGCGAGTGTGTCTTGATGTTGGGGCCACAGTGGATGACAAGACGTCCTGCTCTTTCTCCACAGGATCCTTCCTGCAGCTGCCTGCCTACACACACACACACACACATTCACACAGGGTCCATCTGTACATGGTTACCTCACCCTGCTGGGCTTTTTCATCTTCACTTGTCTCCCCATTCTCTTTTTCTATCCAGCGCTTTCTGTCAGGAAGTGACATCACTTTTTATGATTTCTTTGTCTTAACCTTACAAGTGTCATTGAAGTGGTTCTTAAAGTTAGACATATGCTGTAAACTTCTCTCTCCCTTGGGAACATTTTGAACTCATTTTCAGTATATTAAATATGATTCCTTCACATTAAACCATTACAATACCATCAAAAATTCCAAGTATCCACAGTTTTTCCCCACAAATTGTATTCTCGTCAGGGTGGAAAAGCCCTCCGAACACAGTCAGACCACCATGGGACACAGAAAACCATGAAACCCAGACTAGTGACTAATGAGTTCATTGAAACCCAGACTAAATGAAATCTGTCTGCATACACAGCTCTTTGAGGCCAGGTGACCCTGCAGCACCTACAGTGTTCAGTAGGAGGGAGAAAAACAGAAGCACATGTGCATTTTTTTTTTCATTCATACTGCAGTACAACATTTTACATGTGTTATCCAGACCAGTGCACAACAGACACTCTTCAACAACTGCAGTATGCAAGTTAAGTTGATATTGTATCTGTGCCTAAATGCTCCATTTCTTGTGTCTAATGAGCAGTCAATGGTGGGCTGGCTGTAGCCACCGAGATAAGTCTGGCCGCCAGAGAGCAGAGACTAGAGGTAGCTAGATTTAGATTTTTTGCCTGATTTCTTTTCTTCCTGTTCTTATGACTTTTGTTTGTTGTGGCCTGCCATTGTCCTGATCCTGATTACTTTTACTCCTTATCTTATTTCAGACAGGAGTAACGATTACCCTTGTTGAGTATTACAGTGCTTGCATACAAAACCGGGGTGGGTATGGATAGTATATGAACAGCTTTTTGTATTCCAAACAAATAATCATATATCATACTTGGACCTTTCTTCATTCAGCAATAGACAGCAATAAACGGAAATTCATACATAATCTCTGAAAACGAAAATAAACCAAATATCTCTGAAGCTGCTAGAGTAACCTCAGGTCAGTTGATCGTCTTTATATACGACTAGAATATTATTTCTTCAGATGTGGAAGAAAAAAAGACAGAGACAATCGCCAGTCCTGCTTTTAATAGACAA
>CAEMYA010000041.1:923650-947829 GCA_903131615.1 Diplodus sargus
ACACACACACCACAGTAAGTCTTCACTCTATATAGTATCTTAGTATCTATGGGGGTTGGTAAATATCATGAATCTGCAGCAAACGCCTTAGCTGTTTGCCAGCCAGCTTCACAGCTCTGTCACAGCCACTGACTTTCACTCTGATGCCTATAGTGATAGCATGGGTGTGTGTCTGTTTTTTGTGTGCGAGTGTACAGTATGTGTGTGTGTTTCAGTCTCAGGGGAGGCACAGCTCGTTGGTTTTCTCAATGGAGGCTGTCTCCTGCACTTGGCAGCCGTGTGTGTGTGTGTGTGTGTGTGTGTGTGTGTGTGTGTGTGTGTGTGTGTGTGTGTGTGTGTGTGTGTGTGTGTGTGTGTGTGTGTGTGTGTGTGTACGCACTGTGAAAACAACCTGTTGGTGGGTTGCATTATATCTTGGCTTTCAAGTATATGCACTTACCTATCAGCTCAATCTATCTAGTTTCCTTTTCCAGATCACTACACATGCACATGAACAAATATATTCACTTGTGTGTGGGTGGGTGTGTGTGTGTGTGCGTGTGCGCCTGCTGCCCTCCAGGATTTATTGTTGTTCACCACTGTGGCCCAAAGTAAATGGATGACGTATCAGTCCTGTTTTCTCTCCCTCTATTGTCTGAAGATCATCTGGAAGTGTTTTAGACACTGATGGCTCCTCAGTGCGGGATGCTCTGAATCATTCAGAGACTCCCCATAACAATATTTCTATTGTTTATTTGTTTTCTCTGTTTTCCCCACGTCTGGTTGGAGGGGGAAAAAAAGGAAATCCAAAAGAGCAGAGGATTCTTTTTTACAAGATTTAAATTATTGGAGAAACTGTCTTTGGTCTTCACTGGTCAGTGGAATATCATAGATTGGGCTTGTTTTATTTATTTATTCATTTTATTTATTTATTTTGAATGTTAAATATATTGTTTTTTACTCACTTTGGGGTTTTTTGTGCAGTATGAACTCTTCCATTGGCTTCTTCACATGTTTCTATTTACCTTACTATACTAACAAGTATACTTTCATGGTTTAGTCATTGCAAGAGGCCCTTGATAACAAAAAGAAACTGTGGTGGTGAGTGTCCTCTTGCATCAGGAAACATTGTCAGGAAACTTAATAATTAATCTCAGAAAATATCAGAATATTATATCACAAATATTCTGAAAATAGATTTTTATGCAACCTGTTTTATATTTTGCATGGTTAAACTGCACGTACATTGATAACACATATTATTTTGTGTGTGTGTGTGTGTGCGCGCGCGCGCGCATGTGTGTGAGAGAGAGAAAGAGAGCACCAGTTTGAAGGACACCTTGAGTGTGTGTGGGTTCACATGAGTTTGTCTGTCTTCCTGCTGTGTGTGCACATTTGTATGAATTAAAGTGTAGGTGGATATTACACTGTGTGCGTATCTAGTCATTCTTCTGTGACTGAGTGTGTATGTCTATGTGTGCATGTGCCTAAATGTCATCCCACCAAGTGTATGTGTGTGTGGGTGCGTGTGTGTGTGTGTGTTTGTGTTGGCTGTGGCCAGCGGAGATCGATGGTCTGTAAAGTGGATTCCTTATTGGCCTGTTTGCTTTGGCAGCTCTTGAAAGAAGCCCACTGATTACACTCCCAGATGTGTCATACACACACATATGCACACACACCACTGTTCACTGCTGCTTGCTTTCATGTCTGCGTATGTGTATGTTGAGGAGGAGGGGGAACATACATACTTACCATCCTTTAACCTTTTGTGCTTTGGCAGGTTACATCTTCACAAGGACACACTCTCTGTCTCTCTCTCTCTCCCTCTCTCTCTCTCTCTCTTCCTTCTATCTGTCCCTCACAGACACACACACACACACACACACACACACACACACACACACACACACACACGGTGGAACACATAAAAGGTTTGATATATCTTACTGGTAAATATTGTGACACTGTTTGGTTCATCTCAGGATTTTTGGTGTTTTTGTGGGGGTGACAATCTGAATTCTAAAAGTCTCTCTCCCTCCAGTCAGTTTGATTGAAGTGTGCATCATTGGCAGAATAAATGGTTACTACGGAGGTCTAGAAAGTCTGGAGATGAAAACTGAGATGAAAACAAACGGTTTCTGGATCTTAATGGATTGCACAAACTGTTTGCAGAGGTCTGGGGAAAACTAGTTTTTGGTTTAAGCATGATATTAAAGCTGCTTTAACACATCACTTGGATCTCTCAAAAGTGGATCTACCAAGATTTTAACAGTCTTTTTTACTATGACTATTCGCTCTTATGAACCATTCCCAAATCCTGAATCTATTCAGTTAGCCTGAGCTAACGTAGGTAAGAGGCTTCATAAGCTTCCTAAACTTCATAACTTCTGAACTTTTATTAAGTACTTAACTATACTAGCCAAACAGCCACAATACTGTGCACTTGCTGTGACTTAGAGAGATAGACATGTTTCTGTGTGTCTGAATTCAAGTCAATCTCAGTGTACAAAGCCTCTCTGTAATGTTAGGTTTGTGTGGTAAAATATAATTTCCCTCCATCTCCAGTCGACAATCAACATTACAGAACATAAACACCCAACCATGGAGGTCACCTCTGCAGATCACTGCTGCAGTCAGGTTGATAGAAAGGAGTGAGAATAAATCCACGTTTTAATGCCAGAAGTTAAAAAGTCATCTCTGTCCTCCATCCCGTCAGTGCACGCCTCCGTATCAGAGCAGAATCTGATGTGACTCTGGGTGTTTATTCCTCCAGAAGGTCTGACTCTGTATCGACTCTGCCTCTTGATAAAGAGACCCCATTACTGCAGGAATTACATTTTGTGCGTTTAAGCTGATGTAAACTTACCAAAAAAATATGGCCACTTCTTGTATTGTATGACATACTTTTGGAAGCATATGTGAAACTTGATTACAATGTGAAATGATAATGATCCCAGTGGTCATTTTAACTCTTGGTCTATCTTTGGAAGAAATATTGTCAAGAAAATTCCCTCTGATAAAGATGATATTCCTGACATTAAATTTGTAACTTTGTTTCCACCATAGACTATGCCTTTTCATTAATTTTTTATTTAATTTCAGCTTTTCGGTATGTTTGGGGGGGTGGGGGGTATAAGCAGAGTGGTTGTGACAGGATCTATTTGGCTAATGTCGTTACGATGGAGTCACTACCTCCTCCTCGCATGTCATGTCAATATCAATGTAGAGCTGCTCAACTGTTATGCAAGATGGCAAGATAGACAGGGAGCAAAAGGCTTTGGTGTATGTGTTTAGGAAAGCGAGGTTGTGTGTATTTAGTGACTTCTAAGTGTGTGTGTGTGTGTGTGTGTGTGTGTGTGTGTGTGTGTGTGTGTGTGTGTGTGTGTGTGTGTGTGTGTGTGTGTGTGTGTGTGCGTGTGTGTGGCCCAATAAAAGCCTTGCTCCTGACATTTTTACTGCAGGTAAGTGGAGGGTGAATTTATAGTGCTTGTTTAGAGGCCTGAAGAGGCTTGGCCGGCCACGAGCTGGTCACACACCCATGCACACACACATTTCACGCCCACCTTTTTTTAAAGTTGACTTTTCCAGCTCTAGTCAGATTCATATTCATGCAGCCTGACAAGTTCTTACGCAGAGCTGAAACCACACAATCCTACCAGTGGACTCATTTCTCCGTTTCTGCTCCATGGTGTCCAAACTGGTTGAGGGATTCAAGCTGATGACTCACAAGCCACACAACAGACTTTAGTTGTTGAGCCAAAGAACTTGTAAACTGTACGGTGACACTTAACGTCAAAGTGTTTTCAGGCATCAAGCATGACTTTGGCTTGAAACTCAGCAGCAGAAAAAGGACACACAGGGGTCTGAATAGACAGAAGGAGAGCGAGGCCTGGCCTGCAATAGACAGCGCAGACAAATGGCTGTGGAGAGGCAAAAACAAGGAGATGAGAGGAAAGAGGACAGTAGGGCATTCCCAGGTGGCTGCTTGGCTTCCAATACAATTCTCCCAAAAGTTGATGAGGAAATGAAATGGGCTCCCCCCTCCCTTCCGTCCAATACGATTAATTCCCTGTAAGATGCTTGCATTCAGACCCAAGAGAGAGACACGATAATGGAGGATTTATTCGCTTAGAATGAAGAGGCCAGTGGAGTCGGGTTGGCCGTTGTATAATGCATTTCTCTCCACCTCAGCTGGCTGTTTGTCTCTCTCTCTCTCCCTCTCCCTCTCTTTCTCTCTCTCTCCATCTCTCTGTCCACCCCCACTTCCCTGCCTCTGATTAATTCTCATTCTCATCTTGCTGCCTATGGTTACAATGCAGGATCAAGCATATGTGAAACATCTGATCTTACTGTACAACAGGGGCAAAAGTTTGAGATGCTACAGAAGCTGAACCTGCTAGCAATGCCAGTGTACAATGTACATCTCCCAGTCTATCCCCTTTGGCTCTCTCTGTGGTGTGATAAGGCCAGCTTAGGGACACATTAGGCGAGGCAGGGCGTTAAGATCCAATAGGATTGTGGAGGATTTCCAGGAACATGAGGCTGTGGCTTTGGGAATCCTCTTCGTTTACCCCCCTGAGGGGAATCCAGGCACGGTACAATATTCATCACCACTGTTCACACAGCATGTCACAGCATGCACCACCTTGTATCTGTTCAGCCTGGCAGCCACGGCAGATGGGAAGAGATTAAAATGATCAGCAGACTCCTATGTCAAAGTTGGGTTAAGATATGCAAATGACGAGTTGGGGTTAGGTAATGTTGAATGTTAGGGGAAGTATCAGTATACTTCAACAGAACTGCTTGTGACATGGTCACCTTTTGCCCCCCCACACATGTCTGACATCAGAATTATGAAGGATTATGTCCAAAATGTTCTGTAACTTCATGAAATTGGAAAATGTTTAGAGGTGAGAAAGGAGCGACAACTTTTTCGGAAACCTGTCATAGGTAGAACTGTTTGCAAGACTATGAATGCTTTCAGAGAGAGACTGTCTAAATATTAGGATAATAGCATGCTTTTCAATTGATTATTGAGTTTTGACTGAGTGTGACCATTTGTAACACCAATGGCAACACTTTTCATTTCTGATGTGATAGGACAATGTGTCACACGATCTAGGTCTTTCCCTCTTTCACTCTGCAAATATAACATGGCCCAAAGGGGTTAGGGTTGGGGGCAGCGTGTTGGATATGAGCATCCTCCTGTGTGAAAGGGATGTTCGTTGTTGAACATCCACCCCAACCCTTGCATTCACCATTCCGATTGTCCGGAGGACAGCAAACTCATACAGTAGATTTTCTATTCAAACTGGCCCTCCAAGATCCTTTTTCTTTGTCCACTGGTACCTTAAACAAGACACTGCAAAGGGTTCTTGTAGTCAAGGGTTGCTTTCTGTATTTTAAACATCAACATAGTTCATTTCAGGCATTTGAATGAATGACTAGCTCTACTTTTTCACATGTAAGGACAGTCTTGTGACATCACAGGATGCCATGCCACGTCACGCTACCGCTGCAATGTTAAGTACTATCAACTGACCCCCTCCCTTCACCACTCAATCCTGGCTTTTACAAGGGTTGGGGTTTGGGGGCAGCATTGTATATGAATAGGGCTGTTTTGTAAATAACACTAAGGTATTTATTTGTGCTGTGTTGCAACCCCGGTAAACAGTTGACAGCAGCAGTTTAGATTTGGATTGGAGCACTTCCCAGAAAAAATAAGAAGTGAAGGACTGTGGGGGTTAGATTGAGGCAAGAGACGGACAGTGAGTAAGGAAGTGAGCAAACTCTGTGTGATTGATAAGGGCTCTCTAACACACACAGAGGACGAGGCATGCACACACTCCGTCTTTCTCACACACATATATATTCACGGGCGGTGACACACAGAAACGCTGTAATTGAATATTCTGCAGAAAGCAAACATTCTCCTGTAAACATATCATCTGTCACCTCTATAGCTTAATCCATATCCTTTATGCCAAATGGAGGAACACACGTGCACACACACACCCCTGCAGCCTGTCAAACAAACAAATGAGGCTAGAGTCCCTGTGAAAGTCATCACCATGACCATCCCAGCTTCATCATCACGTTAGCCTGCTCCATTACACAGCAACATGATCTGGCCTGAAATCAATTAGCTGGCCATGCTAGCACCGTGAAGTGTACACTCCCCAATCTTTGTTTTGGTTTGATGGAAAACAATGTCTAGCGCCCAGAAGGGAGTTTTAGCTGTGTGGGCGCCACGTCTCTGACCAGATGAAAGATGCTTTGTACCCGTTCTGTGATGACTCTGGGTGTAGGAAAATTATGACGCTGACTTTGGCTGTTTAACTGAGCTGTAGTTTTCAGAATGTATCAAACATTTCAAAAAACTGTTTAACAAATGGATTTTATTCATTAAGTTGATAAAGTGCCTCGTATGATATCATATCATCAACAGACAAGGTTAGAAAATAGTTGTTAGGTAGCCATTGAGCTGTAAATGTTGAACCCTGTAGATTTCTATCCCAAATGAAATAAAAGAGGGGCTGAGTTTCATCTTCAGGAAACACAAAATAATTTTGCTATGCCACTTTCTGGTGTGACCAGGCAATAACAAACGATTGGATTACAATTATATCAAGCAAATGACAGATATCTCCATCTATTTCATAGCTTTAAAGAACTGAAGCCACCGCTTAGTTTTTCAGTTAGATGTCAGCCTGCAGCCCCCTTTTAATTTCTCTGCACACCAGACCCAGCTACCCATAGACATACGTTCATGTGATTCTCAAACTGTGGCTAGAAGGCAAAGGTGTGCTGTGTGAGGCAGTGTTGAACCTACCAAATATGCATACTTTTACCTGAACAGAATTCAACTTCATGTGAGCAAAAACACACTACACTCT
The DNA here is from genome assembly GCA_903131615.1 of Diplodus sargus. Lineage (NCBI taxonomy): Eukaryota > Metazoa > Chordata > Actinopteri > Spariformes > Sparidae > Diplodus > Diplodus sargus. Next base: position 930,526 of record CAEMYA010000041.1, read on the forward strand.
TCAGGGACATACGTATGTCATATACAGTTCAAGTACAAATATAGTTCATATATGAAGGCTGTCAGAGCATGCCTGCTCATTTGTCAGCAAACACACCCTTTCAGGGGTCTGCTTAGTGTTAAATCTATGGCCCTTTTGCAATCAGGGTCCCCTTCAGCTCATTATTAATGCCCTCTGGAAACCAACAACAGGACCAGGCAGAGGTCTTTTCCAAAGCAACTTTCATTTCTCTTTTCTTTTCACTTCCACACCCTCTTTTCCTGTGACATTCATTGGTGCAGCAGCACCGTCAAAAGACGTTTAGAGCAAGGGACGATACATACCAGCTTAACAGGCTGTCTGCTGATTTGATCTAAAATGGCTAAGAAGAGCTACTGTGATTTTTATTGTATAATTGCCGTTGTAAAAAACAAGCGTGTTAATACAGTAAGTTCTGCTACTGTGTAAATTTGCAGTCAGCTTGAATGAGTGACAGTCTTTCTTACATACCCTGAACTTTTTTTAAAATGCAAAAGCATCTCGAATCATCTGCATCAATTGTACTTACTGCCTCCTATTCTCTTTATTTCCCTCTTTAATGTGGTAGACTTACCATTGCTTGCCATTTGTTATGTTTTGGGAGGCCACCTATTTGAATCAAACAGAATTGACTGTCTTCCAAACACCTTTTATTTTCCTGTATCAGGTCTTCTCTGGCCAACCAGGTGTCCTTTATCCAGGTGAAAACCATATTCATGCAAATTCCTGAGTACGACTCTGATAAATGATTGGAATGTTGCATTTGAAGTGCTGATGTTGATAGTTGATGCTTGAACTGTTTGACTTCACTGTTGCTGCTTGTCACTATGAGAAAAGTCTTCGTCTGAGATCTTGTGTGACTAGATAACAGTCTCTCTCCCAGCTCATCAAATGCAGCAGCTTGGTCAATGGCCTTACACTTTAGATTATGACGCTCTACCAATTCCTCAAGCGTCAATTTTGCTTGTGAATGGCTTTGTGGTCGAAATATATATATATATATATATATATATATATATATATATATATATATATATATATAGATATATATATATAGATATAGATATATATAATGTATACACGTATCCTCCAATATAAAGCAGACTGTTAAAAATAAAACAGACAATCTGTTCACATATTATGACATATTATTACTTTTTGACTATTGTTAAAGTTGCGCTTAAAATCTGGTGGTAAACAGTTTGATGTGTTGTTGTGTATGTTCGTGCAAGCCCTCTCAGGATTCATCTTCTCTCAGGTGCCCACATCACTGCATGTTTGCACACCACTTGATCTAACAAACCATCATAATCAGCCCCCAAGAAAACACATGCAGACACACACAGCCCATGTGTGTTTACCTGATCTGTGTGTGCAAACATGAGGATGTATGTGCTGCACCATCAGCACTGGGTCGTGGCACGCAAGCATATGGCACAAGTATCACTCTGTGGCTGTATACTGTAATGAATGCAAATAGGACACATATGCATGTTTCATATATACAACAGCCTTGCCATTGTCATGCCTTCATTATTCTATAACCACATTACTTACTTACATTGTAAGTGCAGAAATCTTCACTGCTGATGATAAAGTTTTTAAGAGTTTTAAAGGTTTATGTTTTCCAGTGAAGAATCTGTAGACACTATTCTTGAGGAATGTTATTCCAAGACATGGGCATTCATTTGCTGCTTTCCACGAGCCACATGAGCATTAGTAAGGTCCAACACTGATGTTGGGCAGTAAGGTCTGGCTTGCAGTCCAGTGTTCCAGTGAATTCTAAAATATGTTGAATAAGTCTGAGGTCAGGGCTCTGTGCAGGCCAGACATGTTATTCCACAGTGAAAAACCTCTTCTTTATGGATCTGTTGGAAGTAGGCTATTAACAAAAATCATCACTGAATGCTGTTGGATCAATATTTCCAGAATTACAAAAATAAAAGTCACTCTAGTGGCAGTGTGAGAGAACATGTTTTGATAAAGAAAAAATGTCATCATGATTTTTTTTCAAGAAAATCCGTGATGGAAAGAAAGGAAATGTATCTAGTTCAATAGTCAGCATAGCCATGGGGCTTGTCCATCATGTGCATTTATATTTTATAGCCACATTTTTGTCAGCAATGTAGGCAGTAGCAAGGAAAACAGTAGGTACTGGATGTAACTTTAGATCTAAGAGTACACGTTGAACCCTCTTGCAGCATGTTACAGCAACCACAACATTTTTACTATTTTTAGAACTATCATTCTATTGTTTTGTTTTATTTTGTTAGTTATTTTTACTATTAGGTCATATTTCATCTCAGTGTCTGATGAGTGACAGCATCAACATTGTTCCATCATAGGGCTAGCAGTAACTTCAGAAATGTTGGTGGATGTGAGAAAACTGCACTTTAGTCTAGGAATACATGGCAGTCCATTTAGGAGTTTAGGGTTTGAACATAAATATTAAGGTTAGGCTGAGGCTTCAAGGAAACCATTGTTTGTGTGCATATGTGAGAGTGTGTCTGTGTGTGTGTGTGTGTGTCTGTCTATATGAATGTGGGATGACATGGTGCTGAGACAGAGACATACAAGCCATAGCTTGCTGTTAAAGCATTAAGCCTAATAGTGCTGTCTAATTTGACATGTCTTGAATTAGCTTAGTGGGCGGTAAGTGTGTGTGTGTGTGTGTGTGTGTGTGTGTGTGTGTGTGTGTGTGTGTGTGTGTGTGTGTGTGTGTGTGTGTGTGTGTGTGTGTGTCAGTCAGGGTAGTCTGCAGACTGCAATTAACTGTGTACAGGTTAATGCGTCTTCATATCTGAATGCCATATGTTTTGGTGTGTGAGTGTATATACGTGCGCATGTGTTAGTGTGTGTGTGGTAGTGAGTAAAGTGCCCTGAGGCAGACCCTGGTATTGATGGGGATTACTAACACTTAGCCGACACCACTGAGACTGCAAAGGGAGTAAATGATTTAGAAGCACTGGCCTTAATGTAATGAAAGAAAGGCCCCGCCTGTCAAGAACACACACACATACACACATACCTACCTATGGGTGCTAATCCTGTGAGCTTACATCTCCATTAACACTAACACTGCACCACAAACCTACTCCGCCAGCTAGCTAGCACTCTCAGTGTTTCCCTTAGGATATCAGAGACACTCTCTCTTGCTCTCTGTCTCTCTGATACACACATAGAGACACACACAGCCTGAAGGGATGTCAGTATGGGTTCACAGCACAGGCACAGAAGTGTGTGTGCAAGTGAAAGTCTATTAAAAGTGTGTTTTTGTGAAGTTATCTATATAACATGTGAATTGTCTCATTGTGGTAGAGTATGAATGAATGAATCCTTTGCATTAGCACCATCCTGGGATATATTGTACGCACTATACAGCATTGGACGGATGTACAAAGCATACACTGACCTTTCAATGCCATCTAACATTGATATGATGGAGGTTCTCCCTGTCCACAGCTGCATGAAATAAGACTTATGTGTATTTATTATGTTCTGTCTTAAAATGACACAGCGATTTGAAGATAATAATGAAGTGTAATTGTGGGCAAGGCTTTGGGGATCTACCACCTGGTGGTTGGGACATGATACGCCTACCTAAAGGGTTAAAAATGGTTTTAAATATCTGTCCACTGTCGTGGACACCATGCATGAATGGGTTAAAGTGTTTGGGTCCAATCTTGTTTCTATAGATTTCATAGCAAATGGAGCAAATACACTTGGTAAAAAAAATAAAAAAAACATGAAAGATGCCACTCAGATCATCATTATAACATGAAAACATTTTTATTGGCCATTGTTCACAGCAACACATAACATCCATATTCTGAACAGACCCGCAAAATATTTACTGTTCACTTTTTTTTCTTACAAACTCTTGGCTACTAAGCTATAATTTAACATTTTTATTATTTAAGACATGATTCAAATGAATTGCTCATAGCACTTTTTTAGGTTATAGAATGACCTTGACATGATACAGAACATACATGAGTCGTACAATAGTGAAAAAACATCATTGCTGTGATATATCCTGTATGCAATATAAACAAATACAGGACTTATAAAATCATAAGATATTATACAGTTGAAGGAAAATGGCTCAATCAAACCAAAACAATACAGGAAATAGCAAGCAGCAATGAAATATACGTCTCCAAAAAATAGCTGTAACAACAAAAAGGCCACAACCCAATTTAGTATTGGTGTGGCTGTGAGTGTGTACGTGTGAAAGACTTGTCCCAGAGTTCAATCCTATTGATAAATAGCTGTGTGTATTCAAAAACTGTTTCAGTGGAGTAAATTAAGTTATTTCAGACTTCTCTTGTAGATTAGTTGTAGAAGATGTCCAAGCACAAAAAAGTTGGAGCATGACTTGTTTGAGTTCATTTGTGTTTCTTGACATGTCCTGTGATGTTAGTATTGCTCATGCACACATCGCAAGTTCATGCTGTGGCGATATATCATGCAGCCCTAGAATATGCTCATTTGGTCAAAGTTAAAATAAAACCACAATATTTCCCCTGACTAAACACATACCCTGTGGACTTTTCTTATAAACACAGTTTTAGTTTACATTCAGTGTTTGTCTGCATTTCCTTCCATCCATCTACCAGCCTTCCATTTCACTGTCTTTGGTGGTGCAGTGCTCTCTTTCCGGCATTACCTCTAACAACTATCAGTCAGCTGAATAACCATCAGAAGGATGTAAATCACACTTGCAATAAAAAAGGGACCCACTCAACATCACTCCATTGCCCTAAAAGTGGATAAAAACTCCACAGGCCTTTAACACAGTAGTTCTCAAACTTTCTTTGTCATGGCTGCCTGGAGAAGACGAAGTAATGGATTATTCATGAGTTTCAAGGTAGCATCTCTTTGTCACCAACTTGTCATTATGGTCATCACTTTTACCTCTGTCTTTCATCAAATAAATCATAATGGTGAGGTAGAGTTGTGTTGACGTCTCTCTGATGCAGTCCTAACTTAAACACCAAACATGTATTATCCTCTCACAAATACAGGGTTTGTTGCAAAGCTGTTTTTTTATTGGACCACAGATTTTAGAGGTGTGCCTAATAAACTCATAATAGTAGTTCCCACCTGACCTACCAACTGATTTACGATCTGTTTGTTAGTAACAGACTGTTCCTGTTTTCCCAATGCCTGACTTCCTAGTAACACCACTCAGGTACACTCTCTTTCACACACACATACACGCACCATTGCATATTATATGGCACCCATAATAAAGGAATTAGTTCGATCAGGCCCCTCGCACTAAAGCCTAATTGAATTAGCATTAACCAGACATTAGAGACTTAACTGCATAGGTAACCCAGAAACAGTGGCATGAGGCCTCAGAGCGTTATACCCTCACCTGCGTGCCTGTGTGTGTGTGTGTGTGTGTGTGAGGGGGGGGGCAGTGTGAACTTATTGTGGACATGTTTTTGTTCTTTAGAGGGCCAGTCTATTTCTAAAAAAGCTGTACGGTTAAAGTTGCCTAGTGTACCATTTCTTAGAGACATTGTACAGCCATTACATGCATTACATCAATAGTGCACTGCGGCCACCAGCTCACATTGGGTTGAAAGTATGCTGGATTGCATAAAAGGTTATTTTACCAAGAGGAAAAAAGGAAATTTAGTCAACCATTGGTAAAAAAAATAAAGGAAATACGCTGAATCAAATGTTCAGTGTTGGTCCAGTAAGGGCCCTAATGAACAATTCCAATGTTCAACGGGTTCTTGTGCATGAACATTTTTTGTGTTTTTACCCTGAATCTCTGTCTCTCTTTGTTTTACTGAGGCTTGCCCTTAAAATCAAATTTGGATTTGCCAAGAAAGTATTCCACTGATTTAGCATTGCACACAACATTGCTGGATTAACAGTTGGTATTTTTTCAGTATCAATGAGGGAGAATCAGAGATATCATCTTTTAAGTTCCATGCATTGGTGTTCCTTTACAAAAACATCATGCATACATTAAATATTACATATCATATTACAATATTAAATATCACAGTGGATTGACGCCTTATCATAATGATGGTAGAAGATTAAGTACGGCGTAAAGTTTATTTTATGACTCAAACTTTGCTGAAAAAAATTGCTGTAGAGTTTTATCTGGAAATTTTGAACATGAACAAATTCAATGACCACAGTGTTTTGGTAAAGCATCGATACTAGTATGTGTGAGTTTGAGAGGTGATTGTGATGTGCATTTGTGGTGTGTGTTTATGTCCAACTGTGCTATCCTAAGCCCCTGTTGCAAAGGTACACACACATGTACACACACACACACATCCCGCTGCAGTGTGATTAAATCTTTAAGGAAAGTAGCACTGGCTGGAGGGATAAGTAGGGCCAGTATGTGGGGACTAGCAGCTGGGTGGAGAGTGGCTTTTAATCCTGTCGGGTTTTAACATGATGGAGGGGGAAAAAAACAATCTAGGGCGTGTGTTCTGGTTCTCCATCATCCTGCCAACATCACATCCTCACATTTCCAAAGATTTACAGGGAGAAATTAAAAATATAAAGTCAGTAAACACATTTGGATGCCAGGGAGAGACCCATGCTCCATCACACCAGTGTGATTTCAGTGAAAGAGATGGTGGAGAATACAGTACTTAATCTGTGCAGAAACACATTGAAAGATAAGTTCACGTAAATTTAAAAGTTCAGTCATTATTATGAAGATGCATTTGTGGTCCTCTTACTTCTTGAACAAAAAAAAAGAACATACTGGCTGATCACGTCAGATCATTCATCCAAATTGTACCTGGATCAGCAGATAATCAGACAAGATCATAGTCAATAGTTTGTTTTGTCACACTTTTCTTTCCTTTAAAGGGTTTGAATAGTGATGAGCAACCCTCTAAAGGCTTTTTGTCTGCTGTGAAAGAAATGCGGACAATCGAACCTGTTCTGAAAAAAAATCATGATGGATAAAAGTTTTGGTGTCGCCGCAAATTTCCAGGAAAAACTGACTTTTCTTAGGCCTTAAAGAAGCATTTCACCGATGGAAACATTAATCTTTATTGAAAGAGGGTCATATTTGTAGTCAAAATGTAACATCATTTTTGAATTTTGTGCTTATTTGACTGAGAGAAGGCAGAAAGAGACTTTAGGGCGCATTTGTATGAAAGACAACAACTCCCACAATGCACCACAATGCACAGCTCTGCAAGCCACTCCCACTAATCCGGCACACCACACATATCTCCGTCCGCTGTAGATATTTCGTCGCGAAGAAACTGGCATCTCTGGAATTCACTGCAGCAGACAGAGTCTATCCATAGGCGCACAGCGAGAGCACCGGCACCGCCAGTCCGGGCTCCTCGTCCGGGACAGGCGGGTCTTCTGCCGTGGCTGCAGCAGTCGCCGCAGCCGAGGCAGAAGACCTGCCGCCTCCATCTCCCTCAGCTGCTCGTCGCTGTATTGTGGCTCGTACAGGTAGCCGCGAACATCTGACTCGAGCATCACGCTCTCGAAATCACTCTCTTCGTTGTCTGAAATATCATATTGCATACCTTCCGCCATCGTGGGTCAAACCTGGCTCCACAGCGTCTGTTCGCTTACCGTCCAACAAAGATGGCAGCTATGTATTTTCGTTTCTGCAAGTGAAGTTCCGCCCACTGGTCTGTGATAGGTCTGTAGCGTGAGTGGGTCCCACCTCTAGCCCCCACCCTTGGAAAAATGAGCGAAGCGTTTGTAGTCTTACCCCCTCGACACAGATATAGGACTTCCTGCTTTCAATGACGTAAAATGACGATTTTTACATCATTGAAAGCAGGAAGTCCAACACTGAAATCCGGTTTTTCTCCGTCTCAGGGCAAACTTAGGGAATGATGCACGACCATTCAAAAACATGACTGTTTTCCTGAAGATACAAAGCTTAATGCAAATCAGTGAAGTGTCCCTTTAATATGTGTATAAAAGGAGAAAACGGAACCTAAACAAGAATTGTAAAGGTAAACTTATGAGCCTGCCAATGAGTACAAGATCCGTATCAATTTAAAGAAAAGGATCAAACATAAATATCAATGCCTAGAAAATGGCAGCAGTGTACTGTACTGAACTGTTTTACTCTATTTAACTGTATTATAGTATGAGGTGTTTCTGTTTTTTTGCCTATCCTCATTGATATATGTGGGAGGGACAAGATAAAAGCACCACAAAGTACGTCCTTAAAAATGACCATACAGTTGAATCCGCACCTCTCAAAAACATGGGCAGTTTCAGTCGACAGCTATCAGTATCAGCCTTCAAATACCCATATTGGTCAAAGCCTGGTCTGATAAACCTAAAGCTCTTCCTAACCTTCTGCTTCACTGTTATCATCCAGAAAAGCCACCGCTGTCAAAACCTTTGATCTGCCTGGCTCACTGGCTATCAGGGAGCAGACTACTGTGTGTGTACGTGTATGTATGTGTGTGTATGAGGCTCCGTGTGTGCGTTTGTGTATGTGTCTTTGTGTGTGTGTTAGTGTATGTGTGCCCTGAGGCCTGGACAATCTCAGCTCCGCTGCAGGCCAGTGACAGGTGCTAATGCTGGGGCGAGAAGCTGCACGGGCCTCCATGCTCCCTACTGTGATAACACTGACCGACCTCCAAAGCATACAAACACACACACGCACTCTCTCAAACACAGTGGCTTAGCTTCTTGATAACTTTGCTGCACTTCAGAAGCCAGCAGTGTGTGTGCTGGATTGATTTTTCAAAGGATTCCCCTTTAGTGCCAGCAGGCCTTCCATCAAAGCCGGCCATGAGAGCCTGTTAGGTGTGTGGTGTGTGTATTGTGTGTGTGTGTGTGTGTGTGTGTGTGTGTGTGTGTGTGTGTGTGTGTGTGTGTGTGTGTGTGTGTGTGTGTGTGTGTCAAAAACCAACCTTGTGTTTTGCCTGAGAGGTGATTTGACGTTATGATGTCCTGCGCAGTATTTGATTGAATGCTGAATAACTGGGATGTGTGGGTGTATGTGCCCTTGTGAAGGCTGAATTGAAATTGTGTAGCTGTAAAGGCCCATCTGGACATAACAGCTTAGTGTTACAGAGTGAAGTGTGGCTCATTGCTTATAAACATGCTTAAACCACCAGCTGACCATTTGGCAAAGGTATTACATGCTTACATATTTTAAAATTTCATCGAATCAATCTTTTCAAAGTTATCCACACAAGTCCTAGTGTGTGTGTACAATGATTGGAGCACATTCTGCTCAGCCTTCATAACATTTGATAATGTATGCAATAATGTGATGTGAAATTTGTTTTCTCCAGCACAATTAATTGAATGTAGAAAAATGTGACATTGTCAAACAAATAGATGAATAGATTATATTTATCTTTGATGCTTTGGTCGAGCCAGAAACTCCCTCAACCTTCATTTTACCAATCATTGTGTGTCCCTCCATGTTTCGTGGACCTCCAGAATGCACAGAGATCATACACAGACACAGATTGTGCACACAGATGCTGCTCTTTCCAGGAAAAGAGGATGTCTTCTATCCCTTCTGTCCTCATTTTTTCCTTTGACGTCAACCTGCCTGCCTTCTAACTGGAGTTTTGCTGATACCCACAAGACCGACAGTCCTGGGACAGGCCACTTGACTGAGATAGAGAAAGAACCGGACAAAAGTGTCTAATAGAAGCAGAGTCCTATCAAGTTTTTGTTATATAAGTTTGATGATTCTAATAATGCTGTGGGCAGTTATCAATTAACTTGGGGTAGAGCCAAGACACCTTCGCGTTGAAAGGAGCCAGCTGAGGTGGTTTGGGCATCTGATTAGGATTTCTTCTGGGCGCCTTCCTTTGGAGGTTTACTAGTCACAGCCAACTTCGAGCAGATCCCAGAAACTCACTGGAGGGATTAATCATGTATCCCCCCTGGCCTGGGAACGACCTCGGGATCCCCCAGAGCTGGAAAGCGTTTCTGGGCAGAGCCTCTCTGTCTACAGCAGATGTTGTCAGGTGGACTCAATGAGCATAGTTAAACAGCATTAGCAACATAGCTGACCTGATATGTCATAGATTACCAGCCAACTACCCACAACACTAAAAAGAGGACTGGACCTCGAAACATTTCTTCAGGGTATTACTGCTATAGCCACAACAATGTTGAAACTCTCAGGTCAGTCTGATCCTGATCCACAGAGATATTTGAGGCACAGACACATACACACGCACACAGACAGACAGACAGACAGACAGACAGAGATTCCTTGCTTTTATAGAGAGATGAGGAGAAAGATGTTGATATGCCAGCACATTCTCACTCCCGGTGTGTCAAATACAGCAGCCTTGTCAGGGGCCCTATGTTTCTACATTTGATGCTAAAGCTACTGTACCCCTCTATTCGCTATTTCTGCTAAGGCTGCTGCCATATTTGACAACATGGGAATGAATATTTGTTGGATATGGAGAATTAAACTGATGATGATGATGAGAAAGTGAAGCAGTTATTTTATGTTTTTGTTATTTGTTTACCAGAGAGCTGAGTCAAAGATGCATTTAACTAACATCACCATGAAATCATCCCTTTCAGCCTCTATCACCTCAAGTCAAATGAACACATTAATAGAATAAACCAGTTGTTTCAGTGTGTGCATGTCTGCCTGGCTGGCTTGTCACAAACACACACACTCACACACACACACACACACACACACACACACACACACACATACACACATACACACATACACATACATACACAAATACAAACACGCACATCACAGGTTGCAGACTCTCTGGCTCCAACAGGCAAGATCTCTGTGATTGCAGAAATTACAGCAGACAGACAGGGGTAAAGATTAAGATGCAGTGCAGGTCTGTGTGGATTTGATTTGACAGGCATGAAGATTGTGTTGTGCTCACAAGTTGTTTGTTACATGTGTGTGTTAGTGACTTTAAACCAGCTGGTCCAGTGTACTTCAGTGGAACTGGTGTGCAGTATATTCATTTATGTTATGATGTGGTGTAAATGAAGATACACTGCATTTTACTATTACTAAAAAAGACAAGCCAGTGAATTCACTTTGTAGGCAAAACAAGTTCAACCAAATGTACACAACACTGTTGAAAATGGAGTTCAACTTGCAGTGAAGCTGTTGTGAAAATACGGCATCAGCAGATCAGTATTCTACCATGTGAGCTGCTCTGTGACAGTTACTGTCACAGATATAATGGTTATACAACAAAACATTTAAGACTTAGATCTTTGCATTTTCTGCAAATGTGCATTTTTGTTAACATATTTGGAATAGTTGAATTTTCTGAATGTCCTCTTAGCATTATGTTTTCTCCATGTTGACATCACACAAGATCCCTTTAATCCTACTAATGACCTATTTATCAATGTTGTACACTAGCGCAGATGACTGCTACTGCTTACTCAGCCAGCAGTCATTCAGAATACGTTGGTGTCACTTGATTTCTACACTGAGGTTTTAGAAGAGTGGTTCTCAAGAAATATAATTTGGCATACATACACACATACACTAAAGCTCAAAAGTCTGGGATCACCCAACAAAAGTGCCAGGCACTCCTTCAGCATCTTTTCCTGTGTTGTGTATCTCACAAATGGTCTATGTAATCCATACATCTCAAACCTAGGTTGTATCTGTCCGCAACACTTTTTCTAGTATTTCTAAACATTTCCAATGTTTGTGTTCTTTTGTAGCCAGTCTAAGATATGGCTCTTCCTTTGCTGTTCTGCCTAGAAGGCCAGCATCCTGGAGTTGCCCCTTTACTGCTGATGACCTGTTAGGCCTCTGTTTCTCAAACTAGGGACTCTGATTGCTTTTTCTCTTGCTCAGTTGTGTACCTGTTCTTTGAAGTGAGTTGTACACATTGTTGGATGAGACCTTCCATTTCTTAGCAATTTCCCAGATGGAAAAGTCCATGTAGGACTCAACTGAGTTTGTTTTTTGAGAAAAGAGTTTCAGAAGAGAGTGAGTACAGCTTATCTACATCTCCAGTGTGAATAACATATAACCAACACTGTAAGAGTGTGCTTGCCTGTGGAATATTTCTTACGTACACTTCATACGAAATAGGAGTTTGCAAGTTGCTCTTACTGTGTTGTTCATTTCATATCATAATAGAAATTGTGTTTAAGTAATATTATGCATCCCTCAATCCATTTTGTAATCAAAACTCCGTGTTTGCCTTATAGGTGCATTTGACGGGCGTGGTGTGACCCTGCTGGAAGTATGTGGTAGCTGGCCGGAAAGTTTTGGCGTGCCGCGGCACAACGTTGGCTCAGCAGACGCCACTGACGAAGGCCTCCGGGAGAGACTCGCCGATGCAATGTCTGAGTCGCCATCCAGGGATATAGTAGGATCTGCTACAGGTTAGTGGAGAATGGACAATGCACAAATACATTCCACAAATATGCATAGACATGCACGCATGCATAAACACATGCACACAACTTCTGTGTTCAATTCTTAGTTTACTTTTCCTACTGAAAGCTACTGGAGGAAACATCTCAAAGATAGTTCAGGTTTTTCACAATCCAAATGAAATGAAGAGATGTTCCTGCTCTGTTTTGAATCACAGCTGGTATTGGTAATTTTACTGTGTGGTGTTTAAAACTGAGAAAGGCTAAATTTCTCAGATGAGAAGACTTCTTTGTTGTTGCATCAAAGTCTTATGGAAAATGTATTTTAGTCAGAAGCAGCAAATGCATCAAAACATTTCAGAAGAGATTAATCCACAGAGTCTACCTATCTTTGCACACTGTTGTTGCAGTCTTACATCCATAAAACACATTATCTTCTCTTGTCTGAGAGTACGTCAATTATTGTTGCTGAGGACAGAATTCAGAAAACAGAAACCAGATTTGGAAAAAAATGTACAGCCTTAATAATGTCTGTAAGTACGAATGTTATGAAAATGACTTGAAGATGTGGCTTTACATCTACTGTAATGCAATATAATTCCATCAGATGCTTTATACATCTGAGTATGGTAACCGTACATGTAACACGAGTAGATCTTGTAGCAGAGCGTGTCCTGAACCTTCCGCACACAGACTACACTCATCATTGGTGATGTGGGTGACTGTTTTTTGGTCAAAAAGCCCGTTATAAATGTGTCCAGTGCAGCTACGTGTCTTGTTAGGTAGCCTTATTTCCTCACTGTAGCATTAACCAGCATACAGTGCTGCCAGTTTAAGGTCCAGTGATGGATTAGCCCTCCACTAGAAAAGATGCTCTGCTTGTCTCTCTCTTGCTCGATGTGAGCTGTGCTGTGTGTGTGTGTGTGTGTGTGTGTGTGTGTGTGTGTGTGTGTGTGTGTGTGTGTGTGTGTGTGTGTGTGTGTGTGCGTGCAGCAGACATGCCGTTGGCCCTGACAGTCCAAATGGTTAACTCGTTTAGGAAGCGGCAGTGCTCTCTCTTTCTCTTTCCCCCCTCCTTAAGTGAACAAGAGTTCCTTTGATTTAAATGTGTGTGTGTGTGTGTGTGTGTTGGGGTGGGGGGGGGCAAGGGGAGGGGAGCTCCACAGAGGCAACCACAGGGGTGGGGTGTGGTGGGGAGGGTGTTGGGGTAGGGGTAGAGTGGGGGGTCACTAGGCCCTAATGGATTTAGCATCGACTATCACCCCCCCAACCATCCCCAGCTCTATCCAGTCCAGTCCTCCTCTGTCTTTCTCTTTCTCTGTGAGGACTTAACCTCATTTGTAGCCTCTCTTTCTCTCTCTTTCTCTCTCTCTCCTCATCACTCTTTTTTACTGCCCATACCACCACCACCACCACCCTCTCTCTCTCTGTGTTTCTTCATTAGATTACATGTTGGAGACTCCCGGACACCAGTAGTCAGTCGCCTCTTATTCCTGCCCCCCCCCCCCCCCTCGCATTGCATCTTGACCGCCATCAGCCCCCCCTTCATGCAACACAAAATTCATTACTGATCACATTACATCAAAATAAACCCGTGATACACACACACACACTTTTTGCTGCGCCTTGAGCTGTGGTGAAGACATCATCCACCGGGAATGTGATGGACTTGTTGGTTCCTCCATCCATTCATAAAGACAGATAGGCTTCAGTCTCTCTAGGCTAATCTAATAGCACAGCACTTGTAACATATAGGAAATGTCCCTGTGTCGGCTGTAAGGCGGAGAGTGCCTTTGATGGTACTTTTATTAAAAAACAGACTTGGCTGGGTCAGTGTTATCAATTTGGTTACAGTATGATGGATAGATACAGTTTGTTTTATTTCTTGTTCATTAAACAACTATTCAATATCAATACTTGGTCTATTGGAAGATCTTAAAGGGTTGGTTCACCCTATTTTCAGGAACATAGTGGTATTCAGCCACGCAGATTTGGTCACATTTAAAGATCTTCCACCTCTCTGTCATCCCTTTTCTTTGGAACAACCTTCCATCAAAGAAACGGTCCCTACAAAAACACATGACAGTGTATTCTATGGATTATTGACAATAATAAGGACACTTATCCTGAACAGAGAAGTTTTAGTTAGGGGTTTTTACATTTAGTTTTGTCAGTGGTGTAAGCACCATGAATAGAATTATTTTCATCTGCATTGTATTAGAGTGGAGGTGGATATATCCGAGTTAGATATCTTAAATTGTCATGAAAATCCCCAAACTGTCTGCATGGCTGGACCAACCCCTGATAATAAGTTCCCTTCATGAGACATTTTGGTCAGATTCCACACAGACATCATATGTTTCAGTGTCCCATGGTGGTCTGATTGCACTTTTACAGAAAATGATTAAGAGCTAAAGAGCAAAGACTGCTAATATAGAGCTTTTTGATGCCATGCAGGGAACGTGAAATGTCAATATGCACATATGTATAAAGGGTTATTCCACAGTCTTTGAATTTCTTGAAACACATTCATATAAGAGTTGAAATACTACATTTATTACACTTATCAAGTTAATTGCAAAAGTCATCGTTGTACTTAAATAACTTATTAGTTATTTTTTTATTTGGCCCTCGAAGCGACATTTAATCATTTTTGTGACTCTTTCTATATGTCTTCCAAGCCTCACCTTATTGGTCAATGGATTGGGTTGAAATTTGTCCTGATCATTGAAGGAACCCCGGGTATACTTCGCAACACATTGTAACGGAACAAATTTCTACAGAATACAGTAAAAAATATACCATTGGCTTAGGATAAACATACAGCGAATCATAAAAGTATTCAATTTAAGTTCAAGTATTTTGGGTAAAGTTATAGGATTTTGCAAGGTCACGTTAACAAATTGGAAGTTTATACATTCATTTTTCAAGAAAATCCAAGACATCTGGGAGTTGAATTGGTATAGAGTGACTCATAGATAAGCAAAATACATAGTACACTTTAAAAATGCACCAGAGTAACAGGTAGGCTACATTGAAAACATATGCAGATCATTTCATGGAGCTGTTGCTACAAAACTACGCTTCCACTGTAATCAGTGAATCTGGTTGCATCAGGGGTGAGAGCAGTGGTACATACATGCCACCGAGATGCACTCTCCATGAAACGTAAAAAGGGCCGGTCCTCTATTTATACATTTGTCGTGAGATATGCATGGCCCTTTTATAAAGAAATTATCCATAAAGTGACATTATTTTGGTTGTATAAAGCTACCTATTACAGGAAATGTCTCCAGCTGGCTTTCACCTTCGGTCCCTGAACACCCTGTCAGCATTGAACAACAGTAGCAGCCTTATCAAACTTACTGTAGTCTGTAGATGCTAATGTACCCATGTTACAGAAATTCTGTGAAAAGTTTAAGTTTAATACAGTGCAGCTGGGTCCAAAAACAGAAGACACAATGCCAAAAATGAAAGCTTCCGTTAATTGTTATGCTGCCGACTCACACAACCCTACACCATATGTGCGCTGCAGGTGAAACCAGTAAAAGATTAAATTCCACTGCATATCAGCTTCATGAACAGTCAGTATGCATTAAGGGTTCAATGTAGCCAGAACATAAGAACTCATATTCTTAAACATTACTATTGTTAAAGCTAAATTTAATGTGTGCACAAGTGCCCCATCCACAATCACACATCAGACCAAAAAACTTAGCACTTTAATAGATTAACTATAATGGGACTCGGTAAAACACACACCTCCGCCAAAAGCCCAAGAGTCCCCTTTTTGTACTCACTCATAGATAGCAGCCACCTAAGTACGCCTTACTTTCTCCATGCATTATTCCCTGAGACATTAACAAAGATATTCGCTCAGTGTTAAAGAAAGTGAGAAAAAAATCTGTGTCTTTATGCGGACCCACAACATAAATGCACAAGGTTTTTTCTTGGCTGAGATCCGTCTTCCATCCAAGTTTTGTGGAAATCTGTTGAGATTTTTTTGTGCAATCCTGCCGACAAATCAACCCACCAACAAACAAATGGACATGGTTGGAAACATAAACGCCTTGCTGGAGGTAATAAGTGAGCACCAGGTGCTGTGGAGCATCAGGCGTTTCATGTTTGTTTGGTTTTTTTCTCATTCCTTGTGAAGACAGGTCTACAAATAATTTTTCGTGGCATTCTATTAATTACTCACAGTTGCTGGCATTTCCACGTTAATATATATATGCACTAAGTGTTTCCATTGTGAATTGAGCTGTGTGTGTGTGTGCGTGCGTGCGTGCGTGCGTGCGTGCGTGCGTGCGTGCGTGCGTGGGGAGGGGGGGCATGGGTTTGTGTGTTTGTGAGCCTTGGCGTGAGACTTGGATGGGCAGAGGCAGATGGTATCTTGCTCTGTGTCTCCATTTGCTGGGAGCTGTGGCCCCAGTGCTCACAAAACACAGCACCGTGGAGCTGCTAATATAGACCGTGAACCTGATTGCAAACACGCATGCACACACACACACACACACACTCACACTTCACCTATACACATTCCCCTTATTTATTTTCTCTGTCATATGTTTCCATGCAACTGTTGAGTGAATTCTCTGCAAGCTTTTTACACACAATCTGCTTCAACTGAGTCTCATTAGTTATTTGTCTGCTACGTATCACATTTTTTCATCTACAAAACCAATTTGCTTCGTGATAATTTACAAAAATAGATTTGGATGAAAACATAACAACAAACAAGACATTTTTCTCTCTCTGTGTCCACTCGCACACTCAGAAGATCTCTGGACTGGAATGCTTGCTGATGTAACAAATCACAGTCTCTCTGACATCTCTCCTCCAACACACACACACACACACACACACACACACACACATACAGACACACACTCTTGCAGATTCACAGGGAAAACAAAGCCTCCAGTCAGGGTAATGGGGCTCTCA